>JAPTMU010000159.1:74077-100971 GCA_028583405.1 Pogonophryne albipinna
TGTACTGAACGCTCTGAGTGCATCAGGCTCTCAACATCTGTACCGAACGCTCTGAGTGCATCTGGCTCTCAACATCTGTACTGAACGCTCTAACCCTGAAGTATGGGAAATGCACTCTGATTATGGGATGGTGCTCTCATAACGCTGAGTGCATCAGGCTCTTCACATCTGTACTGAACGCTCTGAGTGCATCAGGCTCTCCACATCTGTACTGAATAGTCTGAGTGCTTCAGGCTCTCAACATCTGTACTGAACGATCTGAGTGCTTCAGGCTCTCAACATCTGTACTGAATAGTCTGAGTGCATCAGGCTCTCAACATCTAAACTGAACGCTCTGAGTGCATTAGGCTCTCAACATCTGTACTGAACGCTCTGAGTGCATCAGGCTCTCAACATCTGTACTGAACGCTCTGAGTGCATTCAGGCTCTCAACATCTGTACCGAACGCTCTGAGTGCATTCAGGCTCTCAACATCTGTACCTGAACGTCTGAGTGCATTCAGGCTCTCAACATCTGTACTGAACGCTCTGAGTGCTTCAGGCTCTCAACATCTGTACTGAACGCTCTGATTGCTTCAGGCTCTCAACATCTGTATCAAACGCTCTGAGTGCATCAGACTCTCCACATATGTACTGAATAGTCTGAGTGCATCAGGCTCTCAACATCTGTACTGAAGGCTCTGAGTGCATCAGGCTCTCAACATCTGTACTGAATAGCTCTGAGTGCTTCAGGCTCTCAACATCTGTACCTGAACGCTCTGAGTGCTTCAGGCTCTCAACATCTGTACCGAACGCTCTGAGTGCATCAGGCTCTCAACATCTGTACCTGAACGCTCTGAGTGCATCAGGCTCTCAACATCTGTACTGAATGCTCTGAGTGCTTCTGGCTCTCAACATCTGTACTGAACGCTCTAACCCTGAAGTATGAGAAATGCACTCTGATTATGGGATGGTGCTCTCATAACGCTGGACCCTTCTCACACTCAATGATCCTGGCTGCGTGATGGAAGCTGACGATACGCAGCTACAGAACTTAAACATATCACCGCTGTACAGAGAAACCACTGTGAACTCTTTGCGTTAGGTGAGCAGGTTATAATGGTTTGATACAACTAAATATAAGCTGTTAGGGAACTGGTGCTCTTCACTTCCTGTGGGAGCAATGTGTGTGCTGTCTGCCTCTGGTTGCATGTTTCAATTAGCGCCTAACAGTGTCTTATTAAGATCAACATCGATGGTATTCCCTGTTGCATCAAACAGTGTTGTTGGCTGCCTCTGTGTCATGTGTTTTAATTAGTACCTAACAGTAACCTGTGTGGTTGTTCTCTCCACTATCGTTTCAAACTATTTCCATAAAGTAAATCAATGTAAAAGAGCATTATCAATTAATGCCGACTGAATAGGACCAATCAGAGCATGCACTTAAGAAGCCAAATTAATGTTGGAAATGTCTTTGATTAACTTTAACTAGAGAAATGTAAGACAATACAGAGATACACATACCTCATTCACACCAACGGTTTTTCAGGGCCGGTTCGGAGCTGGAGCTTGAAAAGCACCAGGTTTTCCTCTTCACACCGCAGCGGAGCAGCCTCTTAGCTCCGGAATCCGGTTCGTTTCAAGCACCAAAAAATTGTCCGGCCAGAGCAAAAGCACCGCATACGTCACGCTTACGTCGAGGCGGGGGCAGGGGCAGGATCAACTCCTGAACAACAACAAAAAGCCTGCGTTTTATCCAGTTTGTACACAATGATGGAGAAACATAACAAGCAGCAGTGGTCCACTGAAGAGACCAGCTATCTGGTCTTCCGAAGAGGTACAGAGGAAGCTGGAGCACAATCGGCCATTGTTGTTGTTGTTGTCGGTGTCAGCTGTGAGGGGTTTCCGGGCTTTGGCTTTATGAAGCAGGCACGCAAACGGTTACGTCATGACGCAAACGATGACGCAATGACGCAGCACCAGTCGGACTCTGGGCGGTGTGAAAAGAGCCGGAGCTAAACCGAAGAACCGGTTCTGAACCTGAAAACCTCTAGCACGGAGCTTGAACCGGAGTTGCGTTGGTGTGAATGAGGTAAGAGAGGAAGATACCTTAGGGTATTAGCTGTGTTGCGCATTCAGCTCTTTTTAAAATCCTCTGTTAGACAGCCCACATCCATTTGATCTGAATTCATTCATCACACTATGTGATAAAAACACAGATACACTAAATATATATTGATGGCAACCTTTGAAGCTTGGAAAACCAATGATACAGCTCTGTTGTGCACCGACAACTGTGTTAAATGTTTATGTCGTTATGTAATTATTATTAGGTAAGCTTAAGTGTAGATATGTATTGTATGTGTTTTCTGGATCTGTGTTTTGTATCAGAACCTTTAGTAAAGACTCTTTTTGTGCTTCAAACCTGTGTCTGTATCTGTGCTTTTAGGTCAACAACAAGTTCCCTGCGTTAATGACAATACACCATTGTGATTTCTGTTAGATTCTAAGCAAACGCATATCTGTAAGGTGCTTCAAACTATGTTCCTGGGGTCTCTAAATGGTGCAGAAATAGCGAGAGATATAATTAAAGCAGAACCAGAGAGACTATAGAGAGGCAGCGGTTCACTGAGAGGAAGATTACTCCTCTGTAAAGCTGAGCTCAATGAGGGGGAACCCAGGAGAATACATGTAAGTCCTGCAGACGTGCGTTACACATCCTGCAAATCACTTCACATCACTCAGGCCTTCCTTACACACACTCAGGCCTTCCTCACACACACTCAGGCCTTCCTCACACACTCAGGCCTTCCTCACACACTCAGGCCTTCCTCACACACACTCAGGCCTTCCTCACACACTCAGGCCTTCCTCACACACTCAGGCCTTCCTCACACACACTCAGGCCTTCCTCACACACTCAGGCCTTCCTCACACACACTCAGGCCTTCCTCACACACTCAGGCCTTCCTCACACACACTCAGGTCTTCCTCACACACACTCAGGCCTTCCTCACACGCACTCAGGCCTTCCTCACACACACTCAGGCCTTCCTCACACACACTCAGGCCTTCCTCACACACACTCAGGCCTTCCTCACACACACTCAGGCCTTCCTCACACGCACTCAGGCCTTCCTCACACACACTCAGGCCTTCCTCACACACACTCAGAAACTCTTGTATTCGCCTTCACTCAGCCGCTCTCCACTCAATACAATATAAAGACCTTTATTGGCATGAGCACATTTTAAACATAGTATTGTCAAAGTATTCTGCACAAGGCGTTATAACGGAACAAAGACAAAAAAGAAACACTAAACATAAATGTGAATACATGTGGTCCAACAGCAAAAACATGCTTAAAAAACGTCAACTAATCCAGAACTCCGCAGCCAGAGTCCTGACCAAAACAAAAAGAGTAGAAAGATGACCCAGTTCTCAGATCTCTGCACTGGCTACCAGCAGCTTACAGAATCCATTTTAAAATGTTATTGCTAACTTATAAAGCACTAAATGGTTTGGGAACCCAATGTATGTCGGACATGCTGCTCTGTTACGAGCCACCAGTCTTACTCATTGTTCCCCGGCTCAGAACCAAACACTCTGACGCTGCTTTATGTTTTTATGCTCCTCGAAATGGAACAAACCTCCAGAAAACCTGATGTCTTCTAAGTCGAGGCTGAAAACATTACTTTTTAAAGCTGCTTACCCAGAAGTATTTTAACTTGTTTTAGTAATACTACTCCAATACTAGTATCACCACACCAGTGATACTACACCAGTGATACTACACCACTGATACTAAACCAGTGATACTACACCAGTGACACTACACCACTGATACTACACAAGTGATACTACACCACTGATACTACACCAGTGATACTACACCACTGATACTAAACCAGTGATACTACACCAGTGATACTACACCACTGATACTACACAAGTGATACTACAACACTGATACTACACCAGTGATACTACTGCTGTCTATAGTGTGTATTGACTTTGACCGTCTAGTCATTGTAGGTGATTTTAACATCCATGTTGACAACCCCCAGGACAGAGGGGCAAAATAACTGTTTTGTGTTCTTGATAGCTATGGACTGACTCAGCATGTGACGGAGCCCACGCACAATAAGGGGCACACTCTGGACTTAATTATCTCAAAGGGTCTGAATATCTCTAAGGTTGTGGTGACTGATGTTGCACTCTCTGACCATTCCTGTGTTTTCTTTGAGAGCTCTATTTCTGTTCACAAAAATGTTCAGAAAGAGGTAACCACAAAGCGATATTTAACTGAAAACGCTAGGGAAATGTTTACTCAGAATTTTTCTTCCACACTTGCCCCTGCTAATATCTCAGTAAATGAGCTAGTAGATCATTTTAATTCAAAAATTAAAAATGTTATAGATGCCATTGCTCCAACTAAGGTAAAGGAAGTGTCTGTTAAGAAAATATCTCCATGGAGAAAGGCCATGACCGTGAAAACAGAAAAAAGAGAATGTCGAAAGGCTGAACGCAGGTGGCGAAAAACAAATCTCCAGGTTCACTTTGAAATCTATAAAGAGAGACTTGGCCTTTATAATTTGGAATTGAAAAACGCACGACAATCGTTCTTCTCTGACATCATTACCAAAAACAAAAACAACGCACGTGCCTTATTTGCTACCGTCGACAGACTAACTAACCCCCCAGTGTCAGTAGCCTCTGAATTTCTATCCACCAGGGCGTGCAATGATTTTGCCTCCTTTTTCACTGACAAAATTCAGAAAATCAGACAAGCAGTCAGTGCCTCTGCATCAGGAACAGCAAATGTGTTGTCTCTGTGTCCACTTAACATCAATTCAAACACCATGACACAATTCCATCAGATTAATGATAAAAACCTAGAGGACATTATACAACTTCTGAAATCCTCCTCCTGCTGCCTTGATATTATTCCAACAGGATTTTTCAAAGATGTTTTGCCTTGCATGGCCTCAGATCTACTTCATATAGTAAACAAATCTCTTCACACAGGTATTTTTCCACAGGCCCTGAAAACTGCAGTCATTAAACCGCTATTAAAAAAGAATAATCTAGATGCTTCAGTAATGAACAATTACAGGCCCATATCAAACCTCCCATTTCTAGGTAAAATCATTGAAAAAGTTATTTTTCAACAGTTGAGTAATTTCTTGCATTTAAATAACTGTTTGGATGTGTTCCAGTCAGGCTTTCGTCCAAACCACAGCACTGAGACTGCTCTTGTAAAGGTCTTTAATGACATCCACTTAAACACAGACAGTGGCAGAACTTCAGTGTTAGTATTATTAGATCTCAGTGCTGCGTTTGACACTGTTGACCACAACATATTACTAGACCGACTGGAAAACTGGGTGGGACTTTCGGAAACAGTTCTAAATTGGTTTGAATCCTACTTAAAGGACAGAAACAACTTTGTTTCTATAGGTAAATACACATCTGAGTTGACAAATATGACATATGGGGTACCTCAAGGCTCCATCTTGGGGCCTCTTCTCTTTAACGTCTACATGCTACCACTGGCTCAGATAATGAAGAACAACAAAATAAGTTACCATAGCTATGCGGATGACACACAAATTTATGTAACAATTTCACCAGGGGACTATGCTCCAATTCAAACACTGAGTAAGTGCATTGAACAAATCAATGACTGGATGTGTCAGAACTTTCTCCAATTAAACAAAGATAAAACTGAGGTAATGGTTTTTGGAGCCAAGGCAGTACGTATAAAAGTTAGCGCTGAGCTTCAGTCTGCAATGTTCAAAACAACAGATAAAGCCAGAAATCTAGGTGTAGTCATGGACTCTGACCTGAGTTTCAACAGTCATATTAAAACAGTTACTAAATCAGCCTACTATCACCTAAAGAATATATCTAGGGTTAAAAGACTAATGTCACAGCAGGATTTGGAAAAACTTGTCCATGCTTTTATCTTCAGTAGACTCGACTACTGTAATGGTGTCTTCACAGGTCTCACTAAAAAATATATTAGAAAGCTGCAGCTGATTCAGAACGCCGCTGCTCGAGTCCTCACTAACACTAAGAAAGTGGATCACATCACTCCTGTTCTGAAGTCTTTACACTGGCTTCCTGTGTGTCAAATAATAGATTTCAAAATACTGCTGCTGGTTTATAAAGCACTGAATGGTTTAGGCCCAAAATACATTTCTGACCTCCTGCTAAATTATGAACCATCCAGATCTCTCAGGTCTTCAGGGACTGGTCAGCTTTCTGTCCCCAGAGTCAGAACTAAACATGGAGAAGCAGCGTTTAGTTATTATGCTCCAAATATCTGGAACAAACTCCCAGAAACCTGCAGGTCCGCTGCAACTCTGACTACTTTTAAATCCAGGCTGAAGACTTTTCTTTTTGTCGCTGCTTTTAATTGAACTATTCATATCTTAAACTGCACTGTAACTTTTATTCATGTATTTTTTTCTTTTAATGTTTATTTTATTCGCTTTTCTTTTTAATGACTGATTTTAAATGCCATTTTCTTAATGTCTTTCATTTTTTGTAAAGCACTTTGAATTGCCTTGTGTTGAAAAGTGCTATATAAATAAACTTGCCTTGCCTTGCCTTGACTGATACTACACCAGTGATACTAAATCAGTGGTACGACACTAGTGATACTACACCACTGATACTACACCACTGATACTACACCACTGATACTACACCAGTGATACTAAATCAGTGGTACGACACTAGTGATACTACACCACTGATACTACACCACTGATACTACACCAGTGATACCAAACCAGTGATACTACACCAGTGATACTACACCACTGATACTACACAAGTGATACTACACCAGTGATACTACTCCAGTGATACTACTCCAGTGATACTACACAAGTGATACTAAATCAGTGATACTACACCAGTGATACTACACCACTGATACTACACAAGTGATACTAAACAAAGTGATACTACTCCAGTGATACTACTCCAGTGATACTACACCACTGATACTACACCACTGATACAACACCACTGATACAACACCACTGATACTACACCAGTGATACTACACAAGTGATACTAAATCAGTGATACTACACAAGTGATACTACACAAGTGATACTACACCACTGATACTACACCACTGATACAACACCACTGATACAACACCACTGATACAACACCACTAATACTACACAAGTGATACTACACCAGTGATACTAAATCATGATACTACACAAGTGATACTACACCACTGATACTACACCACTGATACAACACCACTGATACTACACAAGTGATACTACATCAGTGATACTACACAAGTGATACTACACCACTGATACTATACAAGTGATACTACACAAGTGATACTACACAAGTGATACTACACCACTGATACTACACCACTGATACTACACCAGTGATACTACTCCAGTGATACTACACCACTGATACTACACCAGTGATACTAAATCAGTGATACTACACCAGTGATACTACACCACTGATACTACACAAGTGATACTAAACAAAGTGATACTACTCCAGTGATACTACTCCAGTGATACTACACCACTGATACTACACCACTGATACAACACCACTGATACAACACCACTGATACTACACCAGTGATACTACACAAGTGATACTAAATCAGTGATACTACACAAGTGATAATACACAAGTGATACTACACCACTGATACTACACCACTGATACAACACCACTGATACAACACCACTGATACAACACCACTAATACTACACAAGTGATACTACACCAGTGATACTAAATCATGATACTACACAAGTGATACTACACCACTGATACTACACCACTGATACAACACCACTGATACTACACAAGTGATACTACATCAGTGATACTACGCAAGTGATACTACACCACTGATACTATACAAGTGATACTACACAAGTGATACTACACAAGTGATACTACACCACTGATACTACACCACTGATACTACACCAGTGATACTACTCCAGTGATACTACACCACTGATACTACACCAGTGATACTAAATCAGTGATACTACACCACTGATACTACACAAGTGATACTACACCAGTGATACTACACCACTGATACTACACCACTGATACTACACCAGTGATACTAAATCAGTGATACTACACCACTGATACTATACCACTGATACTACTCCAGTGATACCACACCACTGATACTACACCAGTGATACTACACCAGTGATACTACACCAGTGATACTACACCAGTGATACTATACGAGCAGAGATGGGGTCGTTACTAAAAAAATGTAATATATTACATATTACTTTTAAAAAAAAGTAATATATTACACCACTTCGTTACTCTCTACATAAAGTAACTCGTTACTTTACTCGTTACTTTACTCGCTGAGCACGTACGCACTGCACATGCGTGAGTGGCAATAACTCTCCTTACCAGCAGGCAGCGGTAGTGTGTATTCGTGATTCAAAACAGGCAACAACCGGAAGACAGAGAAGAAGAACAGACTATGTGATATAAACAAACAACAAATAGCTGTGCGTTAGCTTCACCTTAGCATGTGTTCTTTGCAGGTATTTGTTGAGGTTTGACGTGGTGTTACAGCAGTGGATAACAGCTTCTGGCCTGGACACAGTTTGCACCTCACCGTCACATTCCTGTCTATTCTTCGGACGAACTCAAAATAATGGGCATACCTCCACCCCTCGAGAGTTATCGCTGACTCAGCCATGTTTATGCAGCACTGCATGTGGAGGTTTGGACGCGCAAGTCGCGCAGATTACGTACATATAAACCTGCGGCTGAAACCCCTCTCGTCTGTCAGTGTGATTATGACTGATTTTAGTAACAAAGTAACGCGTGTCGGGCCATTGTTAGTAACTAGTGTGATTACTGAATTATAAAAGTAACGCGTTAAACTACTCCGTTACCTACAAAAGTAATATTATTACAGTAACGCATTACTACACCAGTGATACCACACCAGTGATACTACACCATGATACCACACCAGTGATACTACACCAGTGATACCACACCAGTGATACTACACCATGATACCACACCAGTGATACTAAACTAGTGATACTACACCAGTGATACCACACCAGTGATACCACACCATGATACCACACCAGTGATACCACACCAGTGATACCAAACTAGTGATACTAAACTAGTGATACTCAACTAGTGATACTACACAAGTGATACTAAACTAGTGATACTAAACTAGTGATAATAAATTAGTGATACTACACTAGTGATACTAAACTAGTGATACTAAACTAGTGATATTACACAAGTGATACTACACCAGTGATACTACACCAGTGATACCACACCAGTGATACTACACCAGTGATACCACACCAGTGATACTACACCAGTGATACTACACCAGTGATACCACACCAGTGATACCACACCAGTGATTCCACACCAGTGATACTACACCAGTGATACCACACCAGTGATACTACACCATGATACCACACCATGATACCACACCAGTGATACCACACCAGTGATACTAAACTAGTGATACTAAACTAGTGATACTAAACTAGTGATACTCAACTAGTGATACTACACAAGTGATACTAAACTAGTGATACTAAACTAGTGATACTACACTAGTGATACTAAACTAGTGATACTAAACTAGTGATATTACACAAGTGATACTACACCAGTGATACTACACCAGTGATACCACACCAGTGATACTACACCAGTGATACCACACCAGTGATACCACACCAGTGATACTACACCAGTGATACCACACCAGTGATACTACACCAGTGATACCACACCAGTGATACTACACCAGTGATACCACACCAGTGATACCACACCAGTGATACCACACCAGTGATACTACACCAGTGATACCACACCAGTGATACCACACCAGTGATACTACACTAATTAATAAATAGTCCCTATCAGACCTGCTCTCTGTTCAGCGTCAGGCTTCATCTGTAATCTCTGCTCAGAAGCTCAGGATCTCCAGTTAATGTGAAGTCTACCTCGCTCCACTGAGCTTTTAAAAGGAAGTCAAAGTATAGCAAAGATTTAGAAAAAGAGAAACGTACTTGAAGTCCAGACTCGAAGAGAGACAGGTCAGTCCCATGTACTGTGGTTTGATGTGATGTTATTAGCTATGAGATTATTAGTTTGCTCTTTGATTCTGGAGGTACATTAAAGGTGGACCAACAAGCTCCATTGGGTAAAAGTCTCAATGTTGTCATGATTTCACTTTGTGTGTGAATAGTTTCTTGTTTATTTTAAAATTCCGGTCTCCTTGTGTCTTGACTTGTCCTCCTTCCTGTGTTTTCCCTTGTGTCTGATTGTGGTTACCTGTTGCCCCTGTGTCCCCCCCCCTCTCCAGGTGTGTGTTATCCTGTGATTACCCAGGTGTATTTAGTCTTGATCTCCCTGGTGTTCTTGTTGGGTCGTTGTTGTTCTCATGCTCCTGTTCTCCCTGTTCTCTGTAACTCGCAGTTGTGTTCCTGTTCCCCAGTTTTGTGGATTAAAACTCGCCTTTTGTTAAAACTACTATACTTCTTGTTTCTTACTGCGTTTGGGTCAAAATGTGGTTGGTAGTGTTCCTGCTGAAAGACCGTCAGAACGAGCCAGTAAAGATGGTTAAGAGACCATTAAACCTACCATTATATAAAGCAACAGGCTGATGAGGCCACACTCACACAGACCCCCCCCTCCTCTCTGTGGTACATTGTTCTCTGGAAAGGCTTCTGTTTTCCTCTTCCAGCTCTTTGTACTGATGCCATTACACACGCACCCGCACACGCATACACACACGCACACGCACACGCACACACACACACACATGTCTCTGTGTAGTTGTGTCTATGTGTAGTTGTGTCTCCGTGTAGTTGTGTCTATGTGTAGTTGTGTCTCTGTGTAGTTGTGTCTCTGTGTAGTTGTGTCTCTGTGTAGTTGTGTCTCCGTGTAGTTGTGTCTATGTGTAGTTGTGTCTCTGTGTAGTTGTGTCTCTGTGTAGTTGTGTCTCTGTGTAGTTGTGTCTTTGTGTAGTTGTGTCTCTGTGTAGTTGTGTCTCTGTGTAGTTGTGTCTATGTGTAGTTGTGTATATGTGTAGTTGTGTCTATGTGTAGTTGTGTCTATGTGTAGTTGTGTCTCTGTGTAGTTGTGTCTGTGTAGTTGTGTCTCTGTGTAGTTGTGTCTATGTGTAGTTGTGTCTATGTGTAGTTGTGTCTCTGTGTAGTTGTGTCTGTGTAGTTGTGTCTCTGTGTAGTTGTGTCTATGTGTAGTTGTGTCTATGTGTAGTTGTGTCTCTGTGTAGTTGTGTCTATGTGTAGTTGTGTCTATGTGTAGTTGTGTCTATGTGTAGTTGTGTCTCTGTGTAGTTATGTCTCTGTGTAGTTGTGTATGTGTGTAGTTGTGTCTGTGTGTAGTTGTGTATCTGTGTAGTTGTGTCTCTGTGTAGTTGTGTCTGTGTAGTTGTGTCTCTGTGTAGTTGTGTCTATGTGTAGTTGTGTCTATGTGTAGTTGTGTCTCTGTGTAGTTGTGTCTGTGTAGTTGTGTCTCTGTGTAGTTGTGTCTATGTGTAGTTGTGTCTATGTGTAGTTGTGTCTCTGTGTAGTTGTGTCTGTGTAGTTGTGTCTATGTGTAGTTGTGTCTATGTGTAGTTGTGTCTATGTGTAGTTGTGTCTCTGTGTAGTTGTGTCTCTGTGTAGTTGTGTCTGTGTGTAGTTGTGTCTGTGTGTAGTTGTGTATCTGTGTAGTTGTGTCTCTGTGTAGTTGTGTCTCTGTGTAGTTGTGTCTGTGTAGTTGTGTCTCTGTGTAGTTGTGTCTATGTGTAGTTGTGTCTATGTGTAGTTGTGTCTCTGTGTAGTTGTATCTGTGTAGTTGTGTCTCTGTGTAGTTGTGTCTCTGTGTAGTTGTGTCTCTGTGTAGTTGTGTCTATGTGTAGTTGTGTCTATGTGTAGTTGTGTCTCTGTGTAGTTGTGTCTGTGTAGTTGTGTCTCTGTGTAGTTGTGTCTATGTGTAGTTGTGTCTATGTGTAGTTGTGTCTCTGTGTAGTTGTGTCTGTGTGTAGTTGTGTCTCTGTGTAGTTGTGTCTCTGTGTAGTTGTCTCTATGTGTAGTTGTGTCTATGTGTAGTTGTGTCTATGTGTAGTTGTGTCTATGTGTAATTGTGTCTGTGTGTAGTTGTGTCTATGTGTAGTTGTGTCTGTGTGTAGTTGTGTCTATGTGTAGTTGTGTCTGTGTGTAGTTGTGTCTCTGTGTAGTTGTGTCTGTGTGTAGTTGTGTCTCTGTGTAGTTGTGTATCTGTGTAGTTATGTCCATGTGTAGTTTTGTAGTTGTGTCTCTGTGTAGTTGTGTCTATTTGTAGTTGTGTCTCTGTGTAGTTGTGTCTATGTGTAGTTGTGTCTATGTGTAGTTGTGTCTAAGTGTAGTTGTGTCTAAGTGTAGTTGTGTCTATGTGTAGTTGTGTCTATGTGTAGTTGTGACTCTGTGTAGTTGTGTTTATGTGTAGTTGTGTCTCTGTGCAGTTGTGTCTCTGTGTAGTTGTGTCTATGTGTAGTTGTGTCTATGTGTAGTTGTGTCTCTGTGTAGTTGTGTCTGTGTAGTTGTGTCTCTGTGTAGTTGTGTCTATGTGTAGTTGTGTCTATGTGTAGTTGTGTCTCTGTGTAGTTGTGTCTGTGTAGTTGTGTCTCTGTGTAGTTGTGTCTATGTGTAGTTGTGTCTATGTGTAGTTGTGTCTCTGTGTAGTTGTGTCTATGTGTAGTTGTGTCTATGTGTAGTTGTGTCTATGTGTAGTTGTGTCTCTGTGTAGTTATGTCTCTGTGTAGTTGTGTATGTGTGTAGTTGTGTCTGTGTGTAGTTGTGTATCTGTGTAGTTGTGTCTCTGTGTAGTTGTGTCTATGTGTAGTTGTGTCTATGTGTAGTTGTGTCTCTGTGTAGTTGTGTCTGTGTAGTTGTGTCTATGTGTAGTTGTGTCTATGTGTAGTTGTGTCTATGTGTAGTTGTGTCTCTGTGTAGTTGTGTCTCTGTGTAGTTGTGTCTGTGTGTAGTTGTGTCTGTGTGTAGTTGTGTATCTGTGTAGTTGTGTCTCTGTGTAGTTGTGTCTCTGTGTAGTTGTGTCTGTGTAGTTGTGTCTCTGTGTAGTTGTGTCTATGTGTAGTTGTGTCTATGTGTAGTTGTGTCTCTGTGTAGTTGTATCTGTGTAGTTGTGTCTCTGTGTAGTTGTGTCTCTGTGTAGTTGTGTCTATGTGTAGTTGTGTCTATGTGTAGTTGTGTCTCTGTGTAGTTGTGTCTGTGTAGTTGTGTCTCTGTGTAGTTGTGTCTATGTGTAGTTGTGTCTATGTGTAGTTGTGTCTCTGTGTAGTTGTGTCTGTGTGTAGTTGTGTCTCTGTGTAGTTGTGTCTCTGTGTAGTTGTCTCTATGTGTAGTTGTGTCTATGTGTAGTTGTGTCTATGTGTAGTTGTGTCTATGTGTAATTGTGTCTGTGTGTAGTTGTGTCTATGTGTAGTTGTGTCTGTGTGTAGTTGTGTCTATGTGTAGTTGTGTCTGTGTGTAGTTGTGTCTCTGTGTAGTTGTGTCTGTGTGTAGTTGTGTCTCTGTGTAGTTGTGTATCTGTGTAGTTATGTCCATGTGTAGTTTTGTAGTTGTGTCTCTGTGTAGTTGTGTCTATTTGTAGTTGTGTCTCTGTGTAGTTGTGTCTATGTGTAGTTGTGTCTATGTGTAGTTGTGTCTAAGTGTAGTTGTGTCTAAGTGTAGTTGTGTCTATGTGTAGTTGTGTCTATGTGTAGTTGTGACTCTGTGTAGTTGTGTTTATGTGTAGTTGTGTCTCTGTGCAGTTGTGTCTCTGTGTAGTTGTGTCTCTGTGTAGTTGTGTCTATGTGTAGTTGTGTCTGTCTGTAGTTGTGTATATGTGTAGTTGTGTCTGTGTGTAGTTGTGTATATGTGTAGTTGTGTCTGTCTGTAGTTGTGTCTCTGTGTAGTTGTGTCTATGTGTAGTTGTGTCTGTGTGTAGTTGTGTCTCTGTGTAGTTGTGTCTATGTGTAGTTGTGTCTATGTGTAGTTGTGTCTATGTGTAGTTGTGTCTCTGTGTAGTTGTGTCTCTGTGTAGTTGTGTCTATGTGTAGTTGTGTCTATGTGTAGTTGTGTCTATGTGTAGTTGTGTCTCTGTGTAGTTGTGTCTATGTGTAGTTGTGTCTATATGTAGTTGTGTCTCTGTGTAGTTGTGTCCATGTGTAGTTGTGTCTATGTGTAGTTGTGTCTGTGTGTAGTTGTGTACATGTGTTGTTGTATCTCTGTGTAGTTGTGTCTCTGTGTAGTTGTGTCTATGTGTAGTTGTGTCTGTGTGTAGTTGTGTATGTGTGTAGTTGTGTCTGTGTGTAGTTGTGTCTCTGTGTAGTTGTCTCTATGTGTAGTTGTGTCTCTGTGTAGTTGTGTCTCTGTGTAGTTGTGTCTCTGTGTAGTTGTGTCTCTGTGTAGTTGTCTCTATGTGTAGTTGTGCTCTTATGTGGTAGGTTGTGTCTATGTGTAGTTGTGTCTATGTGTAGTTGTGTCTATGTGTAGTTGTGTCCTCTGTGTAGTTGTGTACTCTGTGTAAGGTTGTGTCTCTGTGTAGTTGTGTCTTTGTGTTAGTTGTGTCGCTCTGTGTAGTTGTGTCTCTGTGTAGTTGTGGTCTATGTTGTAGTTGTGTATTATGTGTAGTTGTGTCTATGTGTATTTGTGTTCTATGTGTAGTTGTGGCTCTGTGTAGTTGTGTCTGTTGTAGGTGTGTCTCTGTGTAGTTGTGTCTATGTGTAGTTGTGTCTATGGGTAGTTGTGTCTCTGTGTAGTTGTGTCTGTGTAAGTTTGTGTCTATGTGTAGTTGTGTCTCCGTGTAGTTAGGTCTATGGTGTAGTTGTGGTCTTCTCTCTGTGGGTAGTTGTGGTCTCTGTGTAGTTGTGTCCTCTGTGTTAGTTGGTGTCTTTGTGTAGGTTGTGTCTCTCTGTGTAGTTGTGTCTATGTGTAGTTGTGTCTATGTGTAGTTGTGTCTATGTGTAGTTGTGTCTCTGTGTAGTTGTGTCCTATGTGTAGTTGTGTCTCTGTGTAGTTGTGTCTTTATGTGTAGTTGTGTCTATGTGTAGTTGTGTCTCTGTGTAGTTGTGTCTATGTGTAGTTGTGTCTATGTGTAGTTGTGTCTATGTGTAGTTGTGTCTATGTGTAGTTGTGTCTGTGTAGTTGTGTCGTGTGTGTGTATGTGTAGTTGTGTCTCTGTGTAGTTGTGTCTCTGTGTAGTTGTGTCTATGTGTAGTTGTGTCTATGTGTAGTTGTGTCTCTGTGTAGTTGTGTCTATGTGTAGTTGTGTCTATGTGTAGTTGTGTCTATGTGTAGTTTGTGTCTATGTGTAGTTGTGTCTATGTGTAGTTGTGTCTATGTGTAGTTGTGTCCTATGTGTAGTTGTGTCTATGTGTAGTTGTGTCTCTGTGTAGTTGTGTATATGTGTAGTTGTGTCTGTGTGTAGTTGTGTCTTGTGTAGTTGTGTCTCTGTGTAGTTGTGTCTATGTTGTAGTTGTGTATCTGTGTAGTTGTGTCTATGTGTAGTTGTGTCTATGTGTAGTTGTGTCTCTAGTGTAGTTGTGTCTAGTGTAGTTGTGTCTATGTGTTAGTTGGTGTCTATGTGTAGTTGTGTCTATGTGTAGTTGTGTTCTCTGTGTAGTTGTGTCTGTGTAGTTGTGTCTATGTGTAGTTGTGTCTCTGTGTAGTTTGTGTCTATGTGTAGTTGTGTCTCTGTGTAGTTGTGTCTCTGTGTAGTTGTGTCCTGTGTGTAGTTGTGTCTTGTGTAGTTGTGTCTCTGTGTAGTTGTGTCTCTGTGTAGTTGTGTCTCTGTGTAGTTGTGTCTGTGTGTAGTTGTGTCTCTGTGTAGTTGTGTCTATGTGTAGTTGTGTCTATGTGTAGTTGTGTCTCTGTGTAGTTGTGTCTGCTGTGTAGTTGTGTCTCTGTGTAGTTGTGTCTATGTGTAGTTGTGTCTATGTGTAGTTGTGTCTCTGTGTAGTTGTGTCTATGTGTAGTTGTGTCCTCTGTGTAGTTGTGTCTATGTGTAGTTGTGTCTCTGTGTAGTTGTGTCTATGTGTAGTTGTGTCTATGTGTAGTTGTGTCTATGGTGTAGTTGTGTCTGTGTGTAGTTGTGTCTCTGTGTAGTTGTGTTCTATGTGTAGTTGTGTCTCTATGTAGTTGTGTCTATGTGTAGTTGTGTCTATGTGTAGTTGTGTCTATGTGTAGTTGTGTCTTGTTGTAGTTGTGTATATGTGTAGTTGTGTCTGTGTGTAGTTGTGTCCTATGTGTAGTTGTGTCTGTGTGTAGTTGTGTCTCTGTTGTAGTTGTGTCTGTGTGTAGTTGTGTCTCTGTGTAGTTGTGTATCTGTGTAGTTATGTCCATGTGTAGTTTTTGTGTATGTGTCTTTGTGTAGTTGTGTCTATGTGTAGTTGTGTCTCTGTGTAGTTGTGTCTATGTGTAGTTGTGTCTATGTGTAGTTGTGTCTAAGTGTAGTTGTGTCTAAGTGTAGTTGTGTCTATGTGTAGTTGTGTCTATGTGTAGTTGTGACTCTGTGTAGTTGTGTTTATGTGTAGTTGTGTCTCTGTGCAGTTGTGTCTCTGTGTAGTTGTGTCTCTGTGTAGTTGTGTCTATGTGTAGTTGTGTCTGTCTGTAGTTGTGTATATGTGTAGTTGTGTCTGTGTGTAGTTGTGTATATGTGTAGTTGTGTCTGTCTGTAGTTGTGTCTCTGTGTAGTTGTGTCTATGTGTAGTTGTGTCTGTGTGTAGTTGTGTCTCTGTGTAGTTGTGTCTATGTGTAGTTGTGTCTATGTGTAGTTGTGTCTATGTGTAGTTGTGTCTCTGTGTAGTTGTGTCTCTGTGTAGTTGTGTCTATGTGTAGTTGTGTCTATGTGTAGTTGTGTCTATGTGTAGTTGTGTCTCTGTGTAGTTGTGTCTATGTGTAGTTGTGTCTATATGTAGTTGTGTCTCTGTGTAGTTGTGTCCATGTGTAGTTGTGTCTATGTGTAGTTGTGTCTGTGTGTAGTTGTGTACATGTGTATGTTTGTATCTCTGTGTAGTTGTGTCTCTGTGTAGTTGTGTCTATGTGTAGTTGTGTCTGTGTGTGTTGTGTATGTGTGTAGTTGTGTCTGTGTGTAGTTGTGTCCTCTGTGTAGTTGTCCTCTATGTGTTGTTGTGTCTCTGTGTAGTTGTGTCTCTGTGTAGTTGTGTCTCTGTGTAGTTGTGTCTCTGTGTAGTTGTCTCTATGTGTAGTTGTGCCTATGTGTAGTTGTGTCTATGTGTAGTTGTGTCTATGTGTAATTGTGTCTGTGTGTAGTTGTGTCTGTGTGTAGTTGTGTCTATGTGTAGTTGTGTCTGTGTGTAGTTGTGTCTATGTGTAGTTGTGTCTGTGTGTAGTTGTGTCTCTGTGTAGTTGTGTCTGTGTGTAGTTGTGTCTCTGTGTAGTTGTGTCTCTGTGTAGTTGTGTCCATGTGTAGTTGTGTCTGTGTGTAGTTGTGTCTCTGTGTAGTTGTGTCTCTGTGTAGTTGTGGCTCTGTGTAGTTGAGTCTCTGGGTAGTTGTGTCAATGTGTAGTTGTGTCTGTGTGTAGTTGTGTATGTGTGTAGTTGTGTCTCTGTGTAGTTGTGTCTCTGTGTAGTTGTGTCTCTGTGTAGTTGTGTCTCTGTGTAGTTGTCTCTATGTGTAGTTGTGTCTATGTGTAGTTATGTCTATGTGTAGTTGTGTCTATGTGTAGTTGTGTCTATGTGTAATTGTGTCTGTGTGTAGTTGTGTCTATGTGTAGTTGTGTCTGTGTGTAGTTGTGTCTATGTGTAGTTGTGTCTGTGTGTAGTTGTGTCTCTGTGTAGTTGTGTCTGTGTGTAGTTGTGTCTCTGTGTAGTTGTGTCTCTGTGTAGTTGTGTCCATGTGTAGTTGTGTAGTTGTGTCTCTGTGTAGTTGTGTCTATTTGTAGTTGTGTCTCTGTGTAGTTGTGTCTATGTGTAGTTGTGTCTATGTGTAGTTGTGTCTAAGTGTAGTTGTGTCTAAGTGTAGTTGTGTCTCTGTGTAGTTGTGTCTATGTGTAGTTGTGACTCTGTGTAGTTGTGTCTATGTGTAGTTGTGTCTCTGTGCAGTTGTGTCTCTGTGTAGTTGTGTCTCTGTGTAGTTGTGTCTATGTGTAGTTGTGTCTGTCTGTTGTTGTGTACATGTGTAGTTGTGTCTGTGTGTAGTTGTGTATATGTGTAGTTGCGTCTGTCTGTAGTTGTGTCTCTGTGTAGTTGTGTCTCTGTGTAGTTGTGTCTATGTGTAGTTGTGTCTGTGTGTAGTTGTGTCTCTGTGTAGTTGTGTCAATGTGTAGTTGTGTCTGTGTGTAGTTGTGTCTATGTGTAGTTGTGTCTGTGTGTAGTTGTGTATATGTGTTGTTGTATCTCTGTGTAGTTGTGTCTCTGTGTAGTTGTGTCCATGTGTAGTTGTGTATGTGTATGGTTGTGTCTGTGTGTAGTTGTGTCTCTGTGTAGTTGTGTCTATGTGTAGTTGTGTCTGTGTGTAGTTGTGTCTCTGTGTAGTTGTGTCTATGTGTAGTTGTGTCTGTGTGTAGTTGTGTATATGTGTTGTTGTATCTCTGTGTAGTTGTGTCTCTGTGTAGTTGTGTCCATGTGTAGTTGTGTCTGTGTGTAGTTGTGTATGTGTATGGTTGTGTCTGTGTGTAGTTGTGTCTCTGTGTAGTTGTGTCTCTGTGTAGTTGTCTCTATGTGTTGTTGTGTCTCTGTGTAGTTGTGTCTCTGTGTAGTTGTGTCTCTGTGTAGTTGTGTCTCTGTGTAGTTGTCTCTATGTGTAGTTGTGCCTATGTGTAGTTGTGTCTATGTGTAGTTGTGTCTATGTGTAGTTGTGTCTATGTGTAGTTGTGTCTCTGTGTAGTTGTGTCTCTGTGTAGTTGTGTCTATGTGTTGTTGTATCTGTGTGTAGTTGTGTCTATGTGTAGTTGTGTCTAAGTTTAGTTGTGTCTCTGTGTAGTTGTGTCTATGTGTAGTTGTGACTCTGTGTAGTTGTGTCTCTGTGTAGTTGTGTCTCTGTGCAGTTGTGTCTCTGTGTAGTTGTGTCTATGTGTAGTTGTGTCTATGTGTAGTTGTGTATATGTGTAGTTGTGTCTATGTGTAGTTGTGTCTCTGTGTAGTTGTGTCTATGTGTAGTTGTGTCTCTGTGTAGTTGTGACTCTGTGTAGTTGTGTCTCTGTGTAGTTGTGTCTCTGTGTAGTTGTGTCTATGTGTAGTTGTGTCTTTGTGTAGTTGTGTCTCAGTGTAGTTGTGTCTGTGTGTAGTTGTGTCTCTGTGTAGTTGTGTCTATGTGTAGTTGTGTATATGTGTAGTTGTGTCTGTGTGTAGTTGTGTCTATGTGTAGTTGTGTCTCTGTGTAGTTGTGTCTCTGTGTAGTTGTGTCTGTGTGTAGTTGTGTCTCTGTGTAGTTGTGTATATGTGTAGTTGTGTCTCTATGTAGTTGTGTCTATGTGTAGTTGTGTTTATGTGTAGTTGTGTCTGTGTGTAGTTGTGTCTCTGTGTAGTTGTGTCTCTGTGTAGTTGTGTCTATGTATAGTTGTGTCTCTGTGTAGTTGTGTCTCTGTGTAGGTGTCTCTGTGTAGTTGTGTCTCTGTGTAGTTGTGTCTATGTGTAGTTGTGTCTCTGTGTAGTTGTGTCTCTGTGTAGTTGTGTCTATGTGTAGTTGTGTATGTGTGTAGTTGTGTCTCTGTGTAGTTGTGTCTCTGTGTAGTTGTGTCTATGTGTAGTTGTGTCTATGTGTAGTTGTGTATGTGTGTTTGTGTCTATCTGTAGTTTGTCTATGTGTAGTTGTGTCTCTGTGTAGTTGTGTCTATGTGTTTGTATCTGTGTGTAGTTGTATCTGTGTGTAGTTGTGTCTATGTGTAGTTGTGTCTAAGTTTAGTTGTGTGTCTGTGTAGTTGTGACTCTGTGTAGTTGTGACTCTGTGTAGTTGTGTCTCTGTGTAGTTGTGTCTCTGTGCAGTTGTGTCTCTGTGCTGTTGTGTCTATGTGTAGTTGTGTATATGTGTAGTTGTGTATATGTGTAGTTGTGTCTATGTGTAGTTGTGTCTAGTGTAGTTGTGTCTATGTGTAGTTGTGTCTATGTGTAGTTGTGTCTCTGTGTAGTTGTGACTCTGTGTAGTTGTGTCTCTGTGTAGTTGTGTCTCTGTGTAGTTGTGTCTATGTGTAGTTGAGTCTTTGTGTAGTCGTGTCTCAGTGTAGTTGTGTCTGTGTGTAGTTGTGTCTCTGTGTAGTTGTGTCTATGTGTAGTTGTGTCTATGTGTAGTTGTGTCTGTGTGTAGTTGTGTCTATGTGTAGTTGTGTCTCTGTGTAGTTGTGTCTCTGTGTAGTTGTGTCTGTGTGTAGTTGTGTCTCTGTGTAGTTGTGTATATGTGTAGTTGTTTCTCTGTGTAGTTGTGTCTATGTGTAGTTGTGTTTATGTGTAGTTGTGTCTGTGTGTAGTTGTGTCTGTGTGTAGTTGTGTCTCTGTGTAGTTGTGTATCTGTGTAGTTGTGTCTCTGTGTAGTTGTGTCTCTGTGTAGTTGTGTCTATGTATAGTTGTCTCTGTGTAGTTGTGTCTCTGTGTAGTTGTGTCTGTGTGTAGTTGTGTCTCTGTGTAGTTGTGTATCTGTGTAGTTGTGTCTATGTATAGTTGTGTCTCTGTGTAGTTGTGTCTATGTGTAGTTGTTTCTCTGTGTAGTTGTGTCTATGGGTAGTTGTGTCTATGGTAGTTGTGTCTATGTGTAGTTGTGTCTCTGTGTAGTTGTGTCTCTGTGTAGTTGTGTCTATGTGTAGTTGTGTCTATGTGTAGTTGTGTCTATGTGTAGTTGTGTCTCTGTGTAGTTGTGTATCTGTGTAGTTGTGTCTATGTGTTGTTGTGTCTGTGTGTAGTTGTGTCTCTGTGTAGTTGTGTCTTTGTGTAGTTGTGTCTCTGTGTAGTTGTGTCTATATGTAGTTGTGTCTCTGTGTAGTTGTGTCTGTGTGTAGTTGTGTCTCTGTGTAGTTGTGTCTATGTGTAGTTGTGTCTATGTGTAGTTGTGTATGTGTGTAGTTGTGTCTATGTGTAGTTGTGTCTATGTGTAGTTGTGTCTCTGTGTAGTTGTGTCTCTGTGTAGTTGTGTCTCTTTGTTTGTGTCTATGTGTAGTTGTGTCTGTGTGTAGTTGTGTCTGTGTGTAGTTGTGTCTCTGTGTAGTTGTGTCTATGTGTAGTTGTGTCTATGTGTAGTTGTGTATGTGTGTAGTTGTGTCTATGTGTAGTTGTGTCTATGGGTAGTTGTGTCTATGTGTAGTTGTGTCTCTGTGTAGTTGTGTCTCTGTGTAGTTGTGTCTATGTGTAGTTGTGTCTCTGTGTAGTTGTGTCTCTGTGTAGTTGTGTATCTGTGTAGTTGTGTCTCTGTGTAGTTGTGTCTATGTGTAGTTGTGTCTATGTGTAGTTGTGTCTCTGTGTAGTTGTGTCTCTTTGTTTGTGTCTATGTGTAGTTGTGTCTCTGTGTAGTTGTGTCTCTGTGTAGTTGTGTCTGTGTGTAGTTGTGTCTATGTGTAGTTGTGTCTATGTGTAGTTGTGTATGTGTGTAGTTGTGTCTATGTGTAGTTGTGTCTATGGGTAGTTGTGTCTATGTGTAGTTGTGTCTCTGTGTAGTTGTGACTCTGTGTAGTTGTGTCTCTGTGCAGTTGTGTCTCTGTGTAGTTGTGTCTATGTGTAGTTGTGTCTTTGTGTAGTCGTGTCTCAGTGTAGTTGTGTCTGTGTGTAGTTGTGTCTCTGTGTAGTTGTGTCTATGTGTAGTTGTGTCTATGTGTAGTTGTGTCTGTGTGTAGTTGTGTCTATGTGTAGTTGTGTCTCTGTGTAGTTGTGTCTCTGTGTAGTTGTGTATGTGTGTAGTTGTGTCTATGTGTAGTTGTGTCTATGTGTAGTTGTGTCTATGTGTAGTTGTGTCTCTGTGTAGTTGTGTCTCTGTGTAGTTGTGTCTATGTGTAGTTGTGTCTATGTGTAGTTGTGTCTATGTGTAGTTGTGTCTCTGTGTAGTTGTGTATCTGTGTAGTTGTGTCTATGTGTTGTTGTGTCTGTGTGTAGTTGTGTCTCTGTGTAGTTGTGTCTTTGTGTAGTTGTGTCTCTGTGTAGTTATGTCCATGTGTAGTTTTGTAGTTGTGTCTCTGTGTAGTTGTGTCTATTTGTAGTTGTGTCTCTGTGTAGTTGTGTCTATGTGTAGTTGTGTCTATGTGTAGTTGTGTCTAAGTGTAGTTGTGTCTAAGTGTAGTTGTGTCTATGTGTAGTTGTGTCTATGTGTAGTTGTGACTCTGTGTAGTTGTGTTTATGTGTAGTTGTGTCTCTGTGCAGTTGTGTCTCTGTGTAGTTGTGTCTCTGTGTAGTTGTGTCTCTGTGTAGTTGTGTATCTGTGTAGTTGTGTATATGTGTAGTTGTGTCTATGTGTAGATGTGTCTGTGTGTAGTTGTGTCTGTGTGTAGTTGTGTCTCTGTGTAGTTGTGTCTCTGTGTAGTTGTGTCTATGTATAGTTGTGTCTCTGTGTAGTTGTGTCTCTGTGTAGTTGTGTCTCTGTGTAGTTGTGTCTCTGTGTAGTTGTGTCTATGTGTAGTTGTGTCTCTGTGTAGTTGTGTCTCTGTGTAGTTGTGTCTGTGTGTAGTTGTGTCTGTGTGTAGTTGTGTCTCTGTGTAGTTGTGTCTCTGTGTAGTTGTGTCTATGTGTAGTTGTGTCTATGTGTAGTTGTGTATGTGTGTAGTTGTGTCTATGTGTAGTTGTGTCTATGGGTAGTTGTGTCTATGTGTAGTTGTGTCTATGTGTAGTTGTGTCTCTGTGTAGTTGTGTCTCTGTGTAGTTGTGTCTATGTGTAGTTGTGTCTATGTGTAGTTGTGTCTCTGTGTAGTTGTGTATCTGTGTAGTTGTGTCTGTGTGTAGTTGTGTCTCTGTGTAGTTGTGTCTTTGTGTAGTTGTGTCTCTGTGTAGTTGTGTCTATATGTAGTTGTGTCTATGTGTAGTTGTGTCTGTGTGTAGTTGTGTCTCTGTGTAGTTGTGTCTATGTGTAGTTGTGTCTATGTGTAGTTGTGTATGTGTGTAGTTGTGTCTATGTGTAGTTGTGTCTATGTGTAGTTGTGTCTCTGTGTAGTTGTGTCTCTGTGTAGTTGTGTCTCTTTGTTTGTGTCTATGTGTAGTTGTGTCTCTGTGTAGTTGTGTCTCTGTGTAGTTGTGTCTGTGTGTAGTTTGTGTATTGTAGTTGTGTCTATGTGTAGATGTGTCTGTGTGTAGTTGTGTCTGTGTGTAGTTGTGTCTCTGTGTAGTGTGTCTATGTGTAGTTGTGTCTATGTGTAGTTGTGTATGTGTGTAGTTGTGTCTATGTGTAGTTGTGTCTATGGTAGTTGTGTATATGTGTAGTTGTGTCTCTGTGTAGTTGTGTCTCTGTGTAGTTGTGTCTATGTGTAGTTGTGTCTCTGTGTAGTTGTGTCTCTGTGTAGTTGTGTATCTGTGTAGTTGTGTCTCTGTGTAGTTGTGTCTATGTGTAGTTGTGTCTCTTTGTTTGTGTCTATGTGTAGTTGTGTCTCTGTGTAGTTGTGTCTCTGTGTAGTTGTGTCTGTGTGTAGTTGTGTCTATGTGTAGTTGTGTCTCTGTGTAGTTGTGTCTATGTGTAGTTGTGTCTATGTGTAGTTGTGTCTATGTGTAGTTGTGTCTCTGTGTAGTTGTGTCTATGTGTTGTTTATCTGTGTGTAGTTGTATCTGTGTGTAGTTGTGTCTATGTGTAGTTGTGTCTAAGTTTAGTTGTGTGTCTGTGTAGTTGTGACTCTGTGTAGTTGTGTCTCTGTGTAGTTGTGTCTCTGTGCAGTTGTTGTCTCTGTGCTGTTGTGTCTATGTGTAGTTGTGTATATGTTAGTTGTGTATATGTGTAGTTGTGTCTATGTGTAGTTGTGTCTAGTGTAGTTGTGTCTATGTGTAGTTGTGTCTATGTGTAGTTGTGTCTCTGTGTAGTTGTGACTCTGTGTAGTTGTGTCTCTGTGTAGTTGTGTCTCTGTGTAGTTGTGTCTATGTGTAGTTGTGTCTTTGTGTAGTCGTGTCTCAGTGTAGTTGTGTCTGTGTGTAGTTGTGTCTCTGTGTAGTTGTGTCTATGTGTAGTTGTGTCTATGTGTAGTTGTGTCTGTGTGTAGTTGTGTCTATGTGTAGTTGTGTCTCTGTGTAGTTGTGTCTCTGTGTAGTTGTGTCTGTGTGTAGTTGTGTCTCTGTGTAGTTGTGTATATGTGTAGTTTGTTTCTCTCTGTGTAGTTGTGTCTATGTGTAGTTGTGTCTGTGTGTAGTTGTGTCTGTGTGTAGTTGTGTCTCTGTGTAGTTGTGTATCTGTGTAGTTGTGTCTCTGTGTAGTTGTGTCTCTGTGTAGTTGTGTCTATGTATAGTTGTGTCTCGTGTAGTTGTGTCTCTGTGTAGTTGTGTCTCTGTGTAGTTGTGTCTATGTGTAGTTGTGTCTCTGTGTAGTTGTGTCTCTGTGTAGTTGTGTCTATGTGTAGTTGTGTCTGTGTGTAGTTGTGGTCTCTGTGTAGTTGTGTCTCTGTGTAGTTGTGTCTATGTAGTTGTGTCTATGTGTAGTTGTGTATGTGTGTAGTTGTGTCTATGTGTAGTTGTGTCTATGGGTAGTTGTGTCTATGTGTAGTTGTGTCTATGTGTAGTTGTGTCTCTGTGTAGTTGTGTCTCTGTGTAGTTGTGTCTATGTGTAGTTGTGTCTATGTGTAGTTGTGTCTCTGTGTAGTTGTGTATCTGTGTAGTTGTGTCTATGTGTTGTTGTGTCTGTGTGTAGTTGTGTCTCTGTGTAGTTGTGTCTTTGTGTAGTTGTGTCTCTGTGTAGTTATGTCCATGTGTAGTTTTTGTAGTTGTGTCTCTGTGTAGTTGTGTCTATTTGTAGTTGTGTCTCTGTGTAGTTGTGTCTATGTGTAGTTGTGTCTATGTGTAGTTGTGTCTAAGTGTAGTTGTGTCTAAGTGTAGTTGTGTCTATGTGTAGTTGTGTCTATGTGTAGTTGTGACTCTGTGTAGTTGTGTTTAGGTGTAGTTGTGTCTCTGTGCAGTTGTGTCCTCTGTGTAGTTGTGTCTCTGTGTAGTTGTGTCTCTGTGTAGTTGTGTATCTGTGTAGTTGTGTATATGTGTAGTTGTGTCTATGTGTAGATGTGTCTGTGTGTAGTTGTGTCTGTGTGTAGTTGTGTCTCTGTGTAGTTGTGTCTCTGTGTAGTTGTCTATGTATAGTTGTGTCTCGTGTAGTTTGTGTCTCTGTGTAGTTGTGTCTCTGTGTAGTTTGTGTCTCTGTGTAGTTGTGTCTATGTGTAGTTGTGTCTCTGTGTAGTTGTGTCTCTGTGTAGTTGTGTCTGTGTGTAGTTGTGTCTCTGTGTAGTTGTGTCTCTGTGTAGTTGTGTCTATGTGTAGTTGTGTCTATGTGTAGTTGTGTATGTGTGTAGTTGTGTCTATGTGTAGTTGTGTCTATGGGTAGTTGTGTCTATGTGTAGTTGTGTCTATGTGTTTGTGTCTCTGTGTAGTTGTGTCTCTGTGTAGTTTGTCTATGTGTAGTTGTGTCTATGTGTAGTTGTGTCTATGTTGTAGTTGTGTCTCTGTGTAGTTGTGTATCTGTGTAGTTTGTGTCTGTGTGTAGTTGTGTCTCTGTGTAGTTTGTCTTTGTGTAGTTGTGTCTCTGTGTAGTTTGTCTATATGTAGTTGTGTCTCTGTGTAGTTGTGTCTGTGTGTAGTTGTGTCTCTGTGTAGTTGTGTCTATGTGTAGTTGTGTCTATGTGTAGTTGTGTATGTGTGTAGTTGTGTCTATGTGTAGTTGTGTCTAGTGTAGTTGTGTCTCTGTGTAGTTGTGTCTCTGTGTAGTTGTGTCTCTTTGTTTGTGTCTATGTGTAGTTGTGTCTCTGTGTAGTTGTGTCTCTGTGTAGTTGTGTCTGTGTGTAGTTGTGTATATGTGTAGTTGTGTCTATGTGTAGATGTGTCTGTGTGTAGTTGTGTCTGTGTGTAGTTGTGTCTCGTGTGTAGTTGTGTCTATGTTAGTTGTGTCTATGTGTAGTTGTGTATGTGTGTAGTTGTGTCTATGTGTAGTTGTGTCTATGGGTAGTTGTGTCTATGTGTAGTTGTGTCTCTGTGTAGTTGTGTCTCTGTGTAGTTGTGTCTATGTGTAGTTGTGTCTCTGTGTAGTTGTGTCTCTGTGTAGTTGTGTATCTGTGTAGTTGTGTCTCTGTGTAGTTGTGTCTATGTGTAGTTGTGTCTATGTGTAGTTGTGTCTCTGTGTAGTTGTGTCTCTGTGTAGTTGTGTCTCTTTGTTTGTGTCTATGTGTAGTTGTGTCTCTGTGTAGTTGTGTCTCTGTGTAGTTGTGTCTGTGTGTAGTTGTGTCTATGTGTAGTTGTGTCTATGTGTAGTTGTGTATGTGTGTAGTTGTGTCTATGTGTAGTTGTGTCTATGGGTAGTTGTGTCTATGTGTAGTTGTGTCTCTGTGTAGTTGTGTCTCTGTGTAGTTGTGTCTCTGTGTAGTTGAGTCTATGTGTAGTTGTGTCTATGTGTAGTTGTGTCCATGTGTAGTTGTGTCTCTGTGTAGTTGTGTCTATGTGTTGTTGTATCTGTGTGTATTTGTATCTGTGTGTAGTTGTGTCTATGTGTAGTTGTGTCTAAGTTTAGTTGTGTGTCTGTGTAGTTGTGACTCTGTGTAGTTGTGTCTCTGTGTAGTTGTGTCTCTGTGCAGTTGTGTCTCTGTGCTGTTGTGTCTATGTGTAGTTGTGTATATGTGTAGTTGTGTATATGTTAGTTGTGTCTATGTGTAGTTGTGTCTATTGTATTGTGTCTATGTTAGTTGTGTCTATGTGTAGTTGTGTCTCTGTG
>JAPTMU010000159.1:101971-202222 GCA_028583405.1 Pogonophryne albipinna
GTTGTGTCTATGTGTAGTTGTGTCTGTGTGTAGTTGTGTATATGTGTTGTTGTATCTCTGTGTAGTTGTGTCTCTGTGTAGTTGTGTCCATGTGTAGTTGTGTCTGTGTGTAGTTGTGTATGTGTATGGTTGTGTCTGTGTGTAGTTGTGTCTCTGTGTAGTTGTGTCTCTGTGTAGTTTGTCTATGGTTGTTGTGTCTCTGTGTAGTTGTGTCTCTGTGTAGTTGTGTCTCTGTGTAGTTGTGTCTCTGTGTAGTTGTCTCTATGTGTAGTTGTGCTATGTGTAGTTGTGTCTATGTGTAGTTGTGTCTATGTGTAGTTGTGTATGTGTAGTTGTGTCGTGTAGTTGTGTCTCTGTGTAGTTGTGTCTATGTGTGTTGTATCTGTGTGTAGTTGTGTCTATGTGTAGTTGTGTCTAAGTTTAGTTGTGTCTCTGTGTAGTTGTGTCTAGTGTAGTTGTGACTCTGTGTAGTTGTGTCTCTGTGTAGTTGTGTCTCTGTGCAGTTGTGTGTCTCTGTGTAGTTGTGTCTATGTGTAGTTGTGTCTAGTGTAGTTGTGTCTATGTGTAGTTGTGTCTATGTGTAGTTGTGTCTCTGTGTAGTTGTGTCTATGTGTAGTTGTGTCTCTGTGTAGTTGTGACTCTGTGTAGTTGTGTCTCTGTGTAGTTGTGTCTCTGTGTAGTTGTGTCTATGTGTAGTTGTGTCTTTGTGTAGTTGTGTCTCAGTGTAGTTGTGTCTGTGTGTAGTTGTGTCTCTGTGTAGTTGTGTCTATGTGTAGTTGTGTATATGTGTAGTTGTCTGTGTGTAGTTGTGTCTATGTGTAGTTGTGTCTCTGTGTAGTTGTGTCTCTGTGTAGTTGTGTCTGTGTGTAGTTGTGTCTCTGTGTAGTTGTGTATATGTGTAGTTTTGTCTCTATGTAAGTTTGTGTCTATGTGTAGTTGTGTTTATGTGTAGTTGTGTCTGTGTGTAGTTGTGTCTCTGTGTAGTTGTGTCTCTGTGTAGTTGTGTCTATGTATAGTTGTGTCTCTGTGTAGTTGTGTCTCTGTGTAGGTGTCTCTGTGTAGTTGTGTCTCTGTGTAGTTGTGTCTATGTGTAGTTGTGTCTCTGTGTAGTTGTGTCTCTGTGTAGTTGTGTCTATGTGTAGTTGTGTATGTGTGTAGTTGTGTCTCTGTGTAGTTGTGTCTCTGTGTAGTTGTGTCTATGTGTAGTTGTGTCTATGTGTAGTTGTGTATGTGTGTAGTTGTGTCTATCTGTAGTTGTGTCTATGTGTAGTTGTGTCTCTGTGTAGTTGTGTCTATGTGTTGTTGTATCTGTGTGTAGTTGTATCTGTGTGTAGTTGTGTCTATGTGTAGTTGTGTCTAAGTTTAGTTGTGTGTCTGTGTAGTTGTGACTCTGTGTAGTTGTGACTCTGTGTAGTTGTGTCTCTGTGTAGTTGTGTCTCTGTGCAGTTGTGTCTCTGTGCTGTTGTGTCTATGTGTAGTTGTGTATATGTGTAGTTTGTGTATATGTGTAGTTGTGTCTATGTGTAGTTGTGTCTAGTGTAGTTGTGTCTATGTTGTAGTTGTGTCTATGTGTAGTTGTGTCTCTGTGTAGTTGTGACTCTGTGTAGTTGTGTCTCTGTGTAGTTGTGTCTCTGTGTAGTTGTGTCTATGTGTAGTTGAGTCTTTGTGTAGTCGTGTCTCAGTGTAGTTGTGTCTGTGTGTAGTTGTGTCTCTGTGTAGTTGTGTCTATGTGTAGTTGTGTCTATGTGTAGTTGTGTCTGTGTGTAGTTGTGTCTATGTGTAGTTGTGTCTCTGTGTAGTTGTGTCTCTGTGTAGTTGTGTCTGTGTGTAGTTGTGTCTCTGTGTAGTTGTGTATATGGTAGTTTGTTTCTCTGTGTAGTTGTGTCTATGTGTAGTTGTGTTTATGTGTAGTTGTGTCTGTGTGTAGTTGTGTCTGTGTGTAGTTGTGTCTCTGTGTAGTTGTGTATCTGTGTAGTTGTGTCTCTGTGTAGTTGTGTCTCTGTGTAGTTGTGTCTATGTATAGTTGTGTCTCTGTGTAGTTGTGTCTCTGTGTAGTTGTGTCTGTGTGTAGTTGTGTCTCTGTGTAGTTGTGTATCTGTGTAGTTGTGTCTATGTATAGTTGTGTCTCTGTGTAGTTGTGTCTCTGTGTAGTTGTGTCTCTGTGTAGTTGTGTCTATGGGTAGTTGTGTCTATGGGTAGTTGTGTCTATGTGTAGTTGTGTCTCTGTGTAGTTGTGTCTCTGTGTAGTTGTGTCTATGTGTAGTTGTGTCTATGTGTAGTTGTGTCTATGTGTAGTTGTGTCTCTGTGTAGTTGTGTATCTGTGTAGTTGTGTCTATGTGTTGTTGTGTCTGTGTGTAGTTGTGTCTCTGTGTAGTTGTGTCTTTGTGTAGTTGTGTCTCTGTGTAGTTGTGTCTATATGTAGTTGTGTCTCTGTGTAGTTGTGTCTGTGTGTAGTTGTGTCTCTGTGTAGTTGTGTCTATGTGTATTGTGTCTATGTGTAGTTGTGTATGTGTGTAGTTGTGTCTATGTGTAGTTGTGTCTATGTGTAGTTGTGTCTCTGTCTAGTTGTGTCTCTGTGTAGTTGTGTCTCTTTGTTTGTGTCTATGTGTAGTTGTGTCTGTGTGTAGTTGTGTCTGTGTGTAGTTGTGTCTCTGTGTAGTTGTGTCTATGTGTAGTTGTGTCTATGTGTAGTTGTGTATGTGTGTAGTTGTGTCTATGTGTGTTGTGTCTATGGGTAGTTGTGTCTATGTGTAGTTTGTGTCTCTGTGTAGTTGTGTCTCTGTGTAGTTGTGTCTATGTGTAGTTGTGTCTCTGTGTAGTTGTGTCTCTGTGTAGTTGTGTATCTGTGTAGTTGTGTCTCTGTGTAGTTGTGTCTATGTGTAGTTGTGTCTATGTGTAGTGTCTCTGTGTAGTTGTGTCTCTTTGTTTGTGTCTATGTGTAGTTGTGTCTCTGTGTAGTTGTGTCTCTGTGTAGTTGTGTCTGTGTGTAGTTGTGTCTATGTGTAGTTGTGTCTATGTGTAGTTGTGTATGTGTGTAGTTGTGTCTATGTGTAGTTGTGTCTATGGGTAGTTGTGTCTATGTGTAGTTGTGTCTCTGTGTAGTTGTGACTCTGTGTAGTTGTGTCTCTGTGCAGTTGTGTCTCTGTGTAGTTGTGTCTATGTGTAGTTGTGTCTTTGTGTAGTCGTGTCTCAGTGTAGTTGTGTCTGTGTGTAGTTGTGTCTCTGTGTAGTTGTGTCTATGTGTAGTTGTGTCTATGTGTAGTTGTGTCTGTGTGTAGTTGTGTCTATGTGTAGTTGTGTCTCTGTGTAGTTGTGTCTCTGTGTAGTTGTGTATGTGTAGTTGTGTCTATGTGTAGTTGTGTCTATGTGTAGTTGTGTCTATGTTAGTTGTGTCTCTGTGTAGTTGTGTCTCTGTGTAGTTGTGTCTATGTGTAGTTTTGTGTCTATGTGTAGTTGTGTCTATGTGTAGTTGTGTCTCTGTGTAGTTGTGTATCTGTGTAGTTGTGTCTATGTGTTGTTGTGTCTGTGTGTAGTTGTGTCTCTGTGTAGTTGTGTCTTTGTGTAGTTGTGTCTCTGTGTAGTTATGTCCATGTTGTAGTTTTGTAGTTGTGTCTCTGTGTAGTTGTGTCTATTTGTAGTTGTGTCTCTGTGTAGTTGTGTCTATGTGTAGTTGTGTCTATGTGTAGTTGTGTCTAAGTGTAGTTGTGTCTAAGTGTAGTTGTGTCTATGTGTAGTTGTGTCTATGTGTAGTTTGTGACTCTGTGTAGTTGTGTTTATGTGTAGTTGTGTCTCTGTGCAGTTGTGTCTCTGTGTAGTTGTGTCTCTGTGTAGTTGTGTCTCTGTGTAGTTGTGTATCTGTGTAGTTGTGTATATGTGTAGTTGTGTCTATGTGTAGATGTGTCTGTGTGTAGTTGTGTCTGTGTGTAGTTGTGTCTCTGTGTAGTTGTGTCTCTGTGTAGTTGTGTCTATGTATAGTTGTGTCTCTGTGTAGTTGTGTCTCTGTGTAGTTGTGTCTCTGTGTAGTTGTGTCTCTGTGTAGTTGTGTCTATGTGTAGTTGTGTCTCTGTGTAGTTGTGTCCTCTGTGTAGTTGTGTCTGTGTGTAGTTGTGTCTGTGTGTAGTTGTGTCTCTGTGTAGTTGTGTCTCTGTGTAGTTGTGTCTATGTGTAGTTGTGTCTATGTGTAGTTGTGTATGTGTGTAGTTGTGTCTATGTGTAGTTGTGTCTATGGGTAGTTGTGTCTATGTGTAGTTGTGTCTATGTGTAGTTGTGTCTCTGTGTAGTTGTGTCTCTGTGTAGTTGTGTCTATGTGTAGTTGTGTCTATGTGTAGTTGTGTCTCTGTGTAGTTGTGTATCTGTGTAGTTGTGTCTGTGTGTAGTTGTGTCTCTGTGTAGTTGTGTCTTTGTGTAGTTGTGTCTCTGTGTAGTTGTGTCTATATGTAGTTGTGTCTATGTGTAGTTGTGTCTGTGTGTAGTTGTGTCTCTGTGTAGTTGTGTCTATGTGTAGTTGTGTCTATGTGTAGTTGTGTATGTGTGTAGTTGTGTCTATGTGTAGTTGTGTCTATGTGTAGTTGTGTCTCTGTGTAGTTGTGTCTCTGTGTAGTTGTGTCTCTTTGTTTGTGTCTATGTGTAGTTGTGTCTCTGTGTAGTTGTGTCTCTGTGTAGTTGTGTCTGTGTGTAGTTGTGTATATGTGTAGTTGTGTCTATGTGTAGATGTGTCTGTGTGTAGTTGTGTCTGTGTGTAGTTGTGTCTCTGTGTCTGTGTAGTTGTGTCTATGTGTAGTTGTGTCTATGTGTAGTTGTGTATGTGTGTAGTTGTGTCTATGTGTAGTTGTGTCTATGGGTAGTTGTGTATATGTGTAGTTGTGTCTCTGTGTAGTTGTGTCTCTGTGTAGTTGTGTCTATGTGTAGTTGTGTCTCTGTGTAGTTGTGTCTCTGTGTAGTTGTGTATCTGTGTAGTTGTGTCTCTGTGTAGTTGTGTCTATGTGTAGTTGTGTCTCTTTGTTTGTGTCTATGTGTAGTTGTGTCTCTGTGTAGTTGTGTCTCTGTGTAGTTGTGTCTGTGTGTAGTTGTGTCTATGTGTAGTTGTGTCTCTGTGTAGTTGTGTCTATGTGTAGTTGTGTCTATGTGTAGTTGTGTCTATGTGTAGTTGTGTCTCTGTGTAGTTGTGTCTATGTGTTGTTGTATCTGTGTGTAGTTGTATCTGTGTGTAGTTGTGTCTATGTGTAGTTGTGTCTAAGTTTAGTTGTGTGTCTGTGTAGTTGTGACTCTGTGTAGTTGTGTCTCTGTGTAGTTGTGTCTCTGTGCAGTTGTGTCTCTGTGCTGTTGTGTCTATGTGTAGTTGTGTATATGTGTAGTTGTGTATATGTGTAGTTGTGTCTATGTGTAGTTGTGTCTAGTGTAGTTGTGTCTATGTGTAGTTGTGTCTATGTGTAGTTGTGTCTCTGTGTAGTTGTGACTCTGTGTAGTTGTGTCTCTGTGTAGTTGTGTCTCTGTGTAGTTGTGTCTATGTGTAGTTGTGTCTTTGTGTAGTCGTGTCTCAGTGTAGTTGTGTCTGTGTGTAGTTGTGTCTCTGTGTAGTTGTGTCTATGTGTAGTTGTGTCTATGTGTAGTTGTGTCTGTGTGTAGTTGTGTCTATGTGTAGTTGTGTCTCTGTGTAGTTGTGTCTCTGTGTAGTTTGTGTCTGTGTGTAGTTGTGTCTCTGTGTAGTTGTGTATATGTGTAGTTGTTTCTCTGTGTAGTTGTGTCTATGTGTAGTTGTGTCTGTGTGTAGTTGTGTCTGTGTGTAGTTGTGTCTCTGTGTAGTTGTGTATCTGTGTAGTTGTGTCTCTGTGTAGTTGTGTCTCTGTGTAGTTGTGTCTATGTATAGTTGTGTCTCTGTGTAGTTGTGTCTCTGTGTAGTTGTGTCTCTGTGTAGTTGTGTCTATGTGTAGTTGTGTCTCTGTGTAGTTGTGTCTCTGTGTAGTTGTGTCTATGTGTAGTTGTGTCTGTGTGTAGTTGTGTCTCTGTGTAGTTGTGTCTCTGTGTAGTTGTGTCTATGTGTAGTTGTGTCTATGTGTAGTTGTGTATGTGTGTAGTTGTGTCTATGTGTAGTTGTGTCTATGGGTAGTTGTGTCTATGTGTAGTTGTGTCTATGTGTAGTTGTGTCTCTGTGTAGTTGTGTCTCTGTGTAGTTGTGTCTATGTGTAGTTTGTGTCTATGTGTAGTTGTGTCTCTGTGTAGTTGTGTATCTGTGTAGTTGTGTCTATGTGTTGTTGTGTCTGTGTGTAGTTGTGTCTCTGTGTAGTTGTGTCTTTGTGTAGTTGTGTCTCTGTGTAGTTATGTCCATGTGTAGTTTTTGTAGTTGTGTCTCTGTGTAGTTGTGTCTATTTGTAGTTGTGTCTCTGTGTAGTTGTGTCTATGTGTAGTTGTGTCTATGTGTAGTTGTGTCTAAGTGTAGTTGTGTCTAAGTGTAGTTGTGTCTATGTGTAGTTGTGTCTATGTGTAGTTGTGACTCTGTGTAGTTGTGTTTATGTGTAGTTGTGTCTCTGTGCAGTTGTGTCTCTGTGTAGTTGTGTCTCTGTGTAGTTGTGTCTCTGTGTAGTTGTGTATCTGTGTAGTTGTGTATATGTGTAGTTGTGTCTATGTGTAGATGTGTCTGTGTGTAGTTGTGTCTGTGTGTAGTTGTGTCTCTGTGTAGTTGTGTCTCTGTGTAGTTTTGTCTATGTATAGTTGTGTCTCTGTGTAGTTGTGTCTCTGTGTAGTTGTGTCTCTGTGTAGTTGTGTCTCTGTGTAGTTGTGTCTATGTGTAGTTGTGTCTCTGTGTAGTTGTGTCTCTGTGTAGTTGTGTCTGTGTGTAGTTGTGTCTCTGTGTAGTTGTGTCTCTGTGTAGTTGTGTCTATGTGTAGTTGTGTCTATGTGTAGTTGTGTATGTGTGTAGTTGTGTCTATGTGTAGTTGTGTCTATGGGTAGTTGTGTCTATGTGTAGTTGTGTCTATGTGTAGTTGTGTCTCTGTGTAGTTGTGTCTCTGTGTAGTTGTGTCTATGTGTAGTTGTGTCTATGTGTAGTTGTGTCTATGTGTAGTTGTGTCTCTGTGTAGTTGTGTATCTGTGTAGTTGTGTCTGTGTGTAGTTGTGTCTCTGTGTAGTTGTGTCTTTGTGTAGTTGTGTCTCTGTGTAGTTGTGTCTATATGTAGTTGTGTCTCTGTGTAGTTGTGTCTGTGTGTAGTTGTGTCTCTGTGTAGTTGTGTCTATGTGTAGTTGTGTCTATGTGTAGTTGTGTATGTGTGTAGTTGTGTCTATGTGTAGTTGTGTCTATGTGTAGTTGTGTCTCTGTGTAGTTGTGTCTCTGTGTAGTTGTGTCTCTTTGTTTGTGTCTATGTGTAGTTGTGTCTCTGTGTAGTTGTGTCTCTGTGTAGTTGTGTCTGTGTGTAGTTGTGTATATGTGTAGTTGTGTCTATGTGTAGATGTGTCTGTGTGTAGTTGTGTCTGTGTGTAGTTTGTTCTCTGTGTAGTTGTGTCTATGTGTAGTTGTGTCTATGTGTAGTTGTGTATGTGTGTAGTTGTGTCTATGTGTAGTTGTGTCTATGTGTAGTTGTGTCTATGTGTAGTTGTGTCTCTGTGTAGTTGTGTCTCTGTGTAGTTGTGTCTATGTGTAGTTGTGTCTCTGTGTAGTTGTGTCTCTGTGTAGTTGTGTATCTGTGTAGTTGTGTCCTCTGTGTAGTTGTGTCTATGTGTAGTTGTGTCTATGTGTAGTTGTGTCTCTGTGTAGTTGTGTCTCTCTGTGTAGTTGTGTCTCTTTGTTTGTGTCTATGATGTAGTTGTGTCTCTGTGTAGTTGTGTCTCTGTGTAGTTGTGTCTGTGTGTAGTTGTGTCTATGTGTAGTTGTGTCTATGTGTAGTTGTGTATGTGTGTAGTTGTGTCTATGTTGTAGTTGTGTCTATGGGTAGTTGTGTCCTATGTGTAGTTGTGTCTCTGTGTAGTTGTGTCTCTGTGTAGTTTGTGTCTCTGTGTAGTTGAGTCTATGTGTAGTTGTGTCTATGTGTAGTTGTGTCCATGTGTAGTTGTGTCTATGTGTAGTTGTGTCTATGTGTTGTTGTATCTTGTGTGTATTTGTATCTGTGTGTAGTTGTTGTCTATGTGTAGTTGTGTCTAAGTTTAGTTGTGTGTCTGTGTAGTTGTGACTCTGTGTAGTTGTGTCTCTGTGTAGTTGTGTCCTCGTGCAGTTTGTGTCTCTGTGCTGTTGTGTCTATGTTTAGTTGTGTATATGTGTAGTTGTGTATATGTGTAGTTGTGTCTATGTGTAGTTTGTGTCTATTGTAGTTGTGTCTATGTGTAGTTGTGTCTATGTGTAGTTGTGTCTCTGTGAGGTTGTGACTCTGTGTAGTTGTGTCTCTGTGTAGTTGTGTCTCTGTGTAGTTGTGTCTATGTGTAGTTGTGTCTTTGTGTAGTCGTGTCTCAGTGTAGTTGTGTCTGTGTGTAGTTGTGTCTCTGTGTAGTTGTGTCTATGTGTAGTTGTGTCTATGTGTAGTTGTGTCTGTGTGTAGTTGTGTCTATGTGTAAGTTGTGTCTCTGTGTAGTTGTGTCTCTGTGTAGTTGTGTCTGTGTGTAGTTGTGTCTCTGTGTAGTTGTGTATATGTGTAGTTGTTTCTCTGTGTAGTTGTGTCTATGTGTAGTTGTGTCTGTGTGTAGTTGTGTCTGTGTGTAGTTTGTGTCTCTGTGTAGTTGTGTATCTGTGTAGTTGTGTCTCTGTGTAGTTGTGTCTCTGTGTAGTTGTGTCTATGTATAGTTGTGTCTCTGTGTAGTTGTGTCTCTGTGTAGTTGTGTCTCTGTGTAGTTGTGTCTCTGTGTAGTTGTGTCTCTGTGTAGTTGTGTCTCTGTGTAGTTGTGTCTATGTGTAGTTGTGTCTATGTGTAGTTGTGTCTCTGTGTAGTTGTGTCTCTGTGTAGTTGTGTCTATGTGTAGTTGTGTCTATGTGTAGTTGTGTATGTGTGTAGTTGTGTCTATGTGTAGTTGTGTCTATGGGTAGTTGTGTCTATGTGTAGTTGTGTCTATGTGTAGTTGTGTCTCTGTGTAGTTGTGTCTCTGTGTAGTTGTGTCTATGTGTAGTTGTGTCTATGTGTAGTTGTGTCTCTGTGTAGTTGTGTATCTGTGTAGTTGTGTCTATGTGTTGTTGTGTCTGTGTGTAGTTGTGTCTCTGTGTAGTTGTGTCTTTGTGTAGTTGTGTCTCTGTGTAGTTATGTCCATGTGTAGTTTTGTAGTTGTGTCTCTGTGTAGTTGTGTCTATTTGTAGTTGTGTCTCTGTGTAGTTGTGTCTATGTGTAGTTGTGTCTATGTGTAGTTGTGTCTAAGTGTAGTTGTGTCTAAGTGTAGTTGTGTCTATGTGTAGTTGTGTCTATGTGTAGTTGTGACTCTGTGTAGTTGTGTTTATGTGTAGTTGTGTCTCTGTGCAGTTGTGTCTCTGTGTAGTTGTGTCTCTGTGTAGTTGTGTCTCTGTGTAGTTGTGTATCTGTGTAGTTGTGTATATGTGTAGTTGTGTCTATGTGTAGATGTGTCTGTGTGTAGTTGTGTCTGTGTGTAGTTGTGTCTCTGTGTAGTTGTGTCTATGTGTAGTTGTGTCTATGTGTAGTTGTGTATGTGTGTAGTTGTGTAGTTGTGTCTATGGGTAGTTGTGTATATGTGTAGTTGTGTCTCTGTGTAGTTGTGTCTCTGTGTATTTGTGTCTATGTGTAGTTGTGTCTCTGTGTAGTTGTGTCTCTGTGTAGTTGTGTATCTGTGTAGTTGTGTCTCTGTGTAGTTGTGTCTATGTGTAGTTGTGTCTATGTGTAGTTGTGTCTCTGTGTAGTTGTGTCTCTGTGTAGTTGTGTCTGTGTGTAGTTGTGTATATGTGTAGTTGTGTCTATGTGTAGTTGTGTCTGTGTGTAGTTGTGTCTGTGTGTAGTTGTGTCTCTGTGTAGTTGTGTCTCTGTGTAGTTGTGTCTCTGTGTAGTTGTGTCTATGTGTAGTTGTGTCTATGTGTAGTTGTGTCTATGTGTAGTTGTGTCTATGTGTAGTTGTGTCTCTGTGTAGTTGTGTCTATGTGTTGTTGTATCTGTGTGTAGTTGTATCTGTGTGTAGTTGTGTCTATGTGTAGTTGTGTCCTAAGTTTAGTTGTGTGTCTGTGTAGTTGTGACTCTGTGTAGTTGTGACTCTGTGTAGTTGTGTCTCTGTGTAGTTGTGTCTCTGTGCAGTTGTGTCTCTGTGCTGTTGTGTCTATGTGTAGTTGTGTATTTGTGTAGTTGTGTATATGTGTAGTTGTGTCTATGTGTAGTTGTGTCTATGTGTAGTTGTGTCTATGTGTAGTTGTGTCTATGTGTAGTTGTGTCTCTGTGTAGTTGTGACTCTGTGTAGTTGTGTCTCTGTGTAGTTGTGTCTCTGTGTAGTTGTGTCTATGTGTAGTTGTGTCTTTGTGTAGTCGTGTCTGAGTGTAGTTGTGTCTGTGTGTAGTTGTGTCTCTGTGTAGTTGTGTCTATGTGTAGTTGTGTCTATGTGTAGTTGTGTCTGTGTGTAGTTGTGTCTATGTGTAGTTGTGTCTCTGTGTAGTTGTGTCTCTGTGTAGTTGTGTCTGTGTGTAGTTGTGTCTCTGTGTAGTTGTGTATACGTGTAGTTGTTTCTCTGTGTAGTTGTGTCTGTGTGTAGTTGTGTCTCTGTGTAGTTGTGTATCTGTGTAGTTGTGTCTCTGTGTAGTTGTGTCTCTGTGTAGTTGTGTCTATGTATAGTTGTGTCTCTGTGTAGTTGGTCTCTGTGTAGTTTGTGTCTCTGTGTAGTTGTGTCTCTGTGTAGTTGTGTCTATGTGTAGTTGTGTCTCTGTGTAGTTGTGTCTCTGTGTAGTTGTGTCTGTGTGTAGTTGTGTCTGTGTGTAGTTGTGTCTCTGTGTAGTTGTGTCTCTGTGTAGTTGTGTCTATGTGTAGTTGTGTCTATGTGTAGTTGTGTATGTGTGTAGTTGTGTCTATGTGTAGTTGTGTCTATGGGTAGTTGTGTCTATGTGTAGTTGTGTCTATGTGTAGTTGTGTCTCTGTGTAGTTGTGTCTCTGTGTAGTTGTGTCTATGTGTAGTTGTGTCTATGTGTAGTTGTGTCTATGTGTAGTTGTGTCTCTGTGTAGTTGTGTATCTGTGTAGTTGTGTCTATGTGTTGTTGTGTCTGTGTGTAGTTGTGTCTCTGTGTAGTTGTGTCTTTGTGTAGTTGTGTCTCTGTGTAGTTGTGTCTATATGTAGTTGTGTCTCTGTGTAGTTGTGTCTGTGTGTAGTTGTGTCTCTGTGTAGTTGTGTCTATGTGTAGTTGTGTCTATGTGTAGTTGTGTATGTGTGTAGTTGTGTCTATGTGTAGTTGTGTCTATGTGTAGTTGTGTCTCTGTGTAGTTGTGTCTCTGTGTAGTTGTGTCTCTTTGTTTGTGTCTATGTGTAGTTGTGTCTCTGTGTAGTTGTGTCTCTGTGTAGTTGTGTCTGTGTGTAGTTGTGTATATGTGTAGTTGTGTCTATGTGTAGATGTGTCTGTGTGTAGTTGTGTCTGTGTGTAGTTGTGTCTCTGTGTAGTTGTGTCTATGTGTAGTTGTGTCTATGTGTAGTTGTGTATGTGTGTAGTTGTGTCTATGTGTAGTTGTGTCTATGGGTAGTTGTGTCAATGTGTAGTTGTGTCTCTGTGTAGTTGTGTCTCTGTGTAGTTGTGTCTATGTGTAGTTGTGTCTCTGTGTAGTTGTGTCTCTGTGTAGTTGTGTATCTGTGTAGTTGTGTCTCTGTGTAGTTGTGTCTATGTGTAGTTGTGTCTATGTGTAGTTGTGTCTCTGTGTAGTTGTGTCTCTGTGTAGTTGTGTCTCTTTGTTTGTGTCTATGTGTAGTTGTGTCTCTGTGTAGTTGTGTCTCTGTGTAGTTGTGTCTGTGTGTAGTTGTGTCTATGTGTAGTTGTGTCTATGTGTAGTTGTGTATGTGTGTAGTTGTGTCTATGTGTAGTTGTGTCTATGTGTTGTTGTGTCTGTGTGTAGTTGTGTCTCTGTGTAGTTGTGTCTTTGTGTAGTTGTGTCTCTGTGTAGTTGTGTCTATATGTAGTTGTGTCTCTGTGTAGTTGTGTCTGTGTGTAGTTGTGTCTCTGTGTAGTTGTGTCTATGTGTAGTTGTGTCTATGTGTAGTTGTGTCTATGTGTGTAGTTGTGTCTATGTGTAGTTGTGTCTATGTGTAGTTGTGTCTCTGTGTAGTTGTGTCTCTGTGTAGTTGTGTCTCTTTGTTTGTGTCTATGTGTAGTTGTGTCTCTGTGTAGTTGTGTCTCTGTGTAGTTGTGTCTGTGTGTAGTTGTGTATATGTGTAGTTGTGTCTATGTGTAGATGTGTCTGTGTGTAGTTGTGTCTGTGTGTAGTTGTGTCTCTGTGTAGTTGTGTCTATGTGTAGTTGTGTCTATGTGTAGTTGTGTATGTGTGTAGTTGTGTCTATGTGTAGTTGTGTCTATGGGTAGTTGTGTCAATGTGTAGTTGTGTCTCTGTGTAGTTGTGTCTCTGTGTAGTTGTGTCTATGTGTAGTTGTGTCTCTGTGTAGTTGTGTCTCTGTGTAGTTGTGTATCTGTGTAGTTGTGTCTCTGTGTAGTTGTGTCTATGTGTAGTTGTGTCTATGTGTAGTTGTGTCTCTGTGTAGTTGTGTCTCTGTGTAGTTGTGTCTCTTTGTTTGTGTCTATGTGTAGTTGTGTCTCTGTGTAGTTGTGTCTCTGTGTAGTTGTGTCTGTGTGTAGTTGTGTCTATGTGTAGTTGTGTCTATGTGTAGTTGTGTATGTGTGTAGTTGTGTCTATGTGTAGTTGTGTCTATGGGTAGTTGTGTCTATGTGTAGTTGTGTCTCTGTGTAGTTGTGTCTCTGTGTAGTTGTGTCTCTGTGTAGTTGTGTCTATGTGTAGTTGTGTCTATGTGTAGTTGTGTCTATGTGTAGTTGTGTCTCTGTGTAGTTGTGTCTATGTGTTGTTGTATCTGTGTGTAGTTGTATCTGTGTGTAGTTGTGTCTATGTGTAGTTGTGTCTAAGTTTAGTTGTGTGTCTGGGTAGTTGTGACTCTGTGTAGTTGTGACTCTGTGTAGTTGTGTCTCTGTGTAGTTGTGTCTCTGTGCAGTTGTGTCTCTGTGCTGTTGTGTCTATGTGTAGTTGTGTATATGTGTAGTTGTGTATATGTGTAGTTGTGTCTATGTGTAGTTGTGTCTAGTGTAGTTGTGTCTATGTGTAGTTGTGTCTATGTGTAGTTGTGTCTCTGTGTAGTTGTGACTCTGTGTAGTTGTGTCTCTGTGTAGTTGTGTCTATGTGTAGTTGTGTCTATGTGTAGTTGTGTCTGTGTGTAGTTGTGTCTATGTGTAGTTGTGTCTCTGTGTAGTTGTGTCTCTGTGTAGTTGTGTCTGTGTGTAGTTGTGTCTCTGTGTAGTTGTGTATATGTGTAGTTGTTTCTCTGTGTAGTTGTGTCTATGTGTAGTTGTGTCTGTGTGTAGTTGTGTCTGTGTGTAGTTGTGTCTCTGTGTAGTTGTGTATCTGTGTAGTTGTGTCTCTGTGTAGTTGTGTCTCTGTGTAGTTGTGTCTATGTATAGTTGTGTCTCTGTGTAGTTGTGTCTCTGTGTAGTTGTGTCTCTGTGTAGTTGTGTCTCTGTGTAGTTGTGTCTATGTGTAGTTGTGTCTCTGTGTAGTTGTGTCTCTGTGTAGTTGTGTCTATATGTAGTTGTGTCTGTGTGTAGTTGTGTCTCTGTGTAGTTGTGTCTCTGTGTAGTTGTGTCTATGTGTCGTTGTGTCTATGTGTAGTTGTGTATGTGTGTAGTTGTGTCTATGTGTAGTTGTGTCTATGGGTAGTTGTGTCTATGTGTAGTTGTGTCTATGTGTAGTTGTGTCTCTGTGTAGTTGTGTCTCTGTGTAGTTGTGTCTATGTGTAGTTGTGTCTATGTGTAGTAGTGTCTATGTGTAGTTGTGTCTCTGTGTAGTTGTGTATCTGTGTAGTTGTGTCTATGTGTTGTTGTGTCTGTGTGTAGTTGTGTCTCTGTGTAGTTGTGTCTTTGTGTAGTTGTGTCTCTGTGTAGTTATGTCCATGTGTAGTTTTGTAGTTGTGTCTCTGTGTAGTTGTGTCTATTTGTAGTTGTGTCTCTGTGTAGTTGTGTCTATGTGTAGTTGTGTCTATGTGTAGTTGTGTCTAAGTGTAGTTGTGTCTAAGTGTAGTTGTGTCTATGTGTAGTTGTGTCTATGTGTAGTTGTGACTCTGTGTAGTTGTGTTTATGTGTAGTTGTGTCTCTGTGCAGTTGTGTCTCTGTGTAGTTGTGTCTCTGTGTAGTTGTGTCTCTGTGTAGTTGTGTATCTGTGTAGTTGTGTATATGTGTAGTTGTGTCTATGTGTAGATGTGTCTGTGTGTAGTTGTGTCTGTGTGTAGTTGTGTCTCTGTGTAGTTGTGTCTATGTGTAGTTGTGTCTATGTGTAGTTGTGTATGTGTGTAGTTGTGTCTATGTGTAGTTGTGTCTATGGGTAGTTGTGTCTATGTGTAGTTGTGTCTCTGTGTAGTTGTGTCTCTGTGTAGTTGTGTCTATGTGTAGTTGTGTCTCTGTGTAGTTGTGTCTCTGTGTAGTTGTGTATCTGTGTAGTTGTGTCTCTGTGTAGTTGTGTCTATGTGTAGTTGTGTCTATGTGTAGTTGTGTCTCTGTGTAGTTGTGTCTCTGTGTAGTTGTGTCTCTTTGTTTGTGTCTATGTGTAGTTGTGTCTCTGTGTAGTTGTGTCTCTGTGTAGTTGTGTCTGTGTGTAGTTGTGTCTATGTGTAGTTGTCTCTATGTGTAGTTGTGTATGTGTGTAGTTGTGTCTATGTGTAGTTGTGTCTATGGGTAGTTGTGTCTATGTGTAGTTGTGTCTCTGTGTAGTTGTGTCTCTGTGTAGTTGTGTCTCTGTGTAGTTGTGTCTATGTGTAGTTGTGTCTATGTGTAGTTGTGTCTCTGTGTAGTTGTGTCTATGTGTTGTTGTATCTGTGTGTAGTTGTATCTGTGTGTAGTTGTGTCTATGTGTAGTTGTGTCTAAGTTTAGTTGTGTGTCTGTGTAGTTGTGACTCTGTGTAGTTGTGACTCTGTGTAGTTGTGTCTCTGTGTAGTTGTGTCTCTGTGCAGTTGTGTCTCTGTGCTGTTGTGTCTATGTGTAGTTGTGTATATATGTAGTTGTGTATATGTGTAGTTGTGTCTATGTGTAGTTGTGTCTAGTGTAGTTGTGTCTATGTGTAGTTGTGTCTATGTGTAGTTGTGTCTCTGTGTAGTTGTGACTCTGTGTAGTTGTGTCTCTGTGTAGTTGTGTCTCTGTGTAGTTGTGTCTATGTGTAGTTGTGTCTTTGTGTAGTCGTGTCTCAGTGTAGTTGTGTCTGTGTGTAGTTGTGTCTCTGTGTAGTTGTGTCTATGTGTAGTTGTGTCTATGTGTAGTTGTGTCTGTGTGTAGTTGTGTCTATGTGTAGTTGTGTCTCTGTGTAGTTGTGTCTCTGTGTAGTTGTGTCTGTGTGTAGTTGTGTCTCTGTGTAGTTGTGTATATGTGTAGTTGTTTCTCTGTGTAGTTGTGTCTATGTGTAGTTGTGTCTGTGTGTAGTTGTGTCTGTGTGTAGTTGTGTCTCTGTGTAGTTGTGTATCTGTGTAGTTGTGTCTCTGTGTAGTTGTGTCTCTGTGTAGTTGTGTCTATGTGTAGTTGTGTCTCTGTGTAGTTGTGTCTCTGTGTAGTTGTGTCTCTGTGTAGTTGTGTCTCTGTGTAGTTGTGTCTATGTGTAGTTGTGTCTCTGTGTAGTTGTGTCTCTGTGTAGTTGTGTCTATGTGTAGTTGTGTCTGTGTGTAGTTGTGTCTGTGTGTAGTTGTGTCTCTGTGTAGTTGTGTCTATGTGTAGTTGTGTCTATGTGTAGTTGTGTATGTGTGTAGTTGTGTCTATGTGTAGTTGTGTCTATGGGTAGTTGTGTCTATGTGTAGTTGTGTCTATGTGTAGTTGTGTCTCTGTGTAGTTGTGTCTCTGTGTAGTTGTGTCTATGTGTAGTTGTGTCTATGTGTAGTTGTGTCTATGTGTAGTTGTGTCTCTGTGTAGTTGTGTATCTGTGTAGTTGTGTCTATGTGTTGTTGTGTCTGTGTGTAGTTGTGTCTCTGTGTAGTTGTGTCTTTGTGTAGTTGTGTCTCTGTGTAGTTGTGTCTATATGTAGTTGTGTCTCTGTGTAGTTTTGTCTGTGTGTAGTTGTGTCTCTGTGTAGTTGTGACTATGTGTAGTTGTGTCTATGTGTAGTTGTGTATGTGTGTAGTTGTGTCTATGTGTAGTTGTGTCTATGTGTAGTTGTGTCTCTGTGTAGTTGTGTCTCTGTGTAGTTGTGTCTCTTTGTTTGTGTCTATGTGTAGTTGTGTCTCTGTGTAGTTGTGTCTCTGTGTAGTTGTGTCTGTGTGTAGTTGTGTATATGTGTAGTTGTGTCTATGTGTAGTTGTGTCTGTGTGTAGTTGTGTCCGTGTGTAGTTGTGTCTCTGTGTAGTTGTGTCTCTGTGTAGTTGTGTCTATGTGTAGTTGTGTCTTTGTGTAGTTGTGTCTGTGTGTAGTTGTGTTTCTGTGTAGTTGTGTGTGTCTTCGTAGCACAGAAACCCAAACCTGACCGCTCTGCAGAGGAAACCTGGAGCTGGATCGGGGCAGATGATTGGCTCCCAGAGGGTGATGCATGATGGGAACACAACAAAAAGGAGGTGTTGGGAGGAAGAGAAGAGAAGAGGAGGGAGTGCATATGCACATGCACAAACTTTCACACGCCTACTTTCCGTTTCACTTCGTGAGCGTGCCGTACTAGGAAGGGATCCCCCCCTGTTGATTCGTTGATGGCTCTGTGGTTAGGGTTAACCCTAACCTTAACCCTAACCTTTTGGAAGGAAAGGGACACTTTCTTTAGTCTTCTTACACACTACTCGTGTGCTGCTGTGCTGTTGGTCATTTACCACGGAGATATTCACGGAGAGACCGCAGCGCCTCCACGCTCGGGCCGGGTTCTGCTTTCGCCTTTCCGCTGTTTCTGTTTTACCCCGAAGACATTGCGGAGAGACCGGAGAGCCGCCACGCTGAGCTGCTGTGCGGACGAGTTCATCCACCTTGGAGACATCGCGGTGGGAAAGGAGCGCGGCGACGCCGGGCTGCTGTGGAGATATCGCGGTGAGACCTGGAGCGCCTCCACGCCGGATATATCTGGCTTTGGGATCTGAAGGATTCACCGGAGAGGCCTGCTGTCTTTCTTCAGCCCTGCATCTCCGGGCCTCCCACCTCCAGTGCCCCGGGCTCGGTGAGTGACGCCACGTCACTTCATAACGGGAAGGGAACATCGTGGATGCTGTGCTGGCCTGGGTAAATGGCCACTATCGTGGCTCTGCTGTGCCTTTTGGCTGTCTTGGACGATGAGAAGATCTCTAGTCATTCTGAGAAGTCTACTGGATTCAGGTCTGTTCTGCCACCCGCAGTGGGCATCCCCTGCAAAGGATCGGGAGTGCTACACAAACAATTACCGGTTGCCTTGTCACAGACAATCTGCTCGACAAAATATGTTTGTCTTTTTTGTTTTCCTGCGATGATGGTTCTTCAGGACTGCTTCTTAAGCTCAAATCACACTCTCGCAGACTTTTCCGGTGTTTCTAAAGTAGATGACAATGTGTGTGTGTCATTTAAGAGGAAAAGATGCCTGTTTTTGTTGTTGTTATTACTGTCAGGAAATGTACAACCTAACCCTGATCCGCCCAGTAGTAGTAGTCAGATAGCTACTCCTGCTGATTTTAAAGCTAGATCTGGGTTGGGTTTCATCGACTTGAATGTGCGCAGTCTATTAGGTAAACTAGATTTTGTCCGCAGCTCGACTGACGCTGACGTCATTGTTTTATCAGAAACATGGCTAAACAAATCTATGTTGGCCTCTGACATTGCCTTAAATGGTTTTAATGTGTATCGTTCCGACCGGCCTAATAAAGGTGGTGGCGTTGCCATGTATGTTAAGAATAAGTTCAGTGTATCCACATTAGTTTCCAAATCTATCAGTAAGCAATTCGAATGTTTAGCCTTAAATATAGAAGTGGCAAAGGGGCAACAGGTCATGTTGGTGGGCTGTTACAGACCCCCCTCAGCTGTCAAAGACTCCTTGTCTTCGCTAGCAAATCTTTTATCGCAACTAGACTACAAGGAAATAGTGCTACTTGGAGATTTTAACTGGGACCGGTTAACTACAGTGTCAGAGGATTTTAAAAACCTCTGTATCTCTTTGAATGTTACTCAGATTGTTGACAGTCCTACTCGCCCTAACATTAAGTCCCCTAATAAATCCTCCCTAATTGATCTCATTTTAACTAATGTTCCCTATAAATACTCATCTGTGGGAGTATTTGAGAATGATCTGAGTGACCACTGTGTTTTAACCACAATTAGGGACACTAAGGTCCAAAAGGTTAAACCTCGTATTATCATTAAGAGAGACATAAAACATTTTGTGGAGCAGGGTTTTATGCATGATCTGTTTGGGTTTGATTGGGGAAACATCGATCTGTGTGCTGATGTAGAAACCGCATGGTCTTATTTTTATCTTGGTTTTATGGAGATCATTGATAGACATGCACCCCTGCGTACATTTAGAGTGAAGGGACGAGACAATCCTTGGTTTTCTGCTAATCTTTCCAGTCTCCTTCATGAGAGAAACAAGGCCTGGGCAAAGGCTAGGAAATCAGGCTCAGAGGTAGAATGGCTGCGTTTTAGGCAGCTAAGGAATAGCTTCACATCACATGTCAAAAGTGCTAAATCAAAGTATTATCTGTCAGTTACCACAGAAAACCTAAATAATCCTAGAAACTTTGGAAAGCCATAAAATCGATATCCACTGGTGAGATCCGTAATGAGCTACCTCCGTGCCTTACCACAGCATCTGGCTCTATATCGGACAGGGCTACTATGCTAAATTGCTTTAATGAGCATTTTGTGTCCTGTGGTTCTCTGTTTGATTCTGTTTCTAACTCTGCTTCTGTGAACACTACAGTATGTGACTCAGAACAATGTGGTCTGGAAAACCCTTTCAGTTTTACTCCTTTTACTGTTGAAGTTAGATCCTAAGAAACCGGCCGGCCCGGACAACGTAGAACCTTTCTTTTTAAAGATAGCTGCAGATTTTATTGCTCCACCTCTCACTACTCTTTTTAACCTCTCCCTCAGCTCAAACACAATTCCAAAATTGTGGAAGTCAGCGTATGTCCTGCCTTTACTAAAAGGAGGGGAGGCCACTTTATTAAATAATTATAGGTCAATCTCTAAGTTGACAGTTCTGGCGAAGGTTCTTGAACGCTTAGTGAGTGAACAAGTAAAGGAGTTTTTATGTACAAATTACATCCTGTCTAAACATCAGTCAGGCTTCAGAAAGCAACACAGCACCATCACTGCCACAATGAAAGTGGTGAATGATGTGGCGAGTATTTTAGATAATAAGCAGAGTTGTGCAGCTCTATTTATTGACCTGTCCAAAGCATTTGATACCGTCGATCATCGCATCTTAAAGCAGAGGCTACTCAGTATTGGCATGTCCAGCCATGCAGTGGGTGGTTTGTGAACTACCTCTCTGAAAGGTCCCAATGTGTTCACTTTGATGGGCTGTCTTCTGAGTGGTTGAACATTGCTAATGGTGTTCCTCAAGGTTCTGTTTTAGGTCCACTTTTATTCTCCATCTACATCAACAGTTTAGGTGAAAATGTGGATGAAGCTACTTTACATTTCTATGCGGACGATACCGAATGTACTGTGCAGGTCCCTCCATTCAGGAGGCTGGTGTTAAATTACAGGCTGTTTTTAACATTATTCAGACTCAGCTCTCTGAACTAAAGCTTCTTTTAAATGTTGATAAAACTAAGGTAATGCTCTTTTCTAAAGCTAAAAAGACACCAGAGCCTGTTTTGGATATTGTTACTATGCAAGGACAAGTACTTGAAGTGGTTACCTGTTATAAATACCTAGGTATCTGGCTTGATGATTGTCTCTCTTTTAAACTTCAGGTCAATAACCTGCTTAAAAAGCAGAGGGTTAGACTAGGTTTTGTTTTTCAGAAACAAGTCCTGTTTCTCGCTTGAGGCCAGGAAAAGGCTCTGTGACCTTTTGACCTGTGCTGGACTATGGTGATCTGGTCTATCTGAATGCACCTGCCCATTGCCTGGACAAGTTAGATGCCGCCTATCACAGCGCACTGAGATTTGTCACAAATTGTAAAGCACTTACTCATCACTGTACCCTGTATGCCAGGGCAGGTCTGCCTTCACTTACTGTAAAGTGGCTCAGTCATTGGTACACGTTTATTTATAAAGCTTTGTTGGGTAAACTCCCGTATTACATCTGGTCTCTGATAACACAGAGAGTTGCAAGCAGCTATTGTCTGAGATGGCATGATGTAGTATTGCTAGATGTGCCAAGAGCAAGGACTGTCTTAGGTGAGACAGCTTTTATGTGCGCAGCTCCACTTGCTTGAACAATCTTCAGCAAGAATTGAAACTGAGCAATTTCATTCCTCTGCATGTTTTTAAAGCTAGGCTAAATGAAATGCTCGTTGATACTATGGGCACTTGTAAATGTCTATAACTATGTAAATGTATCCTGTAAATATAATGTATGATGTCCTTTATTGTTTTATGTTTCATGTGGAACCTATATGCTGCAGGTCTCCCTTGAAAAAGAGATATATGATCTCAAAGGGACCAATCTGGATAAATAAAGCTTACAAACAAACAAACAGGAAGAGGAGAGGAAGGAGTGATGGGAGGAAGAGGAGAGGAAGGAGTGATGGGAGGAAGAGGAGAGGAAGGAGTGATGGGAGGAAGAGGAGAGGAGGGAGTGATGGGAGGAAGAGCAGAGGAAGGAGTGATGGGAGGAAGAGGAGAGGAGGGAGTGATGGGAGGAAGAGCAGAGGAAGGAGTGATGGGAGGAAGAGGAGAGGAAGGAGTGATGGGAGGAAGAGGAGAGGAGGGAGTGATGGGAGGAAGAGCAGAGGAAGGAGTAATGGGAGGAAGAGGAGAGGAAGGAGTGATGGGAGGAAGAGCAGAGGAAGGAGTGATGGGAGGAAGAGGAGAGGAAGGAGTGATGGGAGGAAGAGCAGAGGAAGGAGTGATGGGAGGAAGAGGAGAGGAAGGAGTGATGGGAGGAAGAGCAGAGGAAGGAGTGATGGGAGGAAGAGGAGAGGAGGGAGTGATGGGAGGAAGAGGAGAGGAGGGAGTGATGGGAGGAAGAGCAGAGGAAGGAGTGATGGGAGGAAGAGGAGAGGAAGGAGTGATGGGACGAAGAGGAGAGGAAGGAGTGATGGGAGGAAGAGGAGAGGAAGGAGTGATGGGAGGAAGAGGAGAGGACGGAGTGATGGGAGGAAGAGCAGAGGAAGGAGTGATGGGAGGAAGAGGAGAGGAAGGAGTGATGGGAGGAAGAGCAGAGGAAGGAGTGATGGGAGGAAGAGGAGAGGAAGGAGTGATGGGAGGAAGAGGAGAGGAAGGAGTGATGAAAGGAGGAAGAGGAGAGGAGGGAGTGATGGGAGGAAGAGGAGAGGAAGGAGTGATGAAAGGAGGAGAGACATATTTAGAAAGAAGAGAGGAAGCTAAACAACAACTTTATTTATAAAGCACAAAACAACAGTCAACCAAAGTGCTGCACATCAATACGTATATAAAAAGCAGCATAAATAAATGTAGACAAAACCGAGAGGACAAAAAAAAAACGAATGTAAAACACGAGACAATAAAACCTTACTGATAAATGTCAAAGAGAGAGATTTAGAGCAAGGAGATGGAGGTAAAAGACAGAGACAGAAAGTAAAGAGAAGTAAGTGTTAAAGGGACAGTGATGAAAGACTCGTATAGAGAGAGCTTTAGAAAGAGGAGATGGAGGTAAAAGAAAGAGACAGAAAGTAAAGAGAAGTAAGTGTTAAAGGGACGGTGATGAAAGACTCGTATAGAGAGAGCTTTAGAAAGAGGAGATGGAGGTAAAAGACAGAGACAGAAAGTAAAGAGAAGTAAGTGTTAAAGGGACAGTGATGAAAGACTTGTATAGAGAGAGCTTTAGAAAGAGGAGATGGAGGTAAAAGACAGAGACAGAAAGTAAAGAGAAGTAAGTGTTAAAGGGACAGTGATGAAAGACTCGTATAGAGAGAGCTTTAGAAAGAGGAGATGGAGGTAAAAGACAGAGACAGAAAGTAAAGAGAAGTAAGTGTTAAATATCAAAGTCAATATCAAAAACAGAGCTCTTACCAGGAGAGGGATCCTCTCTACAGTCAGTTCCATTTACGACCCATTAGGATTCCTCTCCCCATTTATCCTTAAAGCCAGGCAGATCCTCCAAGAGCTATGCAGGATAAAGTGTGGATGGGATGAAATCATCCCAGAAAAATACTCAAAACAATGGCAGAAATGGATCACAGAGTTGGAACAGCTTAGCCGATTTCAAGTGGACAGGTGTATGAAACCTGAGAATTTTGGACCAATCAGGACTGCAGAGCTTCATCACTTCTGTGACGCAAGCGAAAAAGGTTACGGCACCACCAGCTATCTTCGCTTTACAAACAGTATGGGAAGGGTCCATGTTTCATTTATTTTGGGGAAATCCAGAGTGACTCCACTCAAACAGATCACTATTCCCAGATTGGAGCTTACTGCAGCAACACTTGCAGTAAAGGTGGACAGGATGTTGAAAAGGGAGCTTAAAGTGGACCTCAACAACTCAACCTTCTGGACAGATAGCACCTCTGTCCTCGGATACGTCAGCAACCAGACTAAACGATATCACACATTTGTGGCAAACAGAGTTTCAGTGATCAAGGACCTGTCTCAGGAGAAGCAGTGGAGGCATGTGAGCTCCATAGACAACCCTGCCGACGACGCGTCCCGTGGGCTGCATGTAGAAGACTTTCTAAAGACATCAAGGTGGATAACAGGACCTAAATATCTGGTAAAGGAAAAGGAATATTGGCCAAAAACACCTAAGAACCTGGGCCGTATTCCATCAGAGGACCCGGAGGTTAGAAAGGACGTAGCAGTTAACAGTTTGAGTGTCCACGAAACCAACCCAACCAGCAAACTGTTTGAGTATTACTCATCATGGAGCAGACTGCAGAGAGGGGTTGCTTGGATACTTAAATTAAGGGGAATTCTTCTTCTGCTAAATCAAAGAAGGAAATCTGCAAAAGCTGACCTTGCCCCAGATTGGACTCTTTTGAAATCCTTAAAGGACAAAATGAAAAAGCTAAAGTTGACATTTGGATCACAACATCTGTCTGTGGAGGACATTAGAGAAGCTGAACGGTCAATAATTCACTCTGAGCAAAGACGTCACTTCTCTCAGGAACTTGCACTTTTGGAGAAAGGAAGGCAAGTAAGAGCATGCAGCTCTATCAGGAAGCTGGACCCAATCTTAGTTGAAGGCATGCTAAGAGTGGGAGGACGAATAAGCAAATCAGCAATGCCAATGGATCTGAAGAACCCCATTATCCTGCCCAGAGACTCTACTGTATCCAAACTGATCCTCGGCCACATCCATCAGCAGATTGGACACTCGGGGAGAAGCCACATGCTCTCAAGACTAAATCAAAGATTCTGGTTTCCTCGTGCTAACTCGGCAGCCAGAAAGATAATCAGAGCCTGTGTTTTCTGCCGAAGAATGCTAGCCACAGTTGGAGAGCAGAAAATGGCTGACCTCCCAGAGGATCGGGTGTCTCCAGATCTACCACCCTTTACTCATGTTGGTATCGACTTCTTTGAACCCCTGGAGGTTAAACGAGGCAGAGCAAATGTAAAACGTTGGGGAGTGATCTTCACCTGCCTTGTGAGTCGTGCCATACATCTGGAAGTTTCGAGCTCATTGGACACTGACTCCTGCATCAATGCTTTGCGCAGATTCATATGTCGCAGAGGGCAGGTGACAAGCATCAGGACAGACAACGGCACAAACTTTGTGGGAGCACAGAAAGAGCTAAGAGCTGCGCTTAAAGACCTGAATCAACACAAGATTCAAAATGCATTACTCGGGGACGGAGTCAAATGGACTTTTAATCCACCATATGGAGCCCACCATGGTGGAGTTTGGGAGAGACTCATCAGACCTGTAAAAAGGATTTTGTGTTCCGTTCTAAAAGAACAGAGATTGGATGATGAGACTCTACAGACAGCTTTGTGTGAAGTTGAGAGCATCATGAATGACAGACCATTGACTACAGTTTCAAGTGACCAAAACGATCTTGAACCCCTCACGCCAAATCACCTCCTTCTGCTAAAGACAAAACCGATTATGCCACCTGGACTCTTTCACAAGGAGGACTTGTACTCACGGAGGAGATGGAGACAGGCACAATACCTCGCAGATCTCTTCTGGAGGAGATGGATAAGAGAATATCTCCCAACCATGCAACAGCGAGTCAAATGGCACAACCCCAAACGGAACCTTCGCCCCAATGATCTCGTCGTCATCGTGGATAACACTGCACCAAGAAATTCCTGGCAACTGGGCCGGGTGATAAAAACACTGTCAGGGTCCCAAGGGCTTGTCCGAAGTGTCTTGGTGAAAACCAAGGGTAGCACCTTACAGCGACCAATTGACAAGCTCTGTCTGCTTCTGGAAGCAGTTGATTGAACACAAGGTGTCATGTGCTAGTAACCTCTGACACCCAGTATCACACACACACGCCCCCCCCCCCCTTTTCCTCTTGAACTCATGCAAACACACCAAACACAAACATTGGACTATGAACTATGACAACGATTGTATATTGATGACAGTTACATTTTGAGTAACTGCATGTTTTTTGGCTCTATTATAATGTATTAATTGTTTTGCTACTGCGTCAACAATTAGGGGCCGGTATGTTAGAGCCACAAAGTTATTATTTCGATTAATAATTTGATAAATGATTTAATGATGGAAAATGATTTATATTGCCATGGTGAATATGTTTTTGATGAAATGAATATGAAGGAGTCTTTCTCTGTATCCCATTTGATTCCAAGTGCCCTTTCAATTGGCAGGTTTTCCTTGTCAAAGTCCAGATCCTTGAATAGCTTTGCTCTGTGATGCTCAGGTATACTTGCAAGCACTTCACGGTTGTTACAGACCCATTTGGTCAATGAGAAACCTCCTTTGGCGCATGCATCTCTGAGGTCTCTAATAAGCTTAATAGCTTGTTCAACTGTGGCCACTGATTTGAGGCAATCATCAACGTAAAAGTTGGAATTGATTGTTTCAGTTACCTCTTCGTCGTACTTGAAGCTGTTGTCTTCTGCCACTTGTCTGAGAGCATAGTTAGCAATGCTAGGTGAGGACACAGCGCCAAAGAGGTGGACCTTCATTCTATATGCCTCCAATGAATTTTTAGTGTCTCCATCTGGCCACCACAGAAACCTAAGGAAGTCTTTGTGCTCTCTCTGGACTTGCACTTGATAGAACATTGCCTCAATGTCTCCCATGAAAGCAATTAGTTCTTGGCGGAATCTAAGCAGAACTCCAATGAGAGTGTTCGCCAGGTCTGGACCTTGGAGAAGTTCCTTGTTAAGAGATGTGCCTTTGCATGATGCAGTGCAGTCAAACACAACTCTAAGTTTGCGCTTTTGTTGATGGTAAACACCGTGGTGAGGTATGTACCATATCTGTCCATCATTCCTGTTAAGCTGTTCTGGTGGCACTCTCTCTGCATAACCCCTTTTTAACACATCCTCCATGAATGTTTTGTATTCCATGGCATATTCTGCATCCCTCTTAAACCACTTTAGGAGATTTAGAGTACGTTGTTTTACCATTTCGTAGTTGTCAGGCATAACCATGTCCTTTTTTTGAAAAGGCAAGGGTAGGTGATAGTGTCCATCCTGGAGTTCTACTGAGCTTGATGCTATCTCCATGAACCTTTTGTCTTCACCTGACATTTCCTTCTTCTCTTCATAATCTTTTTCCGAGAAGTCCTGATTGTATTGTGTGATGAGGAGATCATTCAGGTTGGCTACTGATATTCTGTTGACCATTGTGACCACAGGTCCGGATTCCACAGCAGTACAAGCGTTGAGTGGTCCATTCACCACCCATCCAAACACTGTCCTGACTGCATATGGTCCATTTCCTTGACTTCTTATTATGTCCCAAGGTTCCATTGCCTTAGGAACATCAACTCCTATTAGAAGCTCTATGTCAGCATCAATTTCTTTCAGCTGTATGTCACTTAGATAAGGCCATCTTTCCAGATCCTTTTGGGTAGGTACATTTTCTTTTGAGACAGGAATCTTACTCTGTGTGTATACCTGAGGTAGGTCAATGTAAGTACTGCCATCTAAATGTCCTATCTCCAATCCTTTGAGTTCGTAACTCTTTACAAGTCGTTCCTGACCCATTGTTCGTAGAACGACTGTCGTTTTTCGTGCTTTGGGATTCAGCTGTCTCATTAGATTCTCTGTGCAGAATGACGCTGAACTGCCGCGATCAAGAAAAGCATAGGTTGAGATAAACTTATCTCCTTTGTGAACCTTGACTCGAACAGGCACTATGGCTAGGGCACAATCCCTACCGGCCCCAGTGGCTTCACCAGCCGAGACAAGTGCACTGTTGACCCAAGCTCCTTTTGTTTCAGTAGGGGGAGGCTTTTGTAGAAGTGGACTGTCAATGTGAAGTATTGTTGGGTGACTCTTTTGACACTTTTGACATGTCAGCCTTTTCCTACATTTCCTGCTCATATGACCCCTCATCAAACATCCAAAACAATAACCCTTTATCTTCAAAAAGTCAACCTTTTCCTTGTGTGGATGATGTTTGAACTGATGGCAATCAGTCAGCACGTGCTTGCCTTTACAAAAGTAGCAAAAAGAGGCAGGACTGCCCCCTTGTGGCTGTTTGAAGGCGCCACGCTGCTCTGTGTTTGATGGTGCAGCCCTGCACTCCTGATCACATGCTGCTGCGATGATGGTGGCAAAGCTGCTGCCTCTACTTTTAGGTGTTCTGTGGCTCATGGGTTGGCTCCTAGTGGTCATCCTTGGGCTAGAGATGTGGCGATCCTGTATATCCCCAAACAATGGGTCCAAGAGTATTTTAGCTTGTTTTTCCATAAGCTCCACAAGGTCACGAAATCTAGCTCTCCTCTTTGTTCTCTGTAATATATCATAAGCCACTGTCCGCCATTTTTCTCGCAGTTTGTAAGGGAGTTTAGATATTATTGATCTTAGGTTGGAAGGAATATCTAGTTCATCCATGTACTTTAAATCTTGCATAGCATTGCAGCATCCTCTTAAATACATTGCATATGCCTGAAGCGCTTTGCCATCATCCGGTCTAATTGATGTCCAGTTCATTGCCTTCTCCAAATAAGCGCTGGTTACTTTGATCTCGTCCCCAAAGTGCTCCTTTAACAGCTGTTTGGCTTCTGTGTAACCTTTTTGGGTATCCATATGCAGGCAGCTGCGAACGAGATCTTTGGGCCGGCCGGAAGTGTACTGGTCGAGAAAGTAGAGCCTGTCATGACTGCTAGCTGTTTTATCCTCAATAAGGTGTTCGAAAGCTCGCATAAAGGACTGATATTCAAGTGGATCACCATTGAACACTTTTATCTCCATTGTTGGTAACAAGGTAAGTTTCTGCTGCATAATGATGAGGTCAGCAATATCTCTCTGTCTCTGTATAACAGTGCCGAGGTTATCATGGGTTTCATTGTGTTGGGTGGAGCTATGCATTGTGGGCATTTCAAAAGGTCTAAACTGTGTTGTGGGTCGCTGAGGGCTGCGAAGATTAATGACAGTCTTCTGAAGTGGTGTTTTAGGCACTGCACCCAATGGCATGAACTCCAAGGCTGAGATTTCAGGCTCCAAAGTGTCTGTGCTTTTTTCTTTGCTTTCCTCCAGATAAGCATTCATTCCATCTTGAATTTGATCCTCCATTTTTTCCTCCACGTCAATGCTTTGCAGAACCTTTATTTTAACAGCAGATGCTGCGATTTCTGTGTCCAGTTCCATTTGTTCCAGTTTTTGTTCCATTTCAGCTTTTAGTGTTGCTTTTTGTAATAGCAGTGCATGTTTGCCCTTTAATCCAGCTGCTCTGGCTAGCAGGGCAGCCTTTTCAGCAGACGCCCTTCTACATGATGCGGAGACTGAAGAGCTTTTTGAGCTCCTTGACTTGTGTGAAACATTAGAGATGCTGTCATGGGGATGAATCTTTGATTGTGCAATTTTTTCTCTTTTCCACACATCCACCTCTTTCATACAATATTCAAAATGTGTCATTTTTGGCTCAAACCAGTCCACATGATCCTCATCTCTCTCTTCCTCTGATAAGAGCTGCTGTACGGATCCATGAACACTGCACAAGTCATTTATATTTTGTTGAAACATTTCCAAAGCTTCATTCACTTGTTCCACATTCCCATCCTCCACAAGCAAGGCCTTCATTTCGTTCATTTTCCTTGTGCATGCTCCTAATTTCCCACTGCGGGAGGCTTTGAGTGATTTTAACAATGTTTCTGCGTCAGCAGAAGTCCTGGGATCGTCCGACATTATTTATTTGTTTGTTTTTAGGCCGTGCGTAAAAGACGCTCCTTTAATAAGTCTCACGGAGCATGCCTGGCTTCCTTTGTTGCACAAACAAATTCAATCACGTTCTTTTCACAGACGATCCACAGGTATTTACAATCCTCCTCCAATGTGTGCATCGCCGTTATGATTTCCTTTTAGACATTAACACGTCCGACATTCCAATCAATGCGTACACGGATTTATTCCCTTTATTTACTCACGACCGGCCCAGTCTGTCCGCTCCGGTGTGTCCTCTTTTCCGGGGATCCAAACGGTGTGTGTCTCTTCCTTACGGAGTTTTTCGACTTGATGTAATGGCATCCAAGGTTTCCTCTTGCCACTATAGAGCGGGGTTGACGACACGCAATCCAAAACAATAAGCAGCCGAAGGTTTTCAGTCAAAAAAATGTAATTTATTAACAAAAAAGTATTGACTTAAATAGTCTCAAAATAACAAATCTTTAAACAGTATTTCGGCGATATGCTTTCCTATATAAGCTAAACTATACTTTGTTGGCAGTCCAATTTACAACACCAATCTCTGTCTGAAATTTGCGGTCGAAAAACTGTTCCGCTCCCCGTCTCATCAGGTCTCCGAGCACCCCGGCTGTCCTCAATTACCTCACTTAAATACCCACCGGAAGGTACAAGGAAACAGATAATATTTACGATATAAAATTAACAATCATTTCATCAAAAACATATTCACCATGGCAATATAAATCATTTTCCATCATTAAATCATTTATCAAATTATGAATCGAAATAATAACTTTGTGGCTCTAACAGGGACAATGATGAAAGACTCGTATAGAGAGAGCTTTAGAAAGAGGAGATGGAGGTAAAAGACAGAGACAGAAAGTAAAGAGAAGTAAGTGTTAAAGGGACAATGATGAAAGACTCGTATAGAGAGAGCTTTAGAAAGAGGAGATGGAGGTAAAAGACAGAGACAGAAAGTAAAGAGAAGTAAGTGTTAAAGGGACAATGAGGAAAGACTCGTATAGAGAGAGCTTTAGAAAGAGGAGATGGAGGTAAAAGACAGAGACAGAAAGTAAAGAGAAGTAAGTGTTAAAGGGACAGTGATGAAAGACTCGTATAGAGAGAGCTTTAGAAAGAGGAGATGGAGGTAAAAGACAGAGACAGAAAGTAAAGAGAAGTAAGTGTTAAAGGGACAATGATGAAAGACTCGTATAGAGAGAGCTTTAGAAAGAGGAGATGGAGGTAAAAGACAGAGACAGAAAGTAAAGAGAAGTAAGTGTTAAAGGGACAGTGAGGAAAGACTCGTATAGAGAGAGCTTTAGAAAGAGGAGATGGAGGTAAAAGACAGAGACAGAAAGTAAAGAGAAGTAAGTGTTAAAGGGACAGTGATGAAAGACTCGTATAGAGAGAGCTTTAGAAAGAGGAGATGGAGGTAAAAGACAGAGACAGAAAGTAAAGAGAAGTAAGTGTTAAAGGGACAGTGATGAAAGACTCGTATAGAGAGAGCTTTAGAAAGAGGAGATGGAGGTAAAAGACAGAGACAGAAAGTAAAGAGAAGTATGTGTTAAAGGGACAGTGATGAAAGACTCGTATAGAGAGAGCTTTAGAAAGAGGAGATGGAGGTAAAAGACAGAGACAGAAAGTAAAGAGAAGTAAGTGTTAAAGGGACAGTGATGAAAGACTCGTATAGAGAGAGCTTTAGAAAGAGGAGATGGAGGTAAAAGACAGAGACAGAAAGTAAAGATAAGTAAGTGTTAAAGGGACAGTGAGGAAAGACTCGTATAGAGAGAGCTTTAGAAAGAGGAGATGGAGGTAAAAGACAGAGACAGAAAGTAAAGAGAAGTAAGTGTTAAAGGGACAGTGATGAAAGACTCGTATAGAGAGAGCTTTAGAAAGAGGAGATGGAGGTAAAAGACAGAGACAGAAAGTAAAGAGAAGTAAGTGTTAAAGGGACAGTGATGAAAGACTCGTATAGAGAGAGCTTTAGAAAGAGGAGATGGAGGTAAAAGACAGAGACAGAAAGTAAAGAGAAGTATGTGTTAAAGGGACAGTGATGAAAGACTCGTATAGAGAGAGCTTTAGAAAGAGGAGATGGAGGTAAAAGACAGAGACAGAAAGTAAAGAGAAGTAAGTGTTAAAGGGACAGTGATGAAAGACTCGTATAGAGAGAGCTTTAGAAAGAGGAGATGGAGGTAAAAGACAGAGACAGAAAGTAAAGAGAAGTAAGTGTTAAAGGGACAGTGATGAAAGACTCGTATAGAGAGAGCTTTAGAAAGAGGAGATGGAGGTAAAAGACAGAGACAGAAAGTAAAGTGAAGTAAGTGTTAAAGGGACAGTGATGAAAGACTCGTATAGAGAGAGCTTTAGAAAGAGGAGATGGAGGTAAAAGACAGAGACAGAAAGTAAAGAGAAGTAAGTGTTAAAGGGACAGTGATGAAAGACTCGTATAGAGAGAGCTTTAGAAAGAGGAGATGGAGGTAAAAGACAGAGACAGAAAGTAAAGAGAAGTAAGTGTTAAAGGGACAGTGATGAAAGACTCGTATAGAGAGAGCTTTAGAAAGAGGAGATGGAGGTAAAAGACAGAGACAGAAAGTAAAGAGAAGTAAGTGTTAAAGGGACAGTGATGAAAGACTCGTATAGAGAGAGCTTTAGAAAGAGGAGATGGAGGTAAAAGACAGAGACAGAAAGTAAAGAGAAGTAAGTGTTAAAGGGACAGTGATGAAAGACTCGTATAGAGAGAGCTTTAGAAAGAGGAGATGGAGGTAAAAGACAGAGACAGAAAGTAAAGAGAAGTAAGTGTTAAAGGGACAGTGATGAAAGACTCGTATAGAGAGAGCTTTAGAAAGAGGAGATGGAGGTAAAAGACAGAGACAGAAAGTAAAGAGAAGTAAGTGTTAAAGGGACAGTGATGAAAGACTCGTATAGAGAGAGCTTTAGAAAGAGGAGATGGAGGTAAAAGACAGAGACAGAAAGTAAAGAGAAGTAAGTGTTAAAGGGACAGTGATGAAAGACTCGTATAGAGAGAGCTTTAGAAAGAGGAGATGGAGGTAAAAGACAGAGACAGAAAGTAAAGAGAAGTAAGTGTTAAAGGGACAGTGATGAAAGACTCGTATAGAGAGAGCTTTAGAAAGAGGAGATGGAGGTAAAAGACAGAGACAGAAAGTAAAGAGAAGTAAGTGTTAAAGGGACAGTGATGAAAGACTCGTATAGAGAGAGCTTTAGAAAGAGGAGATGGAGGTAAAAGAAAGAGACAGAAAGTAAAGAGAAGTAAGTGTTAAAGGGACAGTGATGAAAGACTCGTATAGAGAGAGCTTTAGAAAGAGGAGATGGAGGTAAAAGACAGAGACAGAAAGTAAAGAGAAGTAAGTGTTAAAGGGACAGTGATGAAAGACTCGTATAGAGAGAGCTTTAGAAAGAGGAGATGGAGGTAAAAGACAGAGACAGAAAGTAAAGAGAAGTAAGTGTTAAAGGGACAGTGATGAAAGACTTGTATAGAGAGAGCTTTAGAAAGAGGAGATGGAGGTAAAAGACAGAGACAGAAAGTAAAGAGAAGTAAGTGTTAAAGGGACAGTGATGAAAGACTTGTATAGAGAGAGCTTTAGTAAGAGGAGATGGAGGTAAAAGACAGAGACAGAAAGTAAAGAGAAGTAAGTGTTAAAGGGACAGTGATGAAAGACTCGTATAGAGAGAGCTTTAGAAAGAGGAGATGGAGGTAAAAGACAGAGACAGAAAGTAAAGAGAAGTAAGTGTTAAAGGGACAGTGATGAAAGACTCGTATAGAGAGAGCTTTAGAAAGAGGAGATGGAGGTAAAAGACAGAGACAGAAAGTAAAGAGAAGTAAGTGTTAAAGGGACAGTGATGAAAGACTCGTATAGAGAGAGCTTTAGAAAGAGGAGATGGAGGTAAAAGACAGAGACAGAAAGTAAAGAGAAGTAAGTGTTAAAGGGACAGTGATGAAAGACTCGTATAGAGAGAGCTTTAGAAAGAGGAGATGGAGGTAAAAGACAGAGACAGAAAGTAAAGAGAAGTAAGTGTTAAAGGGACAGTGATGAAAGACTCGTATAGAGAGAGCTTTAGAAAGAGGAGATGGAGGTAAAAGACAGAGACAGAAAGTAAAGAGAAGTAAGTGTTAAAGGGACAGTGATGAAAGACTCGTATAGAGAGAGCTTTAGAAAGAGGAGATGGAGGTAAAAGACAGAGACAGAAAGTAAAGAGAAGTAAGTGTTAAAGGGACAGTGATGAAAGACTCGTATAGAGAGAGCTTTAGAAAGAGGAGATGGAGGTAAAAGACAGAGACAGAAAGTAAAGAGAAGTAAGTGTTAAAGGGACAGTGATGAAAGACTCGTATAGAGAGAGCTTTAGAAAGAGGAGATGGAGGTAAAAGAAAGAGACAGAAAGTAAAGAGAAGTAAGTGTTAAAGGGACAGTGATGAAAGACTCGTATAGAGAGAGCTTTAGAAAGAGGAGATGGAGGTAAAAGACAGAGACAGAAAGTAAAGAGAAGTAAGTGTTAAAGGGACAGTGATGAAAGACTCGTATAGAGAGAGCTTTAGAAAGAGGAGATGGAGGTAAAAGACAGAGACAGAAAGTAAAGAGAAGTAAGTGTTAAAGGGACAGTGATGAAAGACTTGTATAGAGAGAGCTTTAGAAAGAGGAGATGGAGGTAAAAGACAGAGACAGAAAGTAAAGAGAAGTAAGTGTTAAAGGGACAGTGATGAAAGACTTGTATAGAGAGAGCTTTAGTAAGAGGAGATGGAGGTAAAAGACAGAGACAGAAAGTAAAGAGAAGTAAGTGTTAAAGGGACAGTGATGAAAGACTCGTATAGAGAGAGCTTTAGAAAGAGGAGATGGAGGTAAAAGACAGAGACAGAAAGTAAAGAGAAGTAAGTGTTAAAGGGACAGTGATGAAAGACTTACAGATGTAGCACTCCAGATCAGACTCACATGGGTGTGTCCCAGTCAAAAGCCCAGCGGATCCCAGTGGCTGGGGGTGTTGCCAAATTGCTAGAGGGCGTTGCCCAATTTCCCCATTTGTTCAATTACAGGATTTAACCATGAGATGGCGCTTCATTCACAAAATACACAAAGACAACTGGGTGTTGTAGAACTTAGTCTGTTTGCAATGTTTGCAGCTCTGCAGTTGTGTTGTGCTGAATACTGTAGCATTTAATCACTTATTTGTTATGGTTTTCACAGGCTACTATAATGAAAAAATATCAATATTTTAGATCACATAAAGTATATAGTTTGCTTTATGCAGTATATTTCTTGTAATATTGTTGGGGTGTTTTTACACAGTACAGTAGATTGAAGTAAATCAACTTATACATTAAGATAAGATAAGATGGACCTTTATTAATCCTGTGGGGAAATTCAGTAGTTCAAACAGCAACAGGGTGAGAGTGAAAAACAGGACAGCACAGATTCACACAGATTAATAAAATCAAAAATAAGATGAGCGATAAAAATAATAATAATGAGAAACTATGAAATAAGAAATGAATAAAACTAAAATGTAATTATCATATCATATATTATAATGTATTGTATTATTAAGTAATATCATACATTAACCCCATTATAGCAGATGCCACATTGAATGGATGAACACATTTATGCATCAATAATTACAACAGAGTATTTCTAAATACAAGTTGTAAAAATACTTATATGTATTTAATATTAACCCTTTGGAGTCGACCGTCAAGCCGGCGTGATCAGATCACATGACCTGTTCAAGCCGGTGCCGCATAAAAACAACAGTCCGGACAACATTGCCGTGTGTTTCTGTCGAAAGTACTGGCTTGAAACAATATCCCAGTCTTTGTTTCATGCAAAAAGACCCAGTAAACACAGAGATACGATGATATAAAGTTAATACATTTCAAAAGTATGAAAAATGGAAGCACATATTTGAATATCTTCGCTGTATTTGATCATTTTACGAAACGGAAAATACTGGAAACTTTAGATCATGCTCAACAGGATGTATATGTGTATTTCTGTCGAAAGTACTGGCTTGAAACTATATGCCAGTCTTTGTTTCATGCAAAAAGACCCAATAAACACGGACATACAATGATATAAAGTTAATACAGATATATTTCAGAAGTATGAATAATGGAAGCACATATTTAATTTCTTCGCCGTATTTTATCATTTTACGAAACGGAAAATACTGGAAACTGTAGATTCTGCTCAACAGGATGTATTTACCAGGGAGGGGGTGAGGTAATCAGGTAAACGGAGTGATACGAAACGAGACGAAAAGAGACGAAGAGGGACGGCGGGAACCGAAGAGAGACGGCGGGAAATGGAGAGAGACGAAGATATACGAAGACAGCCGGCGGGAGACGAAGAGAGACGGCGGGAGACTGCGATTGAAGTAAAGTGACAGACAAACATTGAGAATTTAGATATAGTTAGATAGATTTAGAGTTTTGAAGATTCAACTATGATGAAGAGAACTCTGAACGTGAGTCAAGCTTTAAGCTTGTTTTTTGACATGGAGGAGGAGGAACCGGTGATGTTGCCCTCTGTGTCGTAGTTGACAGAAACCGCTTTGAAGCGTGGCACAGATAAAAACAGAAAAAACTGATTTTTGTACATAATGTGTATATATATATATATATATATTTGTATTATATTTATAATAACACTTTTGCCTTATCAGACTGAAATCCCATGCTACCTCAATCAAACTTTCACATTATCATAGTGACATCCCATGTACAGATGTAGCACTCCAGATCAGACTCACATGGGTGTGTCCCAGTCAAAAGCCCAGCGGATCCCAGTGGCTGGGGGTGTTGCCAAATTGCTAGGGGGCGTTGCCCAATTTCTCCATTTGTTCAATTACAGGATTTAACCATGAGATGGCGCTTCATTCACAAAATACACAAAGACAACTGGGTGTTGTAGAACTTAGTCTGTTTGCAATGTTTGCAGCTCTGCAGTTGTGTTTGCTGAATACTGTAGCATTTAATCACTTATTTGTTACTGTATGGTTTTCACAAGCTACTATAATGAAAAAACATCAATATTTTAGAACAAATAAAGTATATAGTTTGCTTTATGCAGTATATTTCTTGTAATATTGTTGGGGTGTTTTTACACAGTACAGTAGTTTGAAGTAAATCAACTTATACATTAAGATAAGATAAGATGGACCTTTATTAATCCCGTGGGGAAATTCAGTATTTCAAACAGCAACAGGGTGAGAGTGAAAAACAGGACAGCACAGATTCACACAGATTAATAAAATCAAAAATAAGATGAGCGATAAAAATAATAATAATGAGAAACTATGAAATAAGAAATGAATAAAACTAAAATGTAATTATCATATCATATATTATAATGTATTGTATTATTAAGTAATATCATACATTAACCCCATTATAGCAGATGCCACATTGAATGGATGAACACATTTATGCATCAATAATTACAACAGAGTATTTCTAAATACAAGTTGTAAAAATACTTATATGTATTTAATATTAACCCTTTGGAGTCGACCGTCACGCCGGCGTGATCAGATCACATGACCTGTTCAAGCCGGTGCCGCATAAAAACAACAGTCTGGACAACATTGCCGTGTGTTTCTGTCGAAAGTACTGGCTTGAAACTATATCCCCGTCTTTGTTTCATGCAAAAAGACCCAGTAAACACGGAGATACAATGATATAAAGTTAATACATTTCAAAAGTATGAAAAATGGAAGCACATATTTGAATATCTTCGCCGTATTTGATCATTTTATGAAACGGAAAATACTGGAAACTTTAGATCCTGCTCAACAGGATGTATTTACCAGGGAGGGGGTGAGGTAATCAGGTAAACGGAGTGATACGAAACGAGACGAAAAGAGACGAAGAGGGACGGCGGGAACCGAAGAGAGACGGCGGGAAATGGAGAGAGACGAAGATATACGAAGACAGCCGGAGGGAGACAAAGAGAGACGGCGGGAGACTGCGATTGAAGTAAAGTGACAAACAAACATTGAGAATTTAGATATAGTTTGATAGATTTAGAGTTTTGAAGATTCAACTATGATGAAGAGAACTCTGAACGTGAGTCAAGCTTTAAGCTTGTTTTTTGACATGGAGGAGGAGGAACCTGTGATGTTGCCCTCTGTGTCGTTCGTAGTTGACAGAAACCGCTTTGAAGCGTGGCACAGATAAAAACAGAAAAAACTGATTTTTGTACATAATGTATATATATATATATTTGTATTATATTTATAATAACACTTTTGCCTTATCAGAATGAAATCCCATGCTACCTCAATCAAACTTTCACATTATCATAGTGACATCCCATTTATATATTTCCAGCTTTTAAATGGTTTCGTTGTGTATGTTTGTGTTACCTATATGAAAAATAATATCATTTTCAAAATCTGTTTTTACGTTTTTTTTTGTGATTTTGTGTCCAAAATGTTCATATAGTATCTCAAAGTGAAATAAATAACTATCAGGTTATATAGGTGAGGTTGTCCTTAAAAAAAGATACCAAACATTGACATGCCAAACATTTCTTAATGGGGTTTAGTAAGACAAATCAAAAGTATGTGAAAACGGCCAAATTAGCCCAGGACTCCAAAGGGTTAATAACATAATGATTACTTTCAGATGATAATACTTTTCAGGGTTAGTTACGGTCTGACAGCGCTTAGCTCTCTGCTGCAGAGAAGATCACTGCTCTAAACAAAGTCAAAAATCCTACATCCAAACGGAATAAATATAATTAATTATGATGAATACGTTAAGTCTTGTTCATTGTTTTTCACTTTTATTAAATGTTTGATATTTCCGGTGGAAATGGTGGACTATCGGACATTCAAAATGCAGCATATTTTCAATCAATCAATCAATCAATGTTTATTTATATAGCCCAATATCACAAATGTTACATTTGTCTCAGTGGACTTCACAGTTTGTACAAAATATCAGTATGACAATACGACACCCTCTGTCCTTAGACCCTCACATCGTACAAGGAAAAACTTCCAAAGAAAACCCACAGTTTTAAAGGGAAAAATGGGAGAAACCTCAGGGAGAGCAACAGAGGAGAGATCCCTCTCCCAGGACGGACAGACGTGCAATAGATGCCGTGTGTAAATTGAAAAGATAAAACATTTGCAACATAGGTAGTCCAAATGTTTGGAAATGCATGTGTGTATAATAGGAAGATGAATCCACGAGGATATCCATCCAGGACCTATGATCCATGACCACAGCCACGACTCAAGATCCAGGGCTCGCGTTGCAGGACACAGGACCGCAGGATCATCCATGACTCCAGATCCCAGCGTATATAGACACCAAAAAGAAAGACATTTGGGGAAGCTGGGTTAATCGGAACATGAGAGTACACAGGTATAGACAGAGAGAAGGAAGAAGTAAGATGTCCCCCGACAAACTAAGCCTATCAGCAAAACTAGGGGCTGAATCTAATCAGCCCTAACTATAAGCTTTATCAAAAAGGAAGGTCTTAAGCGCACTCTTAAAAACGGATAGGGTGTCTGCCGCCCGAACACAAACTGGAAGCTGATTCCACAAATGTGGAGCTTGATAAGAAAAGGCTCTGGCTCCCATTGTACTTTTAGAGACTCTAGAAACAACCAACAACCCTGCATTCTTGGAACGCAATGCCCTAGTAGGACAGTAGGGTATAATGAGTTCTTTAAGGTAAGATGGCGCCTGCCCATTAAGGGCTTTGTAGGCGAGAAGAAGAATTTTAAATTCTATCCTGTGTTCTATAGGGAGCCAGTGTAAGGCAGCCAGAACAGGAGTAATGTGGTCCCTTTTCCTAACTCTGGTTAGTACACGAGCTGCAGCATTTTGAATCAGCTGAAGCGACTTGACTGACTTCTTGGTACACCCTGATAATAAAGAGTTACAATAATCCAGCCTTGAAGTAACAAATGCATGGACTAGTTTCTCTGCATCGTTTTGAGGCAAGATATGCCTGATTTTTGCAATGTTACGTAGATGGAAGTAGGCGGTCCTTGAAATTGATTTTATGTGGGCGTTAAAGGATAAATCCTGATCAAATATAACACCAAGATTCCTTACAGTCTCACTGGAGGCCAAATTAATGCCATCCATAGTTAGTATATCTTTAGATAATTTGTTTCGTAGATTCTTCGGGCCAAGTACAATAACTTCAGTTTTGGTCGTGTTTAACATCAAAAAGTTTAAGGTCATCCACGTTTTTAAGTCCTTGAGGCAGTCTTGAATTTTATTTAGATGATTAATTTCATCAGGCTTGATTGATAAATATAGTTGAGTATCATCTGCATAACAATGAAAATGTACAGAATGATTCCTTATAATATTGCCTAACGGAAGCATATATAATGTGAACAAAATAGGTCCGAGCACTGAGCCCTGTGGCACTCCATGGCTAACTTTGGTTTGCGTGGAAGATTCATCATTGACACGCACAAACTGAGAGCGTTCAGATAGATAGGACCTAAACCAGCCTAAAGCAGTTCCCTGTATGCCGACTAAGTGCTCTAGTCTTTGCAATAAGATATCATGATCGATAGTATCAAATGCAGCACTGAGATCGAGCAAAACAAGAATAGAGACAAGTCCCTTGTCAGAGGCTATTAGAATGTCATTTGTGACTTTAACCAGAGCTGTCTCTGTGCTATGATGTGTTCTAAAGCCAGACTGAAAATCTTCAAATAAATCATTGTTTTTTAAGTAATCACACAACTGTTTTGCGACTGCTTTCTCAAGAATTTTTGAGAGGAAAGGAAGATTAGAAATAGGTCTATAATTGGCTAAAACCTCTGGATCGAGGTTGTGCTTTTTAAGAAGCGGTTTTATCACTGCTACTTTGAATGATTGTGGAACATAGCCTGATAATAAAGACATATTCATAATATTTAATAAAGAAGTGCTAATTAATGGAAAAACTTCTTTCAACAGCTTAGTTGGAATTGGGTCTAACATACACGTTGATGGTTTAGAAGAGAGAATCATTGAATTTAATTGTTCAAGGTTAATGGCTGAAAAGCATTCTAGTTTACTATCTAGTGTAATATTAGAACTTACATTTCCGGGAGCTGTTGATAACACTATACTGGTCAAAGGCAAGAGGTCATTAATTTTGTTTCTAAGAGTAACAATTTTATCGTTAAAAAAGCACATAAAATCATTACTACTGAGTGCTATGGGAATAGAAGGCTCAATCGAGCTGTGGCTCTCTGTCAGCCTGGCTACAGTGCTGAAAAGAAATCTTGCATTATTCTTATTCTCATCTATTAATGAAGAGTAGTAGGCTGCTCTCGCTTTACGCAGTGCTTTCTTATATTCATTGAGAGTAATATGCCAAATTAAACGAGATTCTTCAAGTTTAGTGGAACGCCATATCCTTTCAAGTTGTCTCGACTTTTGCTTTATTTTGCGGGTTTCGGCATTATGCCATGGAGCTAATCTATGTTGTTTTATTTTCTTCTTTTTAAAAGGAGCAACAGAGTCTAATTGTATTCGCAGTGCATCTGTAGCACTATCAACAACATGATCAATTTGGGGTGGTGTACATTTTGTATAAGTTTCCTCCCCTACATGCAGACATGCTATCGAGTTAAATATTGGTGGAATCTCTTCCTTAAATTTGGCTATAGCACTAACAGATAGGTTTCTGCTACAGGAGCTTTTGACTAATGCTTTGTAGTCTAGTAACAATACTTCAAAAGTTACTAAGAAATGGTCGGATAAAGCAGGATTATGCGGTTCGACTAATAGTTGCTCAATTTCACTCTTACACACATATATTCTCCTTTTACATACATACATTTTCACTCTTACACACATATATTTGCCTTTTACATACATACATTTTCACTCTCACACACGTATATATTTACACTCACACATTCATACATTTTGCTCTCATATTATCATATTTCAATGCACACATTCATACATTGTCACTCACACATTCATGCATTTTGTTCTCATATTCATACATTTTGCTCTCATGCGAAATCTACTAAAACAAAGTATGTCATGGTAGTGGTCAGCTGTTAAACACAAAAGTGTATCTTAAGGGCTGTAAATATAATAAGCCTGTTGTACATTTTAGACACAGGCTTATTATATTTACAGCCCTTAATAACATTCATTTTCTGGACTCAATGTGTTTCTTGGCCGTTTTCTTTGTTCCAAGCAAACGAGTGCTTTTTGTTTTGAAATCACTTCCGCGAGTTTCGCGGGCCTCCCCCCTCGCTCCACTGACCATTAGACCATTTAGTAAGGTAAAAAGCAAAAGGGCAAAAACGCCTCTCAGACGCTCTTCCGTTTACTTTTAAACAAATGGTCCGTAGATACACAGACTCATATAGCCTATGTATGTATACTGTAAGGAGAATGTATGTGCGTGAGAGGACCAGTATGAATTACGGCATAGAAATATGCGAACACAAACAGACTGGGGGTTGGGCGATCACAAGGGTGGGGGGGGGGGGGAGCTGTGGAATGTGACCCTTGGGAGAATTCCTCCACACATTCCGATGGCCAATTCGTTTTAAACAAAGAGTTCACAACACAGGACAGCATAGGCAACATGGGGGCTGGGGGCTGGTGAACGGTCTGGTCAATGTTTGTAAACACAATCCCCAGGATGTGTCCTAATCAAATCAAAAGAGAAAATGCAGATATCATTCTCTCTCTCGACTCGCTGGTATCTCGAGCTGAGCGCTCATTGGTGTTGATACTGCTCACAGGCTGGGCTGCTGTGTATATCTAGTGTATTCATACTGTACCCCTCCTCACTGTTTATTCATCATTCAACAATTTACACCTTCCTTTTTTCCAGTCAAGAGGTTGAAAAAGATTGAGTCCTATGTTTCCAATTGGTTCCCAAATCTGAACATTGACCAGTGGCATAAGATCAGGAGCCGGGTAAATGAGAGACTGAGGAGCCCCCGAAAAACAGATCCCGAAATATCTCATCCTGGTTTCCGCAGCAGATAGGCCTTCAGTATGGTGTCTGTTATGTCAGTTATTTTAAATAAAACGGTGAAAACTGAACTTGAAAACTGTTTCCTCTTTTTATTTTATTTATTATTTTCGGGGTTGGGAGACGTGTGTGATTAAAAATTAATTTGCAGAAATGTAAAGTGATAACTAAGCTAACTAAGTTCTATTCATATTCTTGACGGGAAGAGCAGTGTAAATGGGTGGCCATATGCATTTGAAAAGCAATATAAATCACACAGTTATTATACAATAGGCTATAAAAGCACCATCGATAACCATTACCTTTATCCAATTCAAACTTTGGACGGGAAAAAAGGAAGGTGTAAATGGTTGGGCTATACTGTAGGCCTACTGTATACATACAAAGGCCATTCAAGCTAGAGTTCTTCTGGAAATGTTCACATCAGGCACCTTCAAGTTAAACAATACTACAGTAAACAATTAACACAGTAAATTATGTGGATTAAACCACATTTATTTTGTTAAAAAGAAACGAAATATGATTTTGTTTGAATGATTAAATGTCATCAGGCAGCTTCAAGTTAAACAATCAGGTGCACACTTTAATGTGCCGCCACCTCCGGAGTCGGCTTGACTCGGTTTAAAGAATGCACAAATGTGTTTAATCGTTAATGTCAGATATGTACTAAGTAGCCTAAATACATTTGTTCCTGCTCAAGATTAGATTCAACTTTATTGTTATTGCACATATTGCAGGTACTGAGACAACGAAATGCAGTTTAGCTTCTAACCAGGGGTGCAACAAGCAGCGAAAAGTAATGTGCACAATACTACAGTAAACAATTAACACAGTAAATTATGTGGATTAAACCACATTTATTTCGTTAAAAAGAAACGAAATATGATTTTGTTTGAATGATTAAATGTAGGGTGAATTGCCCTAATGTGGGACATTTTTGCATTTCAGACTTCGGGAATATATTGCGATATGAAGCCGATACAATACATCAAAATCCAGTACCATTCCGAAATCCCCAGTAATATTAGACACTAATAATACAGTAAACTATTAACACTGTACATATTATTGTTTGCCCGTGGGATTAGGATGATCGGTAGTGAGAGCGCTGCATTTTCCTCCGGTCGGATGCGATTATTGTTGTTGTTGTAAACTCACGTGGATTAAATTTAGTGCATTAATTTCAACTCGCGAACATATGATACATTAAATGATCGTGAGGATGATGATTGAAAATCGTTTGTATGAGCCGGGATGCATTTCCTGATCTAAAAACATAGCGATGGTTTTGTACTTACACCTACGTGAATTAAACATTATTTTGTTAAATAAAAACATGGTGATGTTTAGTAAATGATTACATGTCTCTTATTTAGCACAGAATATGATCCTATCCGTGACATATGGATCTTAACAAATATCTGCTATATCAGATACCTGTAGATCTATCAGCTGTTTATTTCACATGAGTTCCAGTGTGGCAGCTTTTTAATCACGGCTCCCCCTGGTGGATCCATGATCCATTGCAGCTGGTTTCATTATAATTAAATGTATTTATCAAGGGGGCGTTTCAAATCCTGCGGGGGGTTTTCCTTTTCAGCAGGGGCCCACCCCGTGCCGATCACGGACCCGCACGGGTAGGCGTCTGAAATGAAGCGCTACATCTGTATGAGAAGCTCGTATAGAAAGAGCTTTAGAAATGCAGGGTCAGAGGTCACAGCGTTTATAGAGAAGAAAGTTTCAGCAATAACGTCGGACACAAACATTCTCTTGACCTTGGCGGAGGAATGTGCAGCCACTGCTTTGTGTTCGGGGGTCAGACGCCATGCCGTCCAGTCCCAGGTTCTGTGAGCCGGTCTGGGTCAAAGGTCACGACACAAAGACAACAGACACTGTGTCGCCTCGGGACAACGACCTTCAGAAACTACTCTCTCTACTCTGGGTTGAAACCGCAGTGAAGTCAGGGCTTTGTTTTGAGTTTCTCTTTTCTTGGTGTCTCTGAAACTACAAATGACCAAAGACTAAAAATAACAGAATGGTATCAACCTGTCAATCACAGGTAGCTCCAACCTAAAGCATACGCTGCTTTATCGTCTATTTCAATCTAAATGGGATCATCATTTACTAACAAAACATCAAGTTGTGTTTAAACAAACTGGAAACTAAATAATGAGAAATGTTCTCATAGACATCTCTACAATCTGAGGTAATAAAGAGAGAGAGAAGTAGGAACATTTCCTCAAAGACTTCTATACAATCTGAGGTAATAAAGAGAGAGAGAAGTAGGAACATTTCCTCATAGACTTCTCTACGATCTGAGGTAATAAAGAGAGAGAGAAGGAGGAACATTTCCTCATAGACTTCTCTACAATCTGAGGTAATAAAGAGAGAGAGAAGTAGGAACATTTCCTCATAGACTTCTCTACGATCTGAGGTAATAAAGAGAGAGAGAAGTAGGAACATTTCCTCATAGACTTCTATTAAATCTGAGGTAATAAAGAGAGAGAGAAGTAGGAACATTTCCTCATAGACTTCTATACAATCTGAGGTAATAAAGAGAGAGAGAAGTAGGAACATTTCCACATAGACTTCTCTACAATCTGAGGTAATAGAGAGAGAGAAGTAGGAACATTTCCTCATAGACTTCTCTACAATCTGAGGTAATAAAGAGAGAGAGAAGTAGGAACATTTCCTCATAGACTTCTCTACAATCTGAGGTAATAAAGAGAGAGAGAAGTAGGAACATTTCCTCATAGACTTCTATACAATCTGAGGTAATAAAGAGAGAGAGAAGTAGGAACATTTCCTCATAGACTTCTCTACGATCTGAGGTAATAAAGAGAGAGAGAAGTAGGAACATTTCCTCATAGACTTCTATTAAATCTGAGGTAATAAAGAGAGAGAGAAGTAGGAACATTTCCTCATAGACTTCTATACAATCTGAGGTAATAAGCTGTCTGTCTGCTTTGGGTTTCTTGGTCACCGTCTCAACTGCTCTTCTGTTGTGACTCGGAGTGGTTTTGTTTTGGTATTTTGGGAAAAACTCTGAAAACTTTCCGTTTGCTTTCAGAGTTACCCTCAAGGACGCTGGGGCTCACGTTGCTTTTCTTTTTCTTTCGTTGGCCAATGTTTTAATGCCTGCCTTCCTCACTGTGATTTAGTGTTTTTTATTATGCTTATCCCACCTGCTGATAAAAACTGTACCCTCTGACACTCCAAATCTCCAAAACGTTGTCAAATGAAACCAATAAATACAATTTATTTCACAGGGCACTTCAGAATACATGCAGAGAAAATGTACAGATTTTGTAAATAGCTGTACTAAACAAAACTTAGCACAACTCTGTATCACAAAGGGAATGAGATACAATTATTATTAAAGCAAGATATGGCCATTGAGAGACACAAACAAGCAAAATTAGATAAGAAGATAAATCAGAGCAATAACCAATTACATGATATAAATCCTTATTTTGTGAAGCTGTTAAAGACCTTTAGAAATGGTGTTACGGCTGTATGTTTTCCCTCTGCACCTGGAGGAGAGAGAGGTTAAAAGCTCCAGAAGAGATAGAGGTTAAAATCTGCAGGAGAGAGAGAGAGGTTAAAAGCTCCAGAAGAGAGAGAGAGGTTAAAAGCTGCAGGAGAGAGAGAGAGGTTAAAAGCTGCAGGAGAGAGAGAGAGAGGTTAAAAGCTGCAGGAGAGAGAGAGAGGTTAAAAGCTGCAGGAGAGAGAGAGGTTAAAAGCTCCACGAGAGAGAGAGAGGTTAAAAGCTGCAGGAGAGAGAGAGAGGTTAAAAGCTGCAGGAGAGAGAGAGAGGTTAAAAGCTGCAGGAGAGAGAGAGAGAGGTTAAAAGCTCCAGGAGAGAGAGAGAGAGAGGTTAAAAGCTGCAGGAGAGAGAGGTTAAAAGCTCCAGAAGAGAGAGAGGTTAAAAGCTCAGGAGAGAGAGAGGTTAAAAGCTGCAGGAGAGTGAGAGAGGTTAAAAGCTCCAGAAGAGAGAGAGGTTAAAAGCTGCAGAAGAGAGAGAGAGGTTAAAAGCTCCAGTAGAGAGAGAGAGGTTAAAAGCTCCAGAAGAGAGAGAGAGAGAGGTTAAAAGCTGCAGGAGAGAGAGAGGTTAAAAGCTGCAGGAGAGAGAGAGAGGTTAAAAGCTCCAGGAGAGAGAGAGAGAGAGGTTAAAAGCTGCAGGAGAGAGATAGGTTAAAAGCTGCAGGAGAGAGAGAGAGGTTAAAAGCTCCAGGAGAGAGAGAGAGAGAGGTTAAAAGCTGCAGGAGAGAGAGGTTAAAAGCTCCAGAAGAGAGAGGTTAAAAGCTCCAGTTCAGCTCCAGAAGAGAGAGAGAGGTTAAAAGCTCCAGAAGAGATAGAGATTAATAGCTCCAGTTCAGCTCCAGAAGAGAGAGATAGGTTAAAAGCTGCATAAGAGAGAGAGAGGTTAAAAGCTCCAGAAGAGAGAGAGAGGTTAAAAGCTCCAGAAGAGAGAGAGAGGTTAAAAGCTGCAGAAGAGAGAGAGAGGTTAAAAGCTCCAGAAGAGAGAGAGAGGTTAAAAGCTCCAGAAGAGAGAGAGGTTAAAAGCTCCAGAAGAGAGAGAGAGGTTAAAAGCTCCAGAAGAGAGAGAGAGAGAGAGGTTAAAAGCTCCAGAAGAGAGAGATAGGTTAAAAGCTCCAGAAGAGAGAGAGAGGTTAAAAGCTACAGGAGAGAGAGGTTAAAAGCTGCAGGAGAGAGAGAGAGAGGTTAAAAGCTGCAGGAGAGAGAGAGGTTAAAAGCTGCAGGAGAGAGAGAGAGGTTAAAAGCTGCAGGAGAGAGAGGGGTTAAAAGCTCCACGAGAGAGAGAGAGGTTAAAAGCTGCAGGAGAGAGAGGTTAAAAGCTGCAGGAGAGAGAGAGAGGTTAAAAGCTGCAGGAGAGAGAGAGAGAGGTTAAAAGCTCCAGGAGAGAGAGAGAGAGGTTAAAAGCTGCAGGAGAGAGAGGTTAAAAGCTCCAGAAGAGAGAGAGGTTAAAAGCTGCAGGAGAGAGAGAGAGTTGAAAAGCTCCAGAAGAGAGAGAGGTTAAAAGCTGCAGAAGAGAGAGAGAGGTTAAAAGCTCCAGAAGAGAGCGAGGTTAAAAGCTCCAGAAGAGAGAGAGAGGTTAAAAGCTCCAGAAGAGAGAGAGAGGTTAAAAGCTCCAGAAGAGAGAGGTTAAAAGCTCCAGTTCAGCTCCAGAAGAGAGAGAGAGGTTAAAAGCTCCAGAAGAGAGAGAGGTTAATAGCTCCAGTTCAGCTCCAGAAGAGAGAGAGAGGTTAAAAGCTGCAGAAGAGAGAGAGAGAGGTTAAAAGCTGCAGAAGAGAGAGAGAGGTTAAAAGCTCCAGAAGAGAGAGAGAGAGGTTAAAAGCTGCAGAAGAGAGAGAGAGAGAGGTTAAAATCTCCAGAAGAGAGAGAGAGGTTAAAAGCTCCAGGAGAGAGAGAGAGGTTAAAAGCTCCAGAAGAGAGAGAGAGGTTAAAAGCTCCAGAAGAGAGAGAGGTTTAAAGCTCCAGAAGAGAGAGAGAGGTTAAAAGCTCCGGAAGAGAGAGAGAGGTTAAAAGCTCCAGAAGTGAGAGAGAGGTTAAAAGCTCCAGAAGAGAGAGAGAGGTTAAAAGCTCCAGAAGAGAGAGATAGGTTAAAAGCTCCAGAAGGGAGAGAGAGAGGTTAAAAGCTCCAGAAGAGAGAGAGAGAGGTTAAAAGCTCCAGAAGAGAGAGATAGGTTAAAAGCTCCAGAAGAGAGAGAGAGGTTAAAAGCTCCAGAAGAGAGAGAGAGGTTAAAAGCTCCAGAAGAGAGAGATAGGTTAAAAGCTGCAGAAGAGAGAGAGAGGTTAAAAGCTCCAGAAGAGAGAGAGAGATTAAAAGCTCCAGAAGAGAGAGAGAGGTTAAAAGCTGCAGAAGAGAGAGAGAGAGAGAGAGAGGTTAAAAGCTGCAGGAGAGAGAGAGGTTAAAAGCTGCAGGAGAGAGAGAGAGGTTAAAAGCTGCAGGAGAGAGAGGGGTTAAAAGCTCCACGAGAGAGAGAGAGGTTAAAAGCTGCAGGAGAGAGAGGTTAAAAGCTGCAGGAGAGAGAGAGAGGTTAAAAGCTGCAGGAGAGAGAGAGAGAGGTTAAAAGCTCCAGGAGAGAGAGAGAGAGGTTAAAAGCTGCAGGAGAGAGAGGTTAAAAGCTCCAGAAGAGAGAGAGGTTAAAAGCTGCAGGAGAGAGAGAGAGTTGAAAAGCTCCAGAAGAGAGAGAGGTTAAAAGCTGCAGAAGAGAGAGAGAGGTTAAAAGCTCCAGAAGAGAGCGAGGTTAAAAGCTCCAGAAGAGAGAGAGAGGTTAAAAGCTCCAGAAGAGAGAGAGAGGTTAAAAGCTCCAGAAGAGAGAGGTTAAAAGCTCCAGTTCAGCTCCAGAAGAGAGAGAGAGGTTAAAAGCTCCAGAAGAGAGAGAGGTTAATAGCTCCAGTTCAGCTCCAGAAGAGAGAGAGAGGTTAAAAGCTGCAGAAGAGAGAGAGAGAGGTTAAAAGCTGCAGAAGAGAGAGAGAGGTTAAAAGCTCCAGAAGAGAGAGAGAGAGGTTAAAAGCTGCAGAAGAGAGAGAGAGAGAGAGGTTAAAATCTCCAGAAGAGAGAGAGAGGTTAAAAGCTCCAGGAGAGAGAGAGAGGTTAAAAGCTCCAGAAGAGAGAGAGAGGTTAAAAGCTCCAGAAGAGAGAGAGGTTTAAAGCTCCAGAAGAGAGAGAGAGGTTAAAAGCTCCGGAAGAGAGAGAGAGGTTAAAAGCTCCAGAAGTGAGAGAGAGGTTAAAAGCTCCAGAAGAGAGAGAGAGGTTAAAAGCTCCAGAAGAGAGAGATAGGTTAAAAGCTCCAGAAGGGAGAGAGAGAGGTTAAAAGCTCCAGAAGAGAGAGAGAGAGGTTAAAAGCTCCAGAAGAGAGAGATAGGTTAAAAGCTCCAGAAGAGAGAGAGAGGTTAAAAGCTCCAGAAGAGAGAGAGAGGTTAAAAGCTCCAGAAGAGAGAGATAGGTTAAAAGCTGCAGAAGAGAGAGAGAGGTTAAAAGCTCCAGAAGAGAGAGAGAGATTAAAAGCTCCAGAAGAGAGAGAGAGGTTAAAAGCTGCAGAAGAGAGAGAGAGAGAGAGAGAGAGGTTAAAAGCTGCAGAAGAGAGAGAGAGGTTAAAAGCTCCAGAAGAGAGAGAGAGGTTAAAAGCTCCAGAAGAGAGAGAGGTTAAAAGCTCCAGAAGAGAGAGAGAGGTTAAAAGCTCCAGAAGAGAGAGAGGTTAAAGCTCAGAAGAGAGAGAGAGGTTAAAAGCTGCAGAAGAGAGAGAGAGGTTAAAAGCTCCAGAAGAGAGAGAGAGGTTAAAAGCTCCAGAAGAGAGAGAGAGGTTAAAAGCTCCAGAAGAGAGAGAGGTTAAAAGCTCCAGAAGAGAGAGAGAGAGGTTAAAAGCTCCAGAAGAGAGAGAGAGAGAGGTTAAAAGCTGCAGAAGAGAGAGAGAGGTTAAAAGCTCCAGAAGAGAAGAGAGAGGTTAAAAGCTCCAGAAGAGAGAGAGAGGTTAAAAGCTCCAGAAGAGAGAGAGGTTAAAAGCTCCAGAAGAGAGAGAGGTTAAAAGCTCCAGAAGAGAGAGAGAGGTTTAAAGCTCCAGAAGAGAGAGAGAGTTTTAAAGCTCCAGAAGAGAGAGAGAGGTTTAAAGCTCCGGAAGAGAGAGAGAGAGGTTAAAAGCTCCAGAAGAGAGAGAGAGGTTAAAAGCTCCAGAAGAGAGAGAGGTTAAAAGCTCCAGAAGAGAGAGAGGTTAAAGGTTCCAGAAAAGAGAGAGAGAGAGAGGTTAAAAGCTCCAGAAGAGAGAGAGGTTAAAAGCTCCAGAAGAGAGAGTGAGGTTAAAAGCTCCAGAAGAGAGAGAGAGAGGTGAAAAGCTCCAGAGAGAGAGAGAGATTAAAAGCTCCAGAAGAGAGAGAGAGGTTAAAAGCTCCAGAAGAGAGAGAGGTTAAAAGCTCCAGAAGAGAGAGAGAGGTTTAAAGCTCCAGAAGAGAGAGAGAGTTTTAAAGCTCCAGAAGAGAGAGAGAGGTTTAAAGCTCCAGAAGAGAGAGAGAGAGGTTAAAAGCTCCAGAAGAGAGAGAGAGGTTAAAAGCTCCAGAAGAGAGAGAGGTTAAAAGCTCCAGAAGAGAGAGAGGTTAAAGGTTCCAGAAAAGAGAGAGAGAGAGAGGTTAAAAGCTCCAGAAGAGAGAGAGGTTAAAAGCTCCAGAAGAGAGAGAGGTTAAAAGCTCCAGAAGAGAGAGAGAGGTTAAAAGCTCCAGAAGGGAGAGAGAGGTTAAAAGCTCCAGAAGAGAGAGAGGTTAAAAGCTGCAGAAGAGAGAGAGAGGTTAAAAGCTGCAGAAGAGAGAGAGAGAGGTTAACAGCTCCAGAAGAGAGAGAGAGGTTAAAAGCTGCAGAAGAGAGAGAGAGAGAGAGAGAGAGGTTAAAAGCTCCAGAAGAGAGAGAGAGAGGTTAAAAGCTCCAGAAGAGAGAGAGAGGTTAAAAGCTGCAGAAGAGAGAGAGAGGTTAAAAGCTCCAGAAGAGAGAGAGAGATTAAAAGCTCCAGAAGAGAGAGAGAGGTTAAAAGCTCCAGAAGAGAGAGAGAGGTTAAAAGCTCCAGAAGAGAGAGAGAGGTTAAAAGCTCCAGAAGAGAGAGAGGTTAAAAGCTGCAGAAGAGAGAGAGAGGTTAAAAGCTCCAGGAGAGAGAGAGAGAGAGTTTAAACGCTCCAGAAGAGAGAGAGAGGTTAAAAGCTCCAGAAGAGAGAGAGAGAGATTAAAAGCTCCAGAAGAGAGAGAGAGGTTAAAAGCTGCAGAAGAGAGAGAGAGGTTAAAAGCTCCAGAAGAGAGAGAGAGGTTAAAAGCTCCAGAAGAGAGAGAGAGAGAGAGTTTAAACGCTCCAGAAGAGAGAGAGAGGTTAAAAGCTCCAGAAGAGAGAGAGAGGTTAAAAGCTCCAGAAGAGAGAGAGGTTAAAAGCTGCAGAAGAGAGAGAGAGAGAGAGAGAGAGAGAGAGGTTAAAAGCTCCAGAAGAGAGAGAGGTTAAAAGCTGCAGAAGAGAGAGAGAGAGAGAGGTTAAAAGCTCCAGAAGAGAGAGAGAGGTTAAAAGCTGCAGAAGAGAGAGAGAGAGAGAGAGGTTAAAAGCTCCAGAAGAGAGAGAGAGGTTAAAAGCTGCAGAAGAGAGAGAGAGAGAGAGGTTAAAAGCTCCAGAAGAGAGAGAGGTTAAAAGCTCCAGAAGAGAGAGAGGTTAAAAGCTGCAGAAGAGAGAGAGAGGGGTTAAAAGCTCCAGAAGAGAGAGAGAGGTTAAAAGCTCCAGAAGAGAGAGAGAGAGGTTAACAGCTCCAGAAGAGAGAGAGAGAGGTTAAAAGCTCCAGAAGAGAGAGAGAGGTTAAAAGCTCCAGAAGAGAGAGAGAGAGGTTAAAAGCTCTAGAAGAGAGAGAGAGGTTAAAAGCTCCAGAAGAGAAAGAGAGGTTAAAAGCTCCAGAAGAGAGAGAGAGGTTAAAAGCTCCAGAAGAGAGAGAGAGGTTAAAAGCTCCAGAAGAGAGAGAGAGAGGTTAAAAGCTCCAGAAGAGAGAGAGAGATTAAAAGCTCCAGAAGAGAGAGAGAGAGGTTAAAAGCTCCAGAAGAGAGAGAGAGGTTAAAAGCGCCAGAAGAGAAAGAGAGGTTAAAAGCTCCAGAAGAGAGAGAGAGGTTAAAAGCTCCAGAAGAGAGAGAGAGGTTAAAAGCTGCAGAAGAGAGAGAGAGGTTAAAAGCTCCAGAAGAGAGAGAGAGGTTAAAAGCTGCAGAAGAGAGAGAGAGGTTAAAAGCTCCAGAAGAGAGAGAGAGGTTAAAAGCTCCAGAAGAGAGAGAGAGGTTTAAAGCTCCAGAAGAGAGAGAGAGGTTAAAAGCTCCAGAAGAGAGAGAGAGGTTAAAAGCTCCAGAAGAGAGAGAGGTTAAAAGCTCCAGAAGAGAAAGAGAGGTTAAAAGCTCCAGAAGAGAGAGAGGTTAAAAGCTCCAGAAGAGAGAGAGAGGTTAAAAGCTCCAGAAGAGAGAGAGAGGTTAAAAGCTCCAGAAGGGAGAGAGAGGTTAAAAGCTGCAGAAGATAGAGAGAGAGAGAGAGGTTAAAAGCTCCAGAAGAGAGAGAGGTTAAAAGCTGCAGAAGAGAGAGATAGAGAGAGGTTAAAAGCTCCAGAAGAGAGAGAGAGGTTAAAAGCTGCAGAAGAGAGAGAGAGAAGTTAAAAGCTGCAGAAGAGAGAGAGAGAGAGAGAGGTTAAAAGCTCCAGAAGAGAGAGAGGTTAAAATATCCAAAAGAGAGAGAGAGGTTAAAAGCTCCAGAAGAGAGAGAGAGGTTAAAAGCTCCAGAAGAGAAAGAGAGGTTAAAAGCTCCAGAAGAGAGAGAGAGAGGTTAAAAGCTCCAGAAGAGAGAGAGAGGTTAAAAGCTCCAGAAGAGAGAGAGGGGTTAAAAGCTCCAGAAGAGATAGAGGTTAAAAGCTGCAGAAGAGAGAGAGAGGTTTATAGCTCCAGAAGAGAGAGAGAGGTTTAAAGCTCCAGAAGAGAGAGAGAGGTTAAAAGCTCCAGAAGAGAGAGAGAGGTTAAAAGCTCCAGAAGAGAGAGAGGTTAAAAGCTCCAGAAGAGAAAGAGAGGTTAAAAGCTCCAGAAGAGAGAGAGGTTAAAAGCTCCAGAAGAGAGAGAGAGGTTAAAAGCTCCAGAAGAGAGAGAGAGGTTAAAAGCTCCAGAAGGGAGAGAGAGGTTAAAAGCTGCAGAAGATAGAGAGAGAGAGAGAGGTTAAAAGCTCCAGAAGAGAGAGAGGTTAAAAGCTGCAGAAGAGAGAGAGAGAGAGAGGTTAAAAGCTCCAGAAGAGAGAGAGAGGTTAAAAGCTGCAGAAGAGAGAGAGAGAAGTTAAAAGCTGCAGAAGAGAGAGAGAGAGAGAGAGGTTAAAAGCTCCAGAAGAGAGAGAGGTTAAAATATCCAAAAGAGAGAGAGAGGTTAAAAGCTCCAGAAGAGAGAGAGAGGTTAAAAGCTCCAGAAGAGAAAGAGAGGTTAAAAGCTCCAGAAGGGAGAGAGAGAGGTTAAAAGCTCCAGAAGAGAGAGAGAGGTTAAAAGCTCCAGAAGAGAGAGAGGGGTTAAAAGCTCCAGAAGAGATAGAGGTTAAAAGCTGCAGAAGAGAGAGAGAGGTTTATAGCTCCAGAAGAGAGAGAGAGGTTTAAAGCTCCAGAAGAGAGAGAGAGGTTTAAAGCTCCAGAAGAGAGAGAGAGGTTAAAAGCTCCAGAAGAGAAAGAGAGGTTAAAAGCTCCAGAAGAGAGAGAGAGAGAGGTTAAAAGCTCCAGAAGAGAGAGAGAGGTTAAAAGCTCCAGAAGAGAGAGAGGGGTTAAAAGCTCCAGAAGAGATAGAGGTTAAAAGCTGCAGAAGAGAGAGAGAGGTTTATAGCTCCAGAAGAGAGAGAGAGGTTTAAAGCTCCAGAAGAGAAAGAGAGGTTAAAAGCTCCAGAAGAGAGAGAGAGGTTAAAAGCTCCAGAAGAGAGAGAGAGGTTAAAAGCTCCAGAAGAGAAAGAGAGGTTTAAAGCTCCAGAAGAGATAGAGGTTAAAAGCTCCAGAAGAGAGAGAGAGGTTAAAAGCTCCAGAAGAGAGAGAGAGGTTAAAAGCTCCAGAAGGGAGAGAGAGGTTAAAAGCTCCAGAAGAGAGAGAGAGGTTAACAGCTCCAGAAGAGAGAGAGGTTTAAAGCTCCAGAAGAGAGAGAGAGGTTAAAAGCTCCAGAAGAGAGAGAGAGGTTAACAGCTCCAGAAGAGAGAGAGGTTTAAAGCTCCAGAAGAGAGAGAGAGGTTAAAAGCTCCAGAAGAGAGAGAGGTTTAAAGCTCCAGAAGAGAGAGAGGTTTAAAGCTCCAGAAGAGAGAGAGGTTTAAAGCTCCAGTTCAGCTGCAGGAGAGAGAGAGGTTTAAAGCTCAAGTTCAGCTGCAGGAGAGAGAGAGGTTTAAAGCTCCAGTTCAGCTGCAGGAGAGAGAGGTTTAAAGCTCCAGTTCAGCTGCAGGAGAGAGAGAGGTTTAAAGCTCCAGTTCAGCTGCAGGTGAGAGAGGGTTAAAGCTCCAGTTGAGCTGCAGGAGAGAGAGAGGTTTAAAGCTCCAGTTCAGCTGCAGGAGAGAGAGGTTTAAAGCTCCAGTTCAGCTGCAGGAGAGAGAGGTTTAAAGCTCCAGTTCAGCTGCAGGAGAGAGAGAGGTTTAAAGCTCCAGTTCAGCTGCAGGAGAGAGAGAGGTTTAAAGCTCCAGTTCAGCTGCAGGAGAGAGAGAGGTTTAAAGCTCCAGTTCAGCTGCAGAAGAGAGAGGTTTAAAGCTCCAGTTCAGCTGCAGGAGAGAGAGGTTTAAAGCTCCAGTTCAGCTGCAGGAGAGAGAGGGTTTAAAGCTCCAGTTCAGCTGCAGGAGAGAGAGAGGTTTAAAGCTCCAGTTCAGCTGCAGGAGAGAGAGGTTTAAAGCTCCAGTTCAGCTGCAGGAGAGAGAGGTTTAAAGCTCCAGTTCAGCTGCAGGAGAGAGAGGTTTAAAGCTCCAGTTCAGCTGCAGGAGAGAGAGAGGTTTAAAGCTCCAGTTCAGCTGCAGGAGAGAGAGGTTTAAAGCTCCAGTTCAGCTGCAGGAGAGAGAGGTTTAAAGCTCCAGTTCAGCTGCAGGAGAGAGAGAGGTTTAAAGCTCCAGTTCAGCTGCAGGAGAGAGAGGTTTAAAGCTCCAGTTCAGCTGCAGGAGAGAGAGAGGTTTAAAGCTCCAGTTCAGCTGCAGGAGAGAGAGGGTTAAAGCTCCAGTTGAGCTGCAGGAGAGAGAGAGGTTTAAAGCTCCAGTTCAGCTGCAGGAGAGAGAGGTTTAAAGCTCCAGTTCAGCTGCAGGAGAGAGAGGTTTAAAGCTCCAGTTCAGCTGCAGGAGAGAGAGAGGTTTAAAGCTCCAGTTCAGCTGCAGGAGAGAGAGAGGTTTAAAGCTCCAGTTCAGCTGCAGGAGAGAGAGGTTTAAAGCTCCAGTTCAGCTGCAGGAGAGAGAGAGGTTTAAAGCTCCAGTTCAGCTGCAGGAGAGAGAGGTTTAAAGCTCCAGTTCAGCTGCAGGAGAGAGAGAGGTTTAAAGCTCCAGTTCAGCTGCAGGAGAGAGAGGGTTTAAAGCTCCAGTTCAGCTGCAGGAGAGAGAGAGGTTTAAAGCTCCAGTTCAGCTGCAGGAGAGAGAGGGTTAAAGCTCCAGTTGAGCTGCAGGAGAGAGAGAGGTTTAAAGCTCCAGTTCAGCTGCAGGAGAGAGAGGTTTAAAGCTCCAGTTCAGCTGCAGGAGAGAGAGAGGTTTAAAGCTCCAGTTCAGCTGCAGGAGAGAGAGAGGTTTAAAGCTCCAGTTCAGCTGCAGGAGAGAGAGGTTTAAAGCTCCAGTTTCAGCTGCAGGAGAGAGAGAGGTTTAAAGCTCCAGTTCAGCTGCAGGAGAGAGAGGTTTAAAGCTCCAGTTCAGCTGCAGGAGAGAGAGAGGTTTAAAGCTCCAGTTCAGCTGCAGGAGAGAGAGGGTTAAAGCTCCAGTTGAGCTGCAGGAGAGAGAGAGGTTTAAAGCTCCAGTTCAGCTGCAGGAGAGAGAGGTTTAAAGCTCCAGTTCAGCTGCAGGAGAGAGAGGTTTAAAGCTCCAGTTCAGCTGCAGGAGAGAGAGAGGTTTAAAGCTCCAGTTCAGCTGCAGGAGAGAGAGAGGTTTAAAGCTCCAGTTCAGCTGCAGGAGAGAGAGGTTTAAAGCTCCAGTTCAGCTGCAGGAGAGAGGGAGGTTTAAAGCTCCAGTTCAGCTGCAGGAGAGAGAGGTTTAAAGCTCCAGTTCAGCTGCAGGAGAGAGAGGGTTAAAGCTCCAGTTCAGCTGCAGGAGAGAGAGAGGTTTAAAGCTTCAGTTCAGCTGCAGGAGAGAGAGGTTTAAAGCTCCAGTTCAGCTGCAGGAGAGAGAGAGGTTTAAAGCTCCAGTTCAGCTGCAGGAGAGAGAGGGTTAAAGCTCCAGTTGAGCTGCAGGAGAGAGAGAGGTTTAAAGCTCCAGTTCAGCTGCAGGAGAGAGAGGTTTAAAGCTCCAGTTCAGCTGCAGGAGAGAGAGAGGTTTAAAGCTCCAGTTCAGCTGCAGGAGAGAGAGAGGTTTAAAGCTCCAGTTCAGCTGCAGGAGAGAGAGGTTTAAAGCTCCAGTTCAGCTGCAGGAGAGAGAGAGGTTTAAAGCTCCAGTTCAGCTGCAGGAGAGAGAGGTTTAAAGCTCCAGTTCAGCTGCAGGAGAGAGAGAGGTTTAAAGCTCCAGTTCAGCTGCAGGAGAGAGAGGGTTAAAGCTCCAGTTGAGCTGCAGGAGAGAGAGAGGTTTAAAGCTCCAGTTCAGCTGCAGGAGAGAGAGGTTTAAAGCTCCAGTTCAGCTGCAGGAGAGAGAGGTTTAAAGCTCCAGTTCAGCTGCAGGAGAGAGAGAGGTTTAAAGCTCCAGTTCAGCTGCAGGAGAGAGAGAGGTTTAAAGCTCCAGTTCAGCTGCAGGAGAGAGAGGTTTAAAGCTCCAGTTCAGCTGCAGGAGAGAGGGAGGTTTAAAGCTCCAGTTCAGCTGCAGGAGAGAGAGGTTTAAAGCTCCAGTTCAGCTGCAGGAGAGAGAGGGTTAAAGCTCCAGTTCAGCTGCAGGAGAGAGAGAGGTTTAAAGCTCCAGTTCAGCTGCAGGAGAGAGAGGTTTAAAGCTCCAGTTCAGCTGCAGGAGAGAGAGAGGTTTAAAGCTCCAGTTCAGCTGCAGGAGAGAGAGGGTTAAAGCTCCAGTTGAGCTGCAGGAGAGAGAGAGGTTTAAAGCTCCAGTTCAGCTGCAGGAGAGAGAGGTTTAAAGCTCCAGTTCAGCTGCAGGAGAGAGAGAGGTTTAAAGCTCCAGTTCAGCTGCAGGAGAGAGAGAGGTTTAAAGCTCCAGTTCAGCTGCAGGAGAGAGAGGTTTAAAGCTCCAGTTCAGCTGCAGGAGAGAGAGAGGTTTAAAGCTCCAGTTCAGCTGCAGGAGAGAGAGGTTTAAAGCTCCAGTTCAGCTGCAGGAGAGAGGGAGGTTTAAAGCTCCAGTTCAGCTGCAGGAGAGAGAGAGGTTTAAAGCTCCAGTTCAGCTGCAGGAGAGAGAGGTTAATAGTTGAACATGTGACATGTTGATAATAATAAATCCTTTGGATTTGATGATTTTAAAGGTGTCTGTTGGGTTGTGTTTGTGTCAGTGGTGGAATGTCTTTAGCCCCATAGGGCCATGTTAAGGGTGGGGCGTAAGCAATGGGGACTCGTCCGGGATCCGATGTATCTGTATCTCGTGGCCCTCGGTTGCTTTGGAGAGATGTACTTTGAGCTCATGTGTGGTTGTTGCTGTTTGTTTAGTGGGGCATGTAGATTGTTACACCAGCTTGCCATTTCACTTTTGATCGCCCTGACTCGTTAGTCACCGGCAGGTTTGGACCCTGAGGGCTCTTATGTTTCTGTTTTAAATCAGGCATTAGTGAAGATTATTACCAAACTAAGACCCCCAATAACTGTGTGTGTGGGTGCTGTGATTGTTTGTGTGTGTGTTGTTTGTGTTTCTAGGTGCTGTGTACCCCCCCCCCCCTCTCTCTCCTGACACCAGTCGACCTTGAGAATTCTCCTCTGGTGTTTTCTGAGAGTTAATTATCCGAGGATCATCCCCACTGAGCATCCTGAGGCTCTCTCTGTAATAAAGGGAATGATGTCCTTCATCATGGCCTCTCTCTATCTTCATCTCTCTCTTCCTCCCTCCACCAGCTCCTCTCTCTCTCTCTCTCTCTCTCTTCTGGACTCATCATTGGACGCTGGGACAGTTTGATGACATTGATTCTGCGTGGCACTTCCTCTCTTTCTGTTAATCACCATGCAGTCTCATCTCTGGACAGCTTTCAACCCAGCAGCTCGCTGTCATCAATCAAGAGCCTCTTCCTCCTCATCTTCCTCTTCCTCCTCTTCTTCTCTAATCTCCCCAGAGAGAACCATGCAGACCTCCACCTTCTCCCTTTGTCTCTACGCCATATGTAATAATGCCCACTCCTCACTTCCTGCTGCAGTCACATTTCAGCTTTCTGTTGATGTTCTTCAGAGAAGCAGACACAACCATAACCCTTCCAGCATGGTGTTACATCCAAAAAGTCCCCCAAGTTTCTAGAGCCTTTCAACCCTGAACCCCCTCAGTGTCGTGGTGTTAACGAGAAACACAGGCCGCTCACCTTCAGAAGGAGAGCGGCACGTCATGATTGATGACTTTAATATAAATGAAGCAATAAAGCAGAACTAAACACACAGTGAGCCCTAATGGCGTGGTGCATTATTACACTTCAGTATTGCTTTCCAAAGTGGCAGATGACCCATATAACACAATGAGATGCTGCTGCCTCCTCTGCTCACCCATTGGTCGCTGAGGAGGCAGCAGAGTGAAGCATGAGATGCTGCTGCCTCCTCTGCTCACCCATTGGTCGCTGAGGAGGAAGCAGAGTGAAGCATGAGATGCTGCTGCCTCCGCTGCTCACCCATTGGTCGCTGAGGAGGCAGCAGAGTGAAGCATGAGATGCTGCTGCCTCCTCTGCTCACCCATTGGTCGCTGAGGAGGCAGCAGAGTGAAGCATGAGCTGCTGCTGCCTCCTCTGCTCACCCATTGGTCGCTGAGGAGGAAGTAGAGTGAAGCAAAGGGGTAAAAGAAGGTCAGTGTGATGAGCATTCTGAATGATATCTGCTGTTACTGTGGCAGACCTCAACACGTACCTCTTCTCCTCAGCGCCTTGACATCTTTTACACCGTTGCTGTATTGCTTTAAATGGTCTATTGTTTGTACTTGTTGTGTGGTGTGTGAGCTGTGATGGTCTGTATGTGTGGTTGTTTGTTGTTTGTACTTGTGTGGTGTGTGAGCTGTGATGGTCTGTATGTGTGGTTGTTTGTTGTTTGTACTTGTTGTGTGGTGTGTGAGCTGTGATGGTCTGTATGTTTGGTTGTTTGTTGTTTGTACTTGTTGTGTGGTGTGTGAGCTGTGATCGTCTGTATGTGTGTTTGTTTGTTGTTTGTACTTGTTGTATGGTGTGTGAGCTGTGATAGTCTGTATGTGTGTTTGTTTGTTGTTTGTACTTGTTGTATGGTGTGTGAGCTGTGATCGTCTGTATGTGTGGTTGTTTGTTGTTTGTACTTGTTGTATGGTGTGTGAGCTGTGATCGTCTGTATGTGTGGTTGTTTGTTGTTTGTACTTGTTGTGTGGTGTGTGAGCTGTGATCGTCTGTATGTGTGGTTGTTTGTTGTTTGTACTTGTTGTGTGGTGTGTGAGCTGTGATCGTCTGTATGTGTGGTTGTTTGTTGTTTGTACTTGTTGTATGGTGTGTGAGCTGTGATGGTCTGTATGTGTGGTTGTTTGTTGTTTGTACTTGTTGTGTGGTGTGTGAGCTGTGATGGTCTGTATGTGTGGTTGTTTGTTGTTTGTACTTGTTGTGTGGTGTGTGAGCTGTGATGGTCTGTATGTGTGGTTGTTTGTTGTTTGTACTTGTTGTGTGGTGTGTGAGCTGTGATGGTCTGTATGTGTGGTTGTTTGTTGTTTGTACTTGTTGTGTGGTGTGTGAGCTGTGATCGTCTGTATGTGTGGTTGTTTGTTGTTTGTACTTGTTGTGTGGTGTGTGAGCTGTGATCGTCTGTATGTGTGGTTGTTTGTTGTTTGTACTTGTTGTGTGGTGTGTGAGCTGTGATCGTCTGTATGTGTGGTTGTTTGTTGTTTGTACTTGTTGTGTGGTGTGTGAGCTGTGATCGTCTGTATGTGTGGTTGTTTGTTGTTTGTACTTGTTGTGTGGTGTGTGTGAGCTGTGATCGTCTGTATGTGTGGTTGTTTTTTTGACAGCACTTTGCTCTGGAGGTTTTAAAGGGCTTGTACTTTATTTAATATCTGTGACTATATAAAGAGATGGGATGTCCGATGCCCAACATCGTCATGAGCTCCTGTCTCTTTCTTTGTCTCTCTAGAAACATCAAACAGCACAAAGAAAGTATCATCGACTCCAGAGGGTTTGAAATGTAATGTTGAGACGCATATCTGTACTGGACCGACCCTTCAACACTGAAGCAGAGAAGCTGCAGGTAAATGATCCATACTGTAGTACACACACACACACACACACACACACACCACACACCACACACACCACACACACACACAGACACACACAAACACACAGACACACACACACACACACTCTCAAGAGCTCGGAGGAAGCAATTGGGTGTGGAAGACGATTATTTCCCGACATGGAAAATATTACCCAGATGAACAGAAGCAATCAGTTTCCTCCTCGAGGTGTCGGATACACTTATTACGCTGCAGCGAGACGATTTGAAATGCACAGTCGCCCCTACGCTGCCTCGTATACGCTTATTTAATCATTTCCCCCAATAACTGCATGAATATTATTAGAGGTGTCACGGCAGTAACGGGATGCAGAAACCCTTCACTTCCTGTTCGAGGCTGATGGACTGCTGTGGTGACACACATATTTAATAACAACGTGACGTAGACAGGAGCAGTGTTATCTGTCCTGAAGTCCAGTAAGATGTGGGCTATTTCCTTTGTATTAGAATGTAAAGACAATCCTCTCAGTAAACACAGAGCTGAATCCAGATCAGATGTAAAGGCTCTTTGAGCATCTCTCACTCATCCTGCTGTGATGTTACATGTTTGTTGTTCATGTATTGAGTCTTGATGTTTGTCTGTTGATGTTACACATGGAGCATGTCAGACTTCATCTGACCATTCAAGTATTATCCCATTGTGTGGTATGATTGAATAAAAAGTGGAATGTGACGGAGACAGGAGCAGAGTATTATCTGTCCTGACGTTCAGTAATATTTGGGATATTTCCTTTGTGTTAGTCTGTAAAGACCGTCAGAGAGTATGTAGATATACGGAGTGTAATGACGAGGAGCTGTGGAGCGATCACAAGTGGTTTCCTATTACTGTACGGAGGCCGACGGGTGCCAACGAGCTACAACGAACTTAACCTCTCCCATCGGGAGAAGCAGCTTCAGAAAGGATGCAGATATAAAAACCCAAATGTTACACATGAAGAAACATCTCCAGAACAACACATGCAGCGTTTAGAGAACATCCAGCAGCTTGAGGAGACATCGCAGCGTTTAAAGAACATCCAACAGCTTGAGGAGACATGGCAGCGTTTAGAGAACATCCAGCAGCTTGAGGAGACATGAGCAGCGTTTAGAGAACACTCAGCAGCTTGAGGAGACATGGCAGCGTTTAGAGAACATCCAGCAGCTTGAGGAGACATGGCAGCGTTTAGAGAACATCCAGCAGCTTGAGGAGACATGGCAGCGTTTAGAGAACATCCAGCAGCTTGAGGAGACATGGCAGCGTTTAGAGAACATCCAGCAGCTTGATGAGACATGGCAGCGTTTAGAGAACATCCAGCAGCTTGAGGAGACATGGCAGCGTTTAAAGAACATCCAGCAGCTTGAGGAGACATGGCAGCGTTTACTAAAAGCTGCAGAAACCAAACGCTGAAGAACAAACACTAACAAGGGTTATAAATGTCTGTTCAATGAGCGGAGGAACAGGTTCCATCTGGCCAAAGATGTTCAGGTCATCATGTGACCCGATCAGAAATACATCTGCTAATTAGAGGAGCCAATGAATGCAGTGGAAGATATTCCCATCAGGAGGTGATGTGTTTCGTAGAGATGAGCAGGTGAAGCACGAGCCAACGGAGAATCAGGAGAGGGTCCACATCACGAGAGACTGGAAACAGCCGGCCAGTGATACAGGATTTAAAACAATATTCCTTTGTTTACCAAACGTGTAAAACATGAGATCAGCTTTTGGTTTTGGAAAAGATAAAAACATGTTTATCAGTGAAAATGACAGTGTGACCAAACCAGGCTAACAGTTTCCAGTCTTTATGCTAATTACAATTAGTGTTTACTTCCTGTCCTTGTCAACGGTCTGTTCTCCTTAGCAACGGTGTGTTAGTGAAAATGAACAGACCGCCGGAATGTCCACATTGCCCAATGAGAATCGAGTATTCGATGTGAGAGCCGTGCAGTAAGTTGAATGAATAATGTGAACCTGGGAAGACTATCACATGTAGAAGAGTACCTATAGAGTACATGTACTCCTCTCCACTGATCAGTACTTCCTGGTTATATTTGATCTTCTCTCTTTACTTCCTGAGTAACAGCAGTAATTATTCTCCTCTCTTTCTGCTCTCTATCACATCCTGTTTCTAACGGCTGCTTGTCTCAGTCACTTAGAGCCTCTGTTCTAACCCTCATTATAGGTTCAGGTATCAAGCAGAAGAACACAAAGTATTGTCTCTGTATCTCAACACTTATGATCAGTTTATGTTTCTACTCCTGGATAAGATGCCGTTTAAATACCTCTAGAATTTAACCCATGTTTAACCTTTCATAAATAAGTGTCAGAAAATGTAATGTTAGAAGTAAGTAAACTGCATTTCTTGTGTACAAAAACACTTTTCAATGATTAATAACCCTAACCCTGACAAAAGACCCTTAAAATGAGATATCCCATAACATCCTCAGGTTCATGAAATACCTGCCGAATAAAGGAGGTGTTTTCAGAGAGAGTTTCCCATCAAACTATGGTTGTATAACCTATTAACGTTGCTGGAGCTATAATCGTTTTATATTATTTAATAGTTAAACATGTATTTCCTTGCTGTTATTGTTTACAGTAAATGCGTTCTTAGTTATTGAAGTGAGTTAGGGTCATTTCTATACTGTGATTTTGAAGGCATGTTAGAGCACCTGGTGTAGTTGTATATTTGGAGACAGGTGGAGGAGCAGGGCACCAGGAGGCTAATGGTTTATCACCAGAGTGATTCAAGCCACAAGAAGGGAAGACATAGGAAAGGCTTAATGAATACATATAGGACAGAAACAGGTATAGGAAACCTGTTCTTTGTGGATGATATTGGATGGAATAAAAGCACAAACAGAGATTCTTGTCTTGGATCATTGCTCTGCGTCAGATTCACTGACTGGCTCCTCAGCTGCACTTTAAGTTAGTTATCGGTCTGTATGATTTTGGCCGCTAGGCTTTGCTCTCATATTCTCTGAGGACTGAGACGACCACTGCGAGTTGGTTTGAGGAACCCATACAAAAGAGATCATGTTTTCTGAATCTTCAGAACATGCCGCTCTCAGAGGGACGGCAGCCTCTCGTTACACATTTTCTATTTCCATCGCAACGCCCTGATTCACCGCTCATCGACTATCTGACAGCCTCAAATTGATATTTTGAAGACAAGAATATATTAGACCTTCTTACAGCGAGGGGGGTAAAAACACCCTGCCTGACCCACTGCTGTCGGGTTAGAGCTGCTTTTCATTCTAGTCAGAAACCCACTTCACACCAGCTCAGACTGCGGTGAGAACTGTCTCTGTTGCAGTCGTCTCATAACTGAAAGTGTGTGTCAGTATAACTGAAATGACTCTGTTAGCTACGTTAGCTAGCTAGCTTACAGCAGATCTGCAGTAACATCAGGAGTCATGTGATCGCATTTTTAAAATAAAAACAAAGTTCACAAGAAACAAGTTGGCAAACAAATTGACCCAAAATAATTCGACAAAAGATTTTTGGATAAAAATACATAAATTGACAACAAATGATTGAACAAAAAAAAATGTACCAAATAAAGGTTGACAAAATAAGAAGTTGACAAAAAAATGTTTTGACAAAATACAGCTTTTAGTAAACACTGCCATGTCTCCTCAAGCTGCTGGATGTTCTCTAAACGCTGCCATGTCTCCTGAAGCTGCTGGATGTTCTCTAAACGCTGCCATGTCTCCTCAAGCTGCTTGATGTTTTCTAAACGCTGCCATGTCTCCTCAAGCTGCTGGATGTTCTCTAAACGCTGCATGTCTCCTCAAGCTGCTGGATGTTCTCTAAACGCTGCCATGTCTCCTGAAGCTGCTGGATGTTCTCTCAACGCTGCATGTGTTGTTGCTGAAGATGTTTCTTCATGTGGAACATTTGGGTTTGTATACCTGCATCTTTCTGAATCTGCTTCTCCTGATGGAGGAGGCTTGGGGTGTTATTTACACCTGTCGGCCTCCGTAGAAGACTCATCCCTCCAGTATGGATATATTCCCAGTGTGGGTGTAGAGGAATGCAGCAGTGCAGATAAAGACCCCCGTATAACTAACACAGTTAAGAGTGATTAAGATGCGTTTAGCAGAAACCCTCCCACTGATGACCCTAAAGGGATATATTATACTATTTTTCTTATAATGATTTAATGTTATTATAGTGTTCTTAAAAAAGTTCTTTATCTGTGATTTTAATTCTTGTTTTACTTTTATGTATGCACCATGACACCAAGTCAAATTCCTCGTACGTACTGGAGATAAGATGAGATGAGATGGACCTATATTAAATTCAGTAGTTTAACAGCAACAGGGTGAGGATGAAAAACAGGACAGATTCACACAGATTAATAACATTAAAGATACAATCAAAGATAACAATTTAAAATGATAAAATCACTAAAAAATAAGAAATTAATTCAAATGAACATATATACATATTAGATATATTTACATGTGTGTGTGAAAACAATGTGTAATAAACCTCTGAACCCCATTCTGATTCTGAAAACATTTAGCCCACGCAGCATAGGTTAGTTTAGTTTAGGTTAGTTTAGGTTAGGTTAGGATAGGATAGGTTAGTTTAGGTTAGTTAGTTTAGGTTAGTTTAGGTTAGGTTAGGTCAGTTTAGGTTAGGTTAGTTTAGGATAGGTTAGTTTAATTTAGGATAGGTTAGGTTAGGTTAGTTTAGGTTAGTTTATGATAGGTTAGGTTAGTTTAGGTTAATTTAGGTTAGTTTAGGATAGGTTAGGTTAGTTTAGGTTAGTTTAGGTTAGTTAAGGTTAGTTTAGTTTAGGTTAGTTTAGTTTAGGTTAATTTAGGTTAGGTTAGTTTAGGTTAGGTTAGTTTAGGTTAGTTTAGGATAGGTTAGGTTAGTTTAAGTTATGTTAGGTTAGTTTATTTTAGTTTAGGTTAGTTTAGTTTAGGTTAGGTTAGGTTAGTTTAGGTTAGGTCAGTTTAGGTTAGGTTATGTTAGTTTAGGTTAGGTTAGTTTAGGATAGGTTAGTTTAGGATAGGTTAGGTTAGTTTAGGTTAGGTTAGTTTAGATTAGTTTCGTTTCGGATAGGTTAGGTTAGTTTAGTTTAGGTTACTTTAGTTTAGGTTAGGTTAGGTTAGTTTACATTAGGTTAGTTTAGTTTAGAAAAGGTTAGGTTAGTTTAGGATAGGTTAGGTTAGTTTAGGTTAGGTAAAGTTAGTTTAGGATAGGTTAGGTTAGTTTAGGTTAGTTTAGTTTAGGTTAATTTAGGTTAGTTTAGTTTAGGATAGGTTAGGTTAGTTTAGGTTAGTTTAGGTTAGATTAGGTTAGTTTAGTTTAGGTTAGTTTAGTTTAGGTTAATTTAGATTAGGTTAGGTTAGGTTAGTTTAGGATAGGTTAGGTTAGTTTAGTTTAGGTTAATTTAGGTTAATTTAGGTTAGTTTAGGTTAGGTTAGTTTAGGTTAGTTTAGGTTAATTTAGGTTAGGTTAGTTTAGGTTAGGTTACGTTAGGTTAATTTAGGTTAGGTTAGTTTAGGTTATGTTAGGTTAGTTTAGGTTAGTTTAGGTTAGTTTAGGATAGGTTAGGTTAGTTTAAGTTAGTTTAGTTTAGGTTAGTTGAGGTTAGTTTAGGTTAGTTTAGGTTAATTTAGTTTAGGTTAGTTTAGGTTAGGTTAGTTTAGGTTCGTTTACGTTAGGTTAGTTTAATTTAGGTTAGTTTAGGTTAGTTTAGTTTAGGCTAGTTTAGGTTAGGTTAGGTTAGTTTAGGTTACGTTAGTTTAATTTAGGTTAGTTTAGGTTAGGTTAGTTTAGGTTAGTTTAGCTTAGTTTAGCTTAGGTTATTTTAGGTTAGTTTAGGTTAGTTTAGGTTAGGTTAGTTTATGTTAGGTTAGTTTAATTTAGGTTAGTTTAGGTTAGGTTAGTTTAGGTTAGGTTAGGTTAGGTCAGTTTAGGTTAGGTTAGTTTAGGATAGTTTAGTTTAGGTTAGGTCAGTTTAGGTTAGTTTAGGTTAGTTTAGTTTAGGTTAGGTTAGGTTAGTTTAGGATAGGTTAGTTTAGGTTAGGTCAGTTTAGGTTAGTTTAGTTTAGGTTAGGTTAGTTTAGTTTAGGTTAGTTTAGGTTAGGTTAGTTTAGGTTAGGTTAGGTTAGTTTAGGTCAGTTTAGTTTAGTTTAGGTTAGTTTAGGTTAATTTAGGTTAGGTTAGGTTAGTTTAGGTTAGTTTAGGATAGGTTAGGTTAGTTTAGTTTAGGTTAATTTAGGTTAGTTTAGGATAGGTTAGTTTAGGTTAGTTTAGGTTAGGTTAGGTTAGTTTAGTTTAGGTTAGTTTAGGTTAATTTAGGTAAGGTTAGTTTAGGTTATGTTAGGTTAGTTTAGGTTAGTTTAGGATAGGTTAGGTTAGTTTAAGTTAGGTTAGGTTAGTTTAGTTTAGGTTAGTTGAGGTTAGGTTAGGTTAGTTTAGGTTACGTTAGTTTAATTTAGGTTAGTTTAGGTTAGGTTAGTTTAGGTTAGTTTAGCTTAGTTTAGCTTAGGTTATTTTAGGTTAGTTTAGGTTAGTTTAGGTTAGGTTAGTTTATGTTAGGTTAGTTTAATTTAGGTTAGTTTAGGTTAGGTTAGTTTAGGTTAGGTTAGGTTAGGTCAGTTTAGGTTAGGTTAGTTTAGGATAGTTTAGTTTAGGTTAGGTCAGTTTAGGTTAGTTTAGGTTAGTTTAGTTTAGGTTAGGTTAGGTTAGTTTAGGATAGGTTAGTTTAGGTTAGGTCAGTTTAGGTTAGTTTAGTTTAGGTTAGGTTAGTTTAGTTTAGGTTAGTTTAGGTTAGGTTAGTTTAGGTTAGGTTAGGTTAGTTTAGGTCAGTTTAGTTTAGTTTAGGTTAGTTTAGGTTAATTTAGGTTAGGTTAGGTTAGTTTAGGTTAGTTTAGGATAGGTTAGGTTAGTTTAGTTTAGGTTAATTTAGGTTAGTTTAGGATAGGTTAGTTTAGGTTAGTTTAGGTTAGGTTAGGTTAGTTTAGTTTAGGTTAGTTTAGGTTAATTTAGGTAAGGTTAGTTTAGGTTATGTTAGGTTAGTTTAGGTTAGTTTAGGATAGGTTAGGTTAGTTTAAGTTAGGTTAGGTTAGTTTAGTTTAGGTTAGTTGAGGTTAGTTTAGTTTAGGTTAGGTTAGTTTAGTTTAGGTTAGTTTAGGTTAGTTTAGGTTAGGTTAGTTTAGGTTAGTTTAGTTTAGGCTAGTTTAGGTTAGGTTAGTTTAGGTTACGTTAGTTTAATTTAGGTTAGTTTAGGTTAGGTTAGTTTAGGTTAGTTTAGGCTAGTTTAGGTAAGGTTAGTTTAGGTTAGTTTAGTTTAGGTTAGTTTAGGTTAGGTTAGTTTAGGTTAGTTTAGGATAGGATAGGTTAGTTTAGGTTAGGTTAGGTCAGTTTAGGTTAGTTTAGGTTAGTTTAGGTTAGGTTAGTTTAGGTTAGGTTAGTTTAGGATAGGTTAGTTTAGGTTAGTTTAGGTTAGGTTAGGTTCATTTAGGATAAGTTAGTTTAGGTTAGGTTAGGTCAGTTTAGGTTAGTTTAGGTTAGGTTAGGTTAGTTTAGGTCAGTTTAGGTTAGGTTAGTTTAGGTTAGTTTAGGTTAGGTTAGTTTAGGATAGGTTAGTTTAATTTAGGATAGGTTAGGTTAGGTTAGTTTAGGTTAGGTTAGGTTAGTTTAGGTTAGGTTAGTTTAGTTTAGGTTAATTTAGGTTAGGTTAGGTTAGTTTAGTTTAGGTTAGTTTAGGATAGGTTAGGTTAGTTTAGGTTAGTTTAGTTTAGTTTAATTTAGGTTAGTTTAGGTTAGGTTAGTTTACATTAGGTTAGTTTAATTTAGGTTAGTTTAGGTTAGTTTAGGTTACGTTAGTTTAATTTAGGTTAGTTTAGGTTAGGTTAGTTTAGGTTAGGTTATTTTAGGTTAGTTTAGGTTAGTTTAGGTTAGGTTAGTTTATGTTAGGTTAGGTTAGTTTAATTTAGGTTAGTTTAGGTTAGGTTAGTTTAGGTTAGGTTAGGTTAGTTTAGGTTAGGTTAGGTTAGTTTAGGTTAGGTTAGGTTAGTTTAGGTTATTTTAGTTTAGGTTAAGTTAGGTTAGTTTAGGTTAGGTTAGTTTAGATTAGTTTAGGTTGGTTAGGTTAGTTTAGGTTAGTTTAGGTTAGTTTAGTTTAATTTAGGTTATGTTAGTTTAGGTTAGTTTAGGTTAGTTTAGGTTAAGTTAGGTTAGGTTAGTTTAGGTAAGGTTAGTTTAATTTAGGTTAGTTTAGGTTAGGTTAGTTTAGGTTAGGTTAGGTTAGTTTAGTTTAGGTTAAGTTAGGTTAGGTTAGTTTAGATTAGTTTAGGTTGGTTAGGTTAGGTTAGTTTAGGTTAGTTTAGTTTAGGTTAGTTTAGGTTAGTTTAGTTTAGGTTAGTTTAGGTTAGTTTAGTTTAATTTAGGTTATGTTAGTTTAGGTTAGTTTAGGTTAGTTTAGTTTAGGTTAGTTTAGTTTAGGCTAGTTTAGGTTAGGTTAGGTTACGTTAGTTTAATTTAGGTTAGTTTAGGTTAGGTTAGTTTAGGTTAGTTTAGCTTAGGTTATTTTAGGTTATTTTAGGTTATTTTAGGTTAGTTTAGGTTAGTTTAGGTTAGGTTAGTTTATGTTAGGTTAGTTTAGGTTAGGTTAGTTTAGGTTAGTTTAGGTTAGGTCAGTTTAGGTTAGGTTAGGTTAGTTTAGGATAGGTTAGTTTAGTTTAGGTTAGGTCAGTTTAGGTTGGTTAGGTTAGGTTAGTTTAGGTTAGTTTAGTTTAGGTTAGTTTAGGTTAGTTTAGTTTAGGCTAGTTTAGGTTAGGTTAGGTTACGTTAGTTTAATTTAGGTTAGTTTAGGTTAGGTTAGTTTAGGTTAGTTTAGGTTAGTTTAGCTTAGGTTATTTTAGGTTATTTTAGGTTAGTTTAGGTTAGTTTAGGTTAGTTTAGGTTAGTTTAGGTTAGGTTAGTTTATGTTAGGTTAGTTTAGGTTAGGTTAGTTTAGGTTAGTTTAGGTTAGGTCAGTTTAGGTTAGGTTAGTTTAGGTTAGGTTAGGTTAGTTTAGGTTATTTTAGTTTAGGTTAAGTTAGGTTAGTTTAGGTTAGGTTAGTTTAGATTAGTTTAGGTTGGTTAGGTTAGTTTAGGTTAGTTTAGGTTAGTTTAGTTTAATTTAGGTTATGTTAGTTTAGGTTAGTTTAGGTTAGTTTAGGTTAAGTTAGGTTAGGTTAGTTTAGGTAAGGTTAGTTTAATTTAGGTTAGTTTAGGTTAGGTTAGTTTAGGTTAGGTTAGGTTAGTTTAGTTTAGGTTAAGTTAGGTTAGGTTAGTTTAGATTAGTTTAGGTTGGTTAGGTTAGGTTAGTTTAGGTTAGTTTAGTTTAGGTTAGTTTAGGTTAGTTTAGTTTAGGTTAGTTTAGGTTAGTTTAGTTTAATTTAGGTTATGTTAGTTTAGGTTAGTTTAGGTTAGTTTAGTTTAGGTTAGTTTAGTTTAGGCTAGTTTAGGTTAGGTTAGGTTACGTTAGTTTAATTTAGGTTAGTTTAGGTTAGGTTAGTTTAGGTTAGTTTAGGTTAGTTTAGCTTAGGTTATTTTAGGTTAGTTTAGGTTAGTTTAGGTTAGTTTAGGTTAGTTTAGGTTAGTTTAGGTTAGGTTAGTTTATGTTAGGTTAGTTTAGGTTAGGTTAGTTTAGGTTAGTTTAGGTTAGGTCAGTTTAGGTTAGGTTAGGTTAGTTTAGGATAGGTTAGTTTAGTTTAGGTTAGGTCAGTTTAGGTTAGTTTAGGTTAGGTTAGTTTAGGTTAGTTTAGGTTAGGTTAGTTTAGGTTAGGTCAGTTTAGTTTAGGTTAGTTTAGTTTAGGTTAGTTTAGGTTAGGTTAGTTTAGTTTAGGTTAGTTTAGTTTAGGTTAATTTAGGTTAGGTTAGTTTAGGTTAGGTTAGTTTAGGTTAGTTTAGGATAGGTTAGTTTAGTTTAGGTTAGGTTAGGTTAGTTTAGTTTAGGTTAATTTAGGTTAGTTTAGGATAGGTTAGGTTAGTTTAATTTAGGTTAGTTTAGGTTAGGTTAGTTTAGGTTAGTTTAGGTTAGGTTAGTTTAGGTTAGGTCAGTTTAGTTTAGGTTAGTTTAGTTTAGGTTAGTTTAGTTTAGGTTAGTTTAGTTTAGGTTAATTTAGGTTAGGTTAGTTTAGGTTAGGTTAGTTTAGGTTAGTTTAGGTTAGGTTAGTTTAGGTTAGGTTAGTTTAGGTTAGTTTAGGATAGGTTAGTTTAGTTTAGGTTAATTTAGGTTAGTTTAGGATAGGTTAGGTTAGTTTAATTTAGGTTAGTTTAGGTTAGGTTAGTTTAGGTTAGGTTAGGTTAGTTTAGTTTAGGTTAAGTTAGGTTAGGTTAGTTTAGATTAGTTTAGGTTGGTTAGGTTAGGTTAGTTTAGGTTAGTTTAGTTTAGGTTAGTTTAGGTTAGTTTAGTTTAGGTTAGTTTAGGTTAGTTTAGTTTAATTTAGGTTATGTTAGTTTAGGTTAGTTTAGGTTAGTTTAGTTTAGGTTAGGTTAGTTTAGGTTAGTTTAGGTTAGGTTAGTTTACGTTAGGTTAGTTTAATTTAGGTTAGTTTAGGTTAGTTTAGGTCAGTTTAGGTTAGTTTAGGTTAGGTTAGTTTAGGTTAGTTTAGGTTAGGTTAGTTTAGATTAGTTTAGGTTGGTTAGGTTAGTTTAGGTTAGTTTAGTTTAATTTAGGTTATGTTAGTTTAGGTTAGTTTAGGTTAGTTTAGGTTAAGTTAGGTTAGGTTAGTTTAGGTAAGGTTAGTTTAATTTAGGTTAGTTTAGGTTAGGTTAGTTTAGGTTATGTTAGGTTAGTTTAGTTTAGGTTAAGTTAGGTTAGGTTAGTTTAGATTAGTTTAGGTTGGTTAGGTTAGGTTAGTTTAGGTTAGTTTAGTTTAGGTTAGTTTAGGTTAGTTTAGTTTAGGTTAGTTTAGGTTAGTTTAGGTTAGTTTAGGTTACGTTAGTTTAATTTAGGTTAGTTTAGGTTAGGTTAGTTTAGGTTAGTTTAGCTTAGGTTATTTTAGGTTATTTTAGGTTAGTTTAGGTTAGGTTAGTTTATGTTAGGTTAGTTTAGGTTAGGTTAGTTTAGGTTAGTTTAGGTTAGGTCAGTTTAGGTTAGGTTAGGTTAGTTTAGGATAGGTTAGTTTAGTTTAGGTTAGGTCAGTTTAGGTTAGTTTAGGTTAGGTTAGTTTAGGTTAGTTTAGGTTAGGTTAGTTTAGGTTAGGTCAGTTTAGTTTAGGTTAGTTTAGTTTAGGTTAGTTTAGGTTAGGTTAGTTTAGTTTAGGTTAGTTTAGTTTAGGTTAATTTAGGTTAGGTTAGTTTAGGTTAGGTTAGTTTAGGTTAGTTTAGGATAGGTTAGTTTAGTTTAGGTTAGGTTAGGTTAGTTTAGTTTAGGTTAGTTTAGTTTAGGTTAATTTAGGTTAGTTTAGGATAGGTTAGGTTAGTTTAATTTAGGTTAGTTTAGGTTAGGTTAGTTTAGGTTAGTTTAGGTTAGGTTAGTTTAGGTTAGGTCAGTTTAGTTTAGGTTAGTTTAGTTTAGGTTAGTTTAGGTTAGGTTAGTTTAGTTTAGGTTAGTTTAGTTTAGGTTAATTTAGGTTAGGTTAGTTTAGGTTAGGTTAGTTTAGGTTAGTTTAGGTTAGGTTAGTTTAGGTTAGGTTACTTTAGGTTAGTTTAGGATAGGTTAGTTTAGTTCAGGTTAATTTAGGTTAGTTTAGGATAGGTTAGGTTAGTTTAATTTAGGTTAGTTTAGGTTAGGTTAGTTTAGGTTAGGTTAGGTTAGTTTAGTTTAGGTTAAGTTAGGTTAGGTTAGTTTAGATTAGTTTAGGTTGGTTAGGTTAGTTTAGGTTAGTTTAGTTTAGGTTAGTTTAGGTTAGTTTAGTTTAGGTTAGTTTAGGTTAGTTTAGTTTAGGTTAGGTTAGTTTAGGTTAGTTTAGGTTAGGTTAGTTTACGTTAGGTTAGTTTAATTTAGGTTAGTTTAGGTTAGTTTAGGTCAGTTTAGGTTAGTTTAGGTTAGGTTAGTTTAGGTTAGTTTAGGTTATGTTAGTTTAGGTTAGGTCAGTTTAGTTTATGTTAGTTTAGTTTAGGTTAGTTTAGGTTAGGTTAGTTTAGTTTAGGTTAGTTTAGTTTAGGTTAATTTAGGTTAGGTTAGTTTAGGTTAGGTTAGTTTAGGTTAGTTTAGGATAGGTTAGTTTAGTTTAGGTTAATTTAGGTTAGGTTAGTTTAGGTTAGGTTACTTTAGGTTAGTATAGGATAGGTTCGTTTAGTTTAGGTTAATTTAGGTTAGTTTAGGATAGGTTAGGTTAGTTTAGGTTAGGTTAGTTTAGGTTAGTTTAGGTTAATTTAGGTTAGGTTAGTTTAGGTTATGTTAGGTTAGTTTAGGTTAGTTTAGGAAAGGTTAGGTTAGTTTAAGTTAGGTTAGGTTAGTTTAGTTTAGGTTAGTTGAGGTTAGTTTAGGTTAGTTTAGTTTAGGTTAGGTTAGTTTAGGTTAGTTTAGGTTAGGTTAGTTTACGTTAGGTTAGTTTACGTTAGGTTAGTTTAATTTAGGTTAGTTTAGGTTAGTTTAGGATAGGTTAGTTTAGGTTAGGTTAGGTTAGGTCAGTTTAGGTTAGGTTAGTTTAGGTTAGGTTCGTTTAGGATAAGTTAGTTTAGTTTAGGTTAGGTTAGGTTAGTTTAGTTTAGGTTAAGTTAGGTTAGGTTAGTTTAGATTAGTTTAGGTTGGTTAGGTTAGGTTAGTTTAGGTTAGTTTAGTTTAGGTTAGTTTAGGTTAGTTTAGTTTAGGTTAGTTTAGTTCAGGTTAGGTTAGGTTAGTTTAGTTTAGGTTAAGTTAGGTTAGGTTAGTTTAGATTAGTTTAGGTTGGTTAGGTTAGGTTAGTTTAGGTTAGTTTAGTTTAGGTTAGTTTAGGTTAGTTTAGGTTAGTTTAGTTTAGGTTAGTTTAGGTTAGTTTAGTTTAATTTAGGTTATGTTAGTTTAGGTTAGTTTAGGTTAGTTTAGTTTAGGTTAGGTTAGTTTAGGTTAGTTTAGGTTAGGTTAGTTTACGTTAGGTTAGTTTAATTTAGGTTAGTTTAGGTTAGTTTAGGTCAGTTTAGGTTAGTTTAGGTTAGGTTAGTTTAGGTTAGTTTAGGTTATGTTAGTTTAGGTTAGGTCAGTTTAGTTTATGTTAGTTTAGTTTAGGTTAGTTTAGGTTAGGTTAGTTTAGTTTAGGTTAGTTTAGTTTAGGTTAATTTAGGTTAGGTTAGTTTAGGTTAGGTTAGTTTAGGTTAGTTTAGGATAGGTTAGTTTAGTTTAGGTTAATTTAGGTTAGGTTAGTTTAGGTTAGGTTACTTTAGGTTAGTATAGGATAGGTTCGTTTAGTTTAGGTTAATTTAGGTTAGTTTAGGATAGGTTAGGTTAGTTTAGGTTAGGTTAGTTTAGGTTAGTTTAGGTTAATTTAGGTTAGGTTAGTTTAGGTTATGTTAGGTTAGTTTAGGTTAGTTTAGGAAAGGTTAGGTTAGTTTAAGTTAGGTTAGGTTAGTTTAGTTTAGGTTAGTTGAGGTTAGTTTAGGTTAGTTTAGTTTAAGTTAGGTTAGTTTAGGTTAGTTTAGGTTAGGTTAGTTTACGTTAGGTTAGTTTACGTTAGGTTAGTTTAATTTAGGTTAGTTTAGGTTAGTTTAGGATAGGTTAGTTTAGGTTAGGTTAGGTTAGGTCAGTTTAGGTTAGGTTAGTTTAGGTTAGGTTCGTTTAGGATAAGTTAGTTTAGTTTAGGTTAGGTTAGGTCAGTTTAGGTTAGTTTAGGTTAAGTTAGTTTAGGTTAGTTTAGGTTAGGTTAGTTTAGGTTAGGTTAGTTTAGGTTAGGTCTGTTTAGTTTAGGTTAGTTTAGTTTAGGTTAGGTTAGTTTAGGATAGGTTAGTTTAATTTAGGATAGGTTAGGTTAGTTTAGGTTAGTTTAGTTTAGGTTAGGTCAGTTTAGGTTAGGTTAGTTTAGGTTAGGTTCGTTTAGGATAAGTTAGTTTAGTTTAGGTTAGGTTAGGTCAGTTTAGGTTAGTTTAGGTTAAGTTAGTTTAGGTTAGTTTAGGTTAGGTTAGTTTAGGTTAGGTTAGTTTAGGTTAGGTCCGTTTAGTTTAGGTTAGTTTAGTTTAGGTTAGGTTAGTTTAGGATAGGTTAGTTTAATTTAGGATAGGTTAGGTTAGTTTAGGTTAGGTTAGTTTAGGTTATTTTAGTTTATGTTAGGTTAGATTAGTTTACATTTGGTTAGTTTAGTTTAGGATAGGTTAGGTTAGTTTAGGATAGGTTAGGTTAGTTTAGGTTAGTTTAGTTTAGGTTAATTTAGGCTAGGTTAGGTTAGGTTAATTTAGGTTAGTTTAGGATAGGTTAGGTTAGTTTAGGTTAGTTTAGTCTAGTTTAGTTTAATTTAGGTTAGTTTAGGTTAGGTTATTTTACATTAGGTTAGTTTAATTTAGGTTAGTTTAGTTTAGGCTAGTTTAGGTTAGTTTAGCTTACGTTAGTTTATTTAGGTTAGTTTAGGTTAGGTTAGTTTAGGTTAGTTTAGGTTAGTTTATTTTAGGTTAGTTTAGTTTAATTTAGGTTAGTTTAGGTTAGGTTAGTTTACATTAGGTTAGTTTAATTTAGGTTAGTTTAGGTTAGTTTAGGTTAGGTTAGTTTAATTTAGGTTAGTTTAGGTTAGGTTAGTTTAGGTTAGGTTAGTTTAGTTTAGGTTAGTTTAGGTTAGTTTAGGTTAGTTTAGTTTAGGTTAAGTTAGGTTAGGTTAGTTTAGGTTAGGTTAGTTTAGATTAATTTAGTTTAGGTTGGTTAGGTTAGTTTAGGTTAGTTTAGTTTAATTTAGGTTATGTTAGTTTAGGTTAGTTTAGGTTAGTTTAGGTTAAGTTAGGTTAGTTTAGGTTAAGTTAGGTTAGGTTAGTTTAGGTTAGGTTAGTTTATGTTAGTTTAGGTTAGGTTAGTTTAATTTAGGTTAGTTTAGGTTAGTTTAGGTTAGGTTAGTTTAGGTTAGGTTAGTTTAATTTAGGTTAGTTTAGGTTAGTTTAGGTTAGGTTAGTTTAGGTTAGTTTAGGTTAAGTAAGGTTAGTTTAGGTTAGTTTAGATTAGATTAGTTTAGGTTGGTTAGGTTAGTTTAGGTTAGTTTAGTTTAGGTTAGTTTAGATTAGTTTAGTTTAATTTAGGTTATGTTAGTTTAGGTTAGTTTAGGTTAAGTTAGGTTAGTTTAGGTTAAGTTAGGTTAGTTTAGTTTAGGTTAGTTTAGGTTAGTTTAGTTTAGGTTAGTTTAGTTTAGGTTAGTTTAGGTTAGGTTAGTTTAATTTAGGTTAGTTTAGGTTAGGTTAGTTTAGGTTAGTTTAGGTTAGTTTAGGTTAGTTTAGGTTAGTTTAGTTTAGGTTAAGTTAGGTTAGTTTAGGTTAGGTTAGTTTAGATTAGTTTAGTTTAGGTTGGTTAGGTTAGTTTAGTTTAATTTAGGTTATGTTAGTTTAGGTTAGTTTAGGTTAGTTTAGGTTAGTTTAGGTTAAGTTAGGTTAGTTTAGGTTAGGTTAGGTTAGTTTAGGTTAGGTTAGGTTAGTTTAGGTTAGTTTAGTTTAGGTTAAGTTAGGTTAGTTTAGGTTAAGTTAGGTTAGGTTAGTTTAGGTTAGGTTAGTTTATGTTAGTTTAGTTTAGGTTAGGTTAGTTTAGGTTAGGTTAGGTTAGTTTAATTTAGGTTAGTTTAGGTTAGGTTAGTTTAGGTTAGTTTAGGTTAGGTTAGTTTAGGTTAGGTTAGTTTAGTTTAGGTTAGTTTAGGTTAGTTTAGGTTAGTTTAGGTTAGGTTAGTTTAGGTTAGTTTAGGTTAGTTTAGTTTAGGTTAAGTTAGGTTAGTTTAGGTTAGTTTAGATTAGATTAGTTTAGGTTGGATAGGTTAGGTTAGTTTAGGTTAGTTTAGTTTAGGTTAGTTTAGGTTAGTTTAGGTTAGTTTAGTTTAATTTAGGTTATGTTAGTTTAGGTTAGTTTAGGTTAAGTTAGGTTAGTTTAGGTTAAGTTAGGTTAGGTTAGGTTAGTTTAGGTTAGTTTAGTTTAGGTTAGGTTAGGTTAGATACGTTTAGGTTAGTTTTAGTTTAGGTTAGTTTATGTTATTTTAGTTTAGGTTAGTTTAGGTTAGTTTAGTTTAGGTTAGTTTAGTTTAGGGTGGGGGGAGTGAGAGGGGTCAAACTCACAAGATACTTAAGTGCTGCCAAGGGACAAAATCGTCCGGAGCACGGGGCTGAATAATCACAGAATAACAAGGAGGGGGGTCTTTGTTTGGCATGGGGAGGAAAATAATTGATTAAGCAGAGGAGGAGCCGGAGAAATCACTCCTGGTTTCTTTCTTCAACGCACCAGAGGACAGGCAAGGTCTCCGTTAGCGACCGAGGGAACTTCAGCCGGAGAGACAGAGGAGATCTAATTAATTGGATCAGATTAAAATTAATGAAGTAATTAAGGAGCTGCTGCCCTACTTCTTCCTGGAGAAGGGGGGGGCAGTGATGGAGAGGAAACTACAAATAACAGTACAGGAAATGGAAGTCTGTGGGGTTCCACTTTCCAGTTCATTCCAGCATGTTTGGTGGTTAATACTCAGCCTCTTCTTTGTGTTCCTCATCGTTCTCCATCACTCTGACCTTAGAGTGATTCCCAAACAGCTGCTCAATCTGAAGAGGATTTACAAGAGAGCAGGACGACAGCTGGGAAAGCTTTGTTCGAAACAGTGGATCATATCTGTTAAGTGTAGAGTAAATAACTTAAGGAGTAACATATTTAGACAATAAACAAACCCTTTAAAATGTCCCCCCCCCCCCTGTGCACCTGAGGGAAATCACGTTAATGACCTCATTTTTGGGAATAATTCCAATTCTAATCTACTGGCCACACAATATGATGTTTAGACCATTGATGAAGCACTTCTTCAACGAGGTAAATGTGTTTAAGCGTCCGTGGGTTTATGAAAGGAGCTGTTTAAATAGAAGTCATTATATTTATTAACGTTGTTGGGTTTAGAGCAGTGGCGGCTGGTGGAAAATATTTTTGGTGGGGCTATGGAAATGGTGTGCAAACCATACAAGGGGGGGCCGGGGGGATGCTCCCCCGGAAGAACATTTTGAGAAATGACCCCTTAAATTAAGACTTCTGGTGATATTAGAGGGGGGGGGGGGGGGGGGACAAATTGAGGCTTAAAAATATGAGATAATCCATAATCTTCAATGTGGTTAGCTATGAATCTTCCAAAACTTCCAAATACCTTGTCCTGGACATAGGTTCTACAGTAGGCCCACACACACTGCAGAACACTGGTGCTTTGGGAACACTCAAATGATTTAATTCCCATTTAAAATCAGGAGACTAAATACGAACTGTGTGTGTGTGTGTGTGTGTGTGTGTGTGTGTGTGTGTGTGTGTGTGTGTGTGTGTGTGTGTGTGTGTGTGTGTGTGTGTGTGTGTGTGTGTGTGTGTGTGTGTGTGTGTGTGTGTGTATCAGGGGAGGCTCTTAATAGCATCTGTTTATCTGGGGAGGCTCTCTCTGAGCAGCGTGACCTCATTCCTCCACCGTCCTGTACACATATATTTAATATTAATACCAGAGTCACATATTTAATACAAACTCAAGAGTTACATTTATATTCAGCCCTGGGAACCGTCCAATCAGAAACACATCTCCATGTCACCAGCTGACTGGACACATACACACACACACACAAACACACACACACACACACACACACACCACTGAGCAGCTCCATAGGGGAGGACTCTTCACACCCCAATCCAACGTTATTTATACATTTCAAAACAACAGAGTTGACCAAAGTGCTGTACATCAATACATTAATTAAAACAACATAAATACATCGTTACGGATGAAGACAACGTTTCAGACAGCAGAGTACAGGCGGCAGTGAGACGTAAAGTGTGTGTGTGTGCAGAGTAGACTGTAAACCCGCAGAGATATTCTCTGTTGAGACAGACTGCCAATAGAGGAATTATGTTCAGCTACACACACACACACCCACGCACACACACACACACCCACACACACACACACACACACTACTGTGCCTTGCTGTGGAGACTTGACTTACTTTCTCTCTCACACACACACACACACACACACACACACACACACACACACACACACACACACACACACTATTGTGCCTTGCTGTGGAGACTTGACTTACTTTCTCTCAGGGGGAGATGTAAGTTAGGTCCTGTACTCATGTACTGTAGTATTTCCTCGCACTGCTCCACTTCAGAGGGCACACGCTCTGCTGCAGTGGTGTCTCACATGCAGCTGTCTGTGGCTCGTTTCTGTGTAACATGTGAATGTCCCCTCTGTGGGACTGATACAGGGATTCTGATTCACACGGCTAGTTACTTGAAATGATGAGCTGACGATACGATGCAGCTACAAACAAACCATGTATTTGAAGACGTATCTGAAATTGGCTCTTCATTCAAAATGCACTTACCTATCAAAAGCCTTTTTAAATCATTTGATACCTAAAGAACATTTAGCAGATCATTTCTACGTTCTACTGAAGTAGGATCTGAGTACTTCTTCAGACTGCTTCCTGATGCTATAGCCCAACGAGAGACTTCACCTTGATAACTGTAACCACTGTGTGTGTGTGTGTGTGTGTGTGTGTGTGTGTGTGTGTGTGTGTGTGTGTGTGTGTGTGTGTGTGTGTGTGTGTGTGTGTGTGTGTGTGTGTGTGTGTGTGTGTGTGTGTGTGTGTGTGTGTGTGTGTGTGTGTGTGTGTGTGTGTGTGTGTGTGTGTGTGTGTGTGTGTTATGATGGTGTCACAGGGGCGTGGTGTTGGACACAGGAATGCTGGTGTGTGTGTGTGTGTGTGTGTGTTTGTGTGTGTGTGTGTGTTATTATGGTGTCACAGGGGCGTGGTGTTGGACACAGGAATGCTGGTGTGTGTGTGTGTGTTTGCCGTCTCTTTTTGAAATGACGATCACTGCAGGTGAGAACGAGGTGTGTGTGTGTGTGTGTGTGTGTTTGAAACGTTGACCTGTGAACTCTTCTCATTCTGCTGAAGTACAGCCGACTGTGAAGCTGAGCAATCTGCTGTAATGTATAGCTTTCAGGACCCCCCCCCCCACACACACACACACACGCAGAAGTGTAGTGAGGACTGAAGTCTACACCGTGTCAAAGATCATCACCTGCTGGGGGACACTTTCAAGTGTGTCCGCTCTGTCTCTTCACACAGAGGGGACACATGTCTCTTCTTCATGTCTCTTCTACATCAACATGTGTCCACTCTTCCTCATGTCTCTTCTACATCAACATGTGTCCCCACTTCTTCATGTCTCTTCTACATCAACATGTGTCCCCTCTTCTTCATGTCTCTTCTACATCAACATGTGTCCCCTCTTCTTCATGTCTCTTCTACATCAACATGTGTCCCCTCTTCTTCCTGTCTCTTCTACATCAACATGTGTCCCCTCTTCTTCATGTCTCTTCTACATCAACATGTGTCCCCTCTTCTTCATGTCTCTTCTACATCAACATGTGTCCCCTCTTCTTCATGTCTCTTCTTCATCAACACGTGTCCCCTCTTCATCATGTCTCTTCTACATCAACATGTGTCCCCTCTTCTTCATGTCTCTTCTACATCAACATGTGTCCCCTCTTCTTCCTGTCTCTTCTACATCAACATGTGTCCCCTCTTCTTCATGTCTCTTCTACATCAACATGTGTCCCCTCTTCTTCATGTCTCTTCTACATCAACAGGTGTCCCCTCTTCTTCATGTCTCTTCTTCATCAACACTTGTCCCCTCTTCATCATGTCTCTTCTACATCAACATGTGTCCCCTCTTCTCCATGTCTCTTCTTCATCAACACTTGTCCCCTCTTCATCATGTCTCTTCTACATCAACATGTGTCCCCTCTTCTTCATGTCTCTTCTACATCAACATGTGTCCCCTCTTCTTCATGTCTCTCCTACATCAACATGTGTACCCTATTATTCATCAACATGTGTCCCCTCTTCTTCATGTCTCTTCTACATCAACATGTGTCCCCTCTTCTTCATGTCTCTCCTACATCAACATGTGTCCCCTCTTCTTCATGTCTCTTCTACATCAACATGTGTCCCCTCTTCTCCATGTCTCTTCTCCATCAACATGTGTCCCCTCTACTTCCTGTCTCTCCTACATCAACAGGTGTCCCCTCTTCTTCATGTCTCTTCTACATCAACATGTGTCCCCTCTTCTTCATGTCTCTTATACATCAACATGTGTCCCCTCTTCTTCATGTCTCTTCTACATCAACATGTGTCCCCTCTTCTTCATCAACATGTGTCCCCTATTCTTCATGTCTCTTCTACATCAACATGTGTTCCCTCTTCTTCATGTCTCTTCTACATCAACATGTGTCCCCTCTTCTTCATGTGTCTTCTACATCAACATGTGTCCACTCTTCTTCATCAACATGTGTCCCCTCTTCTTCCTGTCTCTTCTACATCAACATGTGTCCCCTCTTCTTCATGTCTCTTCTACATCAACATGTGTCCCCTCTTCTTCATGTCTCTTCTTCATCAACACGTGTCCCCTCTTCATCATGTGTCTTCTACATCAACATGTGTCCCCTCTTCTTCATGTCTCTTCTACATCAACATCTGTCCCCTCTTCTTCCTGTCTCTTCTACATCAACATGTGTCCCCTCTTCTTCATGTCTCTTCTACATCAACATGTGTCCCCTCTTCTTCATGTCTCTTCTACATCAACATGTGTCCCCTCTTCTTCATGTCTCTCCTACATCAACATGTGTACCCTATTATTCATCAACATGTGTCCCCTCTTCTTCATGTCTCTTCTATATCAACATGTGTCCCCTCTTCTTCATGTCTCTCCTACATCAACATGTGTCCCCTCTTCTTCATGTCTCTTCTTCATCAACACTTGTCCCCTCTTCATCATGTCTCTTCTACATCAACATGTGTCCCCTCTTCTCCATGTCTCTTCTTCATCAACACTTGTCCCCTCTTCATCATGTCTCTTCTACATCAACATGTGTCCCCTCTTCTTCATGTCTCTTCTACATCAACATGTGTTCCCTCTTCTTCATGTCTCTCCTACATCAACATGTGTACCCTATTATTCATCAACATGTGTCCCCTCTTCTTCATGTCTCTTCTACATCAACATGTGTCCCCTCTTCTTCATGTCTCTCCTACATCAACATGTGTCCCCTCTTCTTCATGTCTCTTCTACATCAACATGTGTCCCCTCTTCTCCATGTCTCTTCTCCATCAACATGTGTCCCCTCTACTTCCTGTCTCTCCTACATCAACATGTGTCCCCTCTTCTTCATGTCTCTTCTACATCAACATGTGTCCCCTCTTCTTCATGTCTCTTATACATCAACATGTGTCCCCTCTTCTTCATGTCTCTTCTACATCAACATGTGTCCCCTCTTCTTCATCAACATGTGTCCCCTCTTCTTCATGTCTCTTCTACATCAACATGTGTTCCCTCTTCTTCATGTCTCTTCTACATCAACATGTGTCCCCTCTTCTTCATGTCTCTTCTACATCAACATGTGTCCCCTCTTCTTCATCAACATGTGTCCCCTCTTCTTCCTGTCTCTTCTACATCAACATGTGTCCCCTCTTCTTCATGTCTCTTCTACATCAACATGTGTCCCCTCTTCTTCATGTCTCTTCTACATCAACATGTGTCCCCTCTTCTTCATGTCTCTTCTTCATCAACACGTGTCCCCTCTTCATCATGTCTCTTCTACATCAACATGTGTCCCCTCTTCTTCATGTCTCTTCTACATCAACATGTGTCCCCTCTTCTTCATGTCTCTTCTACATCAACATGTGTCCCCTCTTCTCCATGTCTCTTCTCCATCAACATGTGTCCCCTCTACTTCCTGTCTCTCCTACATCAACATGTGTCCCCTCTTCTTCATGTCTCTTCTACATCAACATGTGTCCCCTCTTCTTCATGTCTCTTATACATCAACATGTGTCCCCTCTTCTTCATGTCTCTTCTACATCAACATGTGTCCCCTCTTCTTCATCAACATGTGTCCCCTCTTCTTCATGTCTCTTCTACATCAACATGTGTTCCCTCTTCTTCATGTCTCTTCTACATCAACATGTGTCCCCTCTTCTTCATGTCTCTTCTACATCAACATGTGTCCCCTCTTCTTCATCAACATGTGTCCCCTCTTCTTCCTGTCTCTTCTACATCAACATGTGTCCCCTCTTCTTCATGTCTCTTCTACATCAACATGTGTCCCCTCTTCTTCATGTCTCTTCTACATCAACATGTGTCCCCTCTTCTTCATGTCTCTTCTTCATCAACACGTGTCCCCTCTTCATCATGTCTCTTCTACATCAACATGTGTCCCCTCTTCTTCATGTCTCTTCTACATCAACATGTGTCCCCTCTTCTTCATGTCTCTTCTTCATCAACACTTGTCCCCTCTTCATCATGTCTCTTCTACATCAACATGTGTCCCCTCTTCTTCATGTCTCTCCTACATCAACATGTGTACCCTATTATTCATCAACATGTGTCCCCTCTTCTTCATGTCTCTTCTACATCAACATGTGTCCCCTCTTCTTCATGTCTCTCCTACATCAACATGTGTCCCCTCTTCTTCATTTCTCTTCTACATCAACATGTGTCCCCTCTTCTCCATGTCTCTTCTCCATCAACATGTGTCCCCTCTTCTTCATGTCTCTTCTACATCAACATCTGTCCCCTCTTCTTCCTGTCTCTTCTACATCAACATGTGTCCCCTCTTCTTCATGTCTCTTCTACATCAACATGTGTCCCCTCTTCTTCATGTCTCTTCTACATCAACATGTGTCCCCTCTTCTTCATGTCTCTCCTACATCAACATGTGTACCCTATTATTCATCAACATGTGTCCCCTCTTCTTCATGTCTCTTCTATATCAACATGTGTCCCCTCTTCTTCATGTCTCTCCTACATCAACATGTGTCCCCTCTTCTTCATGTCTCTTCTTCATCAACACTTGTCCCCTCTTCATCATGTCTCTTCTACATCAACATGTGTCCCCTCTTCTCCATGTCTCTTCTTCATCAACACTTGTCCCCTCTTCATCATGTCTCTTCTACATCAACATGTGTCCCCTCTTCTTCATGTCTCTTCTACATCAACATGTGTTCCCTCTTCTTCATGTCTCTCCTACATCAACATGTGTACCCTATTATTCATCAACATGTGTCCCCTCTTCTTCATGTCTCTTCTACATCAACATGTGTCCCCTCTTCTTCATGTCTCTCCTACATCAACATGTGTCCCCTCTTCTTCATGTCTCTTCTACATCAACATGTGTCCCCTCTTCTCCATGTCTCTTCTCCATCAACATGTGTCCCCTCTACTTCCTGTCTCTCCTACATCAACATGTGTCCCCTCTTCTTCATGTCTCTTCTACATCAACATGTGTCCCCTCTTCTTCATGTCTCTTATACATCAACATGTGTCCCCTCTTCTTCATGTCTCTTCTACATCAACATGTGTCCCCTCTTCTTCATCAACATGTGTCCCCTCTTCTTCATGTCTCTTCTACATCAACATGTGTTCCCTCTTCTTCATGTCTCTTCTACATCAACATGTGTCCCCTCTTCTTCATGTCTCTTCTACATCAACATGTGTCCCCTCTTCTTCATCAACATGTGTCCCCTCTTCTTCCTGTCTCTTCTACATCAACATGTGTCCCCTCTTCTTCATGTCTCTTCTACATCAACATGTGTCCCCTCTTCTTCATGTCTCTTCTACATCAACATGTGTCCCCTCTTCTTCATGTCTCTTCTTCATCAACACGTGTCCCCTCTTCATCATGTCTCTTCTACATCAACATGTGTCCCCTCTTCTTCATGTCTCTTCTACATCAACATGTGTCCCCTCTTCTTCATGTCTCTTCTACATCAACATGTGTCCCCTCTTCTCCATGTCTCTTCTCCATCAACATGTGTCCCCTCTACTTCCTGTCTCTCCTACATCAACATGTGTCCCCTCTTCTTCATGTCTCTTCTACATCAACATGTGTCCCCTCTTCTTCATGTCTCTTATACATCAACATGTGTCCCCTCTTCTTCATGTCTCTTCTACATCAACATGTGTCCCCTCTTCTTCATCAACATGTGTCCCCTCTTCTTCATGTCTCTTCTACATCAACATGTGTTCCCTCTTCTTCATGTCTCTTCTACATCAACATGTGTCCCCTCTTCTTCATGTCTCTTCTACATCAACATGTGTCCCCTCTTCTTCATCAACATGTGTCCCCTCTTCTTCCTGTCTCTTCTACATCAACATGTGTCCCCTCTTCTTCATGTCTCTTCTACATCAACATGTGTCCCCTCTTCTTCATGTCTCTTCTACATCAACATGTGTCCCCTCTTCTTCATGTCTCTTCTTCATCAACACGTGTCCCCTCTTCATCATGTCTCTTCTACATCAACATGTGTCCCCTCTTCTTCATGTCTCTTCTACATCAACATGTGTCCCCTCTTCTTCATGTCTCTTCTTCATCAACACTTGTCCCCTCTTCATCATGTCTCTTCTACATCAACATGTGTCCCCTCTTCTTCATGTCTCTCCTACATCAACATGTGTACCCTATTATTCATCAACATGTGTCCCCTCTTCTTCATGTCTCTTCTACATCAACATGTGTCCCCTCTTCTTCATGTCTCTCCTACATCAACATGTGTCCCCTCTTCTTCATTTCTCTTCTACATCAACATGTGTCCCCTCTTCTCCATGTCTCTTCTCCATCAACATGTGTCCCCTATTCTTCCTGTCTCTCCTACATCAACATGTGTCCCCTCTTCTTCATGTCTCTTCTACATCAACATGTGTCCCCTCTTCTTCATGTCTCTTATACATCAACATGTGTCCCCTCTTCTTCATGTCTCTTCTACATCAACATGTGTCCCCTCTTCTTCATCAACATGTGTCCCCTCTTCTTCATGTCTCTTCTTCATCAACATGTGTCCCCTCTTCTTCATGTCTATTCTACATCAACATGTGTCCCCTCTTCTTCCTGTCTCTCCTACATCAACATGTGTCCCCTCTTCTTCATGTCTCTTCGACATCAACATGTGTCCCCTCTTCTTCATGTCTCTTCGACATCAACATGTGTCCCCTCTTCTTCATGTCTCTTCTACATCAACATGTGTCCCCTCTTCTTCATGTCTCTTCTACATCAACATGTGTCCCCTCTTCTTCATGTCTCTACTACATCAACATGTGTCCCCTCTTCTTCATGTCTCTTCTACATCAACATGTGTCCCCTCTTCCTCATGTCTCTTCTAAATCAACATGTGTCCCCTCTTCTTCATGTCTCTTCTACATCAACACTTGTCCCCTGTTCATCATGTCTCTTCTTCATCAACACTTGTCCCCTCTTCATCATGTCTCTTCTACATCAACATGTGTCCCCTCTTCTCCATGTATCTTCTTCATCAACACTTGTCCCCTCTTCATCATGTCTCTTCTACATCAACATGTGTCCCCTCTTCTTCATGTCTCTTCTTCATCAACACTTGTCCCCTCTTCATCATGTCTCTTCTACATCAACATTTGTCCCCTCTTCTTCATGTCTCTCCTACATCAACATGTGTACCCTATTCTTCATCAAACAGTGTCCCCTGTCCCTCATGTCTCTTCTTCATCAACATGTGTCCCCTCTTCTTCATGTCTCTCCTACATCAACATGTGTCCCCTCTTCTTCATGTCTCTTCTACATCAACATGTGTACCCTATTCTTCATCAAACAGTGTCCCCTCTTCTTCATGTCTCTTCTACATCACCATGTGTCCCCTCTTCTTCATGTCTCTTCTACATCAACATGTGTACCCTATTCTTCATCAAACAGTGTCCCCTCTTCTTCATGTCTCTTCTACATCACCATGTGTCCCCTCTTCCTCATGTCTCTTCTACATCAACATGTGTCCCCTCTTCTTCATGTCTCTTCTACATCAACATGTGTCCCCTCTTCTTCATGTCTCTTCTACATCAACATGTGTCCCCTCTTCTTCATGTCTCTCCTACATCAACATGTGTCCCCTCTTCTTCATTTCTCTTCTACATCAACATGTGTCCCCTCTTCTCCATGTCTCTTCTCCATCAACATGTGTCCCCTATTCTTCCTGTCTCTCCTACATCAACATGTGTCCCCTCTTCTTCATGTCTCTTCTACATCAACATGTGTCCCCTCTTCTTCATGTCTCTTATACATCAACATGTGTCCCCTCTTCTTCATGTCTCTTCTACATCAACATGTGTCCCCTCTTCTTCATCAACATGTGTCCCCTCTTCTTCATGTCTCTTCTTCATCAACATGTGTCCCCTCTTCTTCATGTCTATTCTACATCAACATGTGTCCCCTCTTCTTCCTGTCTCTCCTACATCAACATGTGTCCCCTCTTCTTCATGTCTCTTCGACATCAACAAGTGTCCCCTCTTCTTCATGTCTCTTCGACATCAACATGTGTCCCCTCTTCTTCATGTCTCTTCTACATCAACATGTGTCCCCTCTTCTTCATGTCTCTTCTACATCAACATGTGTCCCCTCTTCTTCATGTCTCTACTACATCAACATGTGTCCCCTCTTCTTCATGTCTCTTCTACATCAACATGTGTCCCCTCTTCCTCATGTCTCTTCTAAATCAACATGTGTCCCCTCTTCTTCATGTCTCTTCTACATCAACACTTGTCCCCTGTTCATCATGTCTCTTCTTCATCAACACTTGTCCCCTCTTCATCATGTCTCTTCTACATCAACATGTGTCCCCTCTTCTCCATGTCTCTTCTTCATCAACACTTGTCCCCTCTTCATCATGTCTCTTCTACATCAACATGTGTCCCCTCTTCTTCATGTCTCTTCTTCATCAACACTTGTCCCCTCTTCATCATGTCTCTTCTACATCAACATTTGTCCCCTCTTCTTCATGTCTCTCCTACATCAACATGTGTACCCTATTCTTCATCAAACAGTGTCCCCTGTCCCTCATGTCTCTTCTTCATCAACATGTGTCCCCTCTTCTTCATGTCTCTCCTACATCAACATGTGTCCCCTCTTCTTCATGTCTCTTCTACATCAACATGTGTACCCTATTCTTCATCAAACAGTGTCCCCTCTTCTTCATGTCTCTTCTACATCACCATGTGTCCCCTCTTCCTCATGTCTCTTCTACATCAACATGTGTCCCCTCTTCTTCATGTCTCTTCTACATCAACATGTGTCCCCTCTTCTTCATATCTCTTCTACATCAACATGTGTCCCCTCTTCCTCATGTCTCTTCTACATCAACATGTGTCCCCTCTTCATCATGTCTCTTCTACATCAACATTTGTCCCCTCTTCTTCATGTCTCTTCTACATCAACATGTGTCCCCTCTTCCTCATGTCTCTTCTACATCAACATGTGTCTCCTCTTCTACATGTCTCTTCTACATCAACATGTGTCCCCTCTTCTACATGTCTCTTCTACATCAACATGTGTCCCCTCTTCTACATGTCTCTTCTTCATCAACATGTGTCCCCTCTGTGGAAAGAGACTGAAGGTTTCAGGAACAAAGATTCTCTCTCTTTTTGATCAATTTCTATAAAAACCTGTCTGAAAATGAGCTAATCAGATTTTGGCCACTTGATGATGTCATAACGATGTTTTGTCTTGTGTAACCATTAGCCAATCATTAACCAAGGTAACCCCCCCCCCCCCCCCCCTTATCACCTGAATGTCCTCTAGAGCACCATTGAGTTCTTTGTAACCAAATGTCTCTCAGAGGGGCGTGGGGAGGGGCTCCTTGTTTTCATCTAAAGCATAGTTCAGTAACAGGCGGACCGCGGTCCAGATCCGGACCCAGACGCAGACCTATGGACCCGGACCTATAATCAATACATTAATAGGGGATTTCAATTTTGACGGGGTGATTATATTTTAACCGCCGTCGACAGGGGGCGAAAGAGAGGAGTGAGCGATACAGGGAGAGAAACACAGAAGAAGAGAGGAGAGAGAGATACAGGGAGAGAAACACAGAAGAGGAGAGGAGAGAGAGATACAGGGAGAGAAACACAGAAGAGGAGAGGAGAGAGAGATACAGGGAGAGAAACACAGAAGAGGAGAGAGAGATAAAGGGAGAGAAACACAGAAGAAGAGAGGAGAGAGCAACACACTCTCACTCCCTAAGCGTCCACGAGCGACGTTTGGTCAGTGTCCGTGGCGTCCAGTTGTGACGCTCCTAGGCTCCTTCAGCTTCATAAAGGGACGCAAATAGCTTTCAACTGATTGCAATGTATTCCCATCTGTGGCGGGATTTGACGCTCATGGAAGCACGGCATTCGTTTGTGTCGGCTGCCCTTCAAGGCAATGTGAGCGTCCATTCTCATTGGATAACGGAGAATTGTACACCCGGAAGTAAGTATTCCCCTTACTGTGGATTGATTTTACAGTTATATCTGCACTACTCATCGACTAAAAAACACCAGATTATCCTTGTTAATTACACAACATTGATTGGTTTAAATTGTGTGCAATGCTTTTGTATTTTTCCCCTTCGATTCGGAGAAACAAATATGTGTTCGGAGTAAAGGATGGCAGAAGACACTACACTACACAGAATCCTCAGCTATCATTTGGGACTACACCATGTGCTCTGTTTGACAAACCCTGTGATTAGTTCTCAAGCTCTGTGATTGGTTGACCTCCAACTGCATTCCATATGAAAGAAAACGTTTCGTAAAAGATAAAATCATACTTTATTCAGCAGTGCTTGCTTTACTCTTTGAAAGTCATCACATGAATGCATTGTAATAAATGGTTCGGCTGCATTAAATATATTACACATCTGTCGTAGTTCTTTATTTTTATTTATCTACAGAGATCGGGCTCAGAATAGACCGGAAACTATTCTTTTACCGTTCAGTTTGAATTTCACAATAAAGTTAGTAATATTTTGTTTTGATATTATTGTTTTTTATTAACTACTAGACCGCTGGGTCATGTTAAGACCATCTTTTCTGTGTTGCTGTGGGGTTTTTCCATCGCTTTTGTGTTACAAATATCAAAACAATAACTAAATATATCTGTCGTAAACTAAACCAGAAACAGCAGTATATTTTATTTTGTTAACACTGTAAACTTGACAGCTTTTTAACCCGCACCACCTACTGGTTAAAGCACGTTATTACACCTTTAGAGTAATGCAATGCAGGTAGATTGTGTTGCTTTTTAATGACTGTTTAAAATGCCTTTTTCTTAATGTCTTTTATTATTATTAACTACTTGTTACTTGTTGCTAGGGACGCTGCTATCGATATTATTTCTGTTATGTAACTGTTTAATGGTGTTATCTTTATTGCTACCCCCTTCCTCGTCAATGTATAGTGTTGGTCCACAGCGCAAACATATTAGTTTAACAAAATCCGCATCTAAAATTGTGGCATAGATACATTATTTTCCCCTGTGCAATTCTCCATTTACTCAACAACAACACATCATTATCCTTTTGTTTATTTATTTGTTTGATTAATAAACACAAGTTGGAGTCCGTCAGGACCGAGGGTCGGAGCAGCTCATTTGCTTTAGAGAATGTTACACCCAGAAGTAAGTATTCTCTCCGCTTCGCTTGACAAACCCTGTGATAGTCCTCAAGCTCTGTGATTGGAGAGTGTGCTCCGAGGGTTACGCCGAGCCTCGAACAGCACTTGAAATGGGATGGAACCACTGCAGACTGTCCAAAACTGGATTTGAACGGGTCCACCGCGTCCCCAGAACTACACATGCTGGCTATTCTGTTTCGCAACATGTTCTCTAACTATGGCACGTCTCTACTGGGAGTTGTAGTTTTAAAAGACGTTTTCGTATTTCCCATAATAAGAAGTTGCCAGTATTAAACTGTGTACATCCCTGGAGGTTTAGGGGATAGGAAACACTCACATTTAAAACATATAATTAATAAATGGGTGAAAATTGCTTGTGCCCATAATGGGCAGCATTAATATATATATACACACATGCCAGCTAAGGTCAGAAGAGCTTTGTTTAACAGCTGGTCTTATGTTTGTGACCCCTTTTGTTCATTGATAACATTACATTAATTGATAAGCCTGAAACATGCACTTGTCAAGGTTCAGAGGCACATTTAGCAAATATGGCAGGAGCCATCGATCAGCTTAAGATAAGATATACTTTATTGATCAGTTGGAAACATTTGCGTTACATCAGCATGTGTAACAGTTGTAAATATGCAGTGGTGTTTATTTGTAAATCATTTAGTATAATCACACAAATTCTGTGTTTTATATTTAACAATTCTGTGTTCTTTATTTATTGATTGTTCAATATCTGACAAGGCCGAGATGAAATATCTACATAGATCTTATAAGAGTATAATACATTATGTATAATATCAGTTAAAATAAGTGCTTCAACATAGTTAACATTGCTGGAGGTATGCACACATATTGATAGATGTCTTGTAATGCACTATTGAGGAACCTGCGACCCAAGTTTTTCATTCAATGCATAACTACACCATAGTTGTGTAGGCCTATATGATATGTCAATAAACCTTAGAACATCTTGAAATCTTGAAAGGGATGTGCAAAATAGTCATTATATACAGTCTTTAATTAACTATTAGTAGATAATAACGAGTAATGAATATACTTTATAGGGATCCTATTAATATCTAATAATAAAAATAATGAAATTCAATAACATGCTTTAACCAATAGGTGTCCCTTTCTATCAGCTGTGCACCTTTATGATGTAAATACAGCCTATCTACCAATTGGATCAAATATAAAAGTCAGCCGAATTAGTGTTGATACTGCAAGGAGACGTATTGTGTGAAAAGAAATGTAAGATGTTGTTTAATGGCTGATATATTTATGATCCACGTCACGTTTTCAGTTCCTCATGTTTGTCTTGAAGTCTTCTCATCAGGGCTCAATAAATACAGAACTACGGCAGATATGTAATATGTAATGCAGCCGAACCGTGTATTACAAAGCCGTTATGTGATGACTTTCAGAAGCAAGCACACTCGGAATAAAGTGTTATTTTTTTAAATGTTTTCGGTCTGTTTCCGGTATTTGTTAATGACGATGTGCTCTGAGATGTGAGACTGGAATTGCACAGGGGAAAATAACGTATCTTTAGATGCGGATTTTGTTAAACTAATACGTTTGCGCTTTGGACCAACACTATACATTGACGGGGAAGGGGGTAGCAATAAAGATAACACCATTAAACAGTTACACAACATAACAGAAATAATATCGATAGCAGCGTCCCTAGCAACCACCTTGGTAACAATGAAAACGTTCTATGGACGCAATTTCCTGAAGTAATCTTCGTAATAACTAGCAAACTAAAGACCATGTGCATCCACTGCACACATCATCTGAAATAACAACTCATATTTCTCGCATCAAATGACATCAAAACGCATTTTAATGGCCAAACTAACTTTAACATTTTCTCATTTTCTCATTTTCCACCGAGAATAAAACGAAGTTCGGCCATGTTTTTTTTCTGCAGGGAGAAATTTGAAGATCACGTGACATACACGCCAGCCATTGGAATGAATGGTGAACAAAAACGGGGTTTGTCAAACAGAGCACATGGTGTAGTCCTAAACGATAGCTGGGGATTCTGGGTAGTGTAGTGTCTTCTGCCACTCTTTACTCCGAACACATATTTGTTTCTCCGAATCGAAGGGGAAAAATACAAAAGCATTGTACACAATTTAAACCAATCAATGTTGTGTAATTAACAAGGATAATCTGGTGTTTTTTAGTCGATGAGTAGTGCAGATATCACTGTAAAATCAATCGACAGTAAGGGGAATACTTACTTCCGGGTGTACAATTCTCCGTTATCCAATGAGAATGGACGCTCACATTGCCTTTAAGGGCAGCCGACACAAACGAATGCCGTGCTTCCATGAGCGCCAAATCCCGCCGCAGATGGGAATACATTGCAATCAGTTGAAAGCTATTTGCGTCCCTTTATGAAGCTGAAGGAGCCTAGGAGCGTCACAACTGCACGCCACGGACACTGACCAAACGTCACTCCTGGACGATTATGGAGTGAGAGTGTGTTGCATTTGTCAGGGCTCTATAAATAAAGATCTACGGCAGATCTGTAATATGTAATGCAGCCGAACTGTGTATTACAATGCCGTTATGTGATGACTGTCAAAGAGAAAAGCAAGAACACTCGGAATTAAGTATTTTTTTATTCTTTTAAAATGTTTTCCGGATTTCATATCATATAAACACCAAATCCCAGCATGCATTGCGACTAAAACATCCAATCAGCACGCTTAAACCATAGCTGAGGATCTTGGGTAATCGCTCGAAATGCCTACGTCTGTTTCCGGTTATTTTTATTTTTAAATTCAGTTCCTGACGGACGCCAAAAAAGCCAGAGATTATGGAATTAAACCAATAAATAAAAGCAAGGATAATTGTGTGTTATTGGTGAGTAAATAACAGTGTGTTATTTTGAAAAGAATAACAAATTAGAAGGAAAAAAATATTTAAAAAATACAGATTTCAGTATCCTGAGGCTCTGAGCCATTTATTTTCCTCACAGACGGCAACAAAAGCAATAATTGTGGCTTGATATTGAGTAAGAACATGTTTTTCTGAACCCCACAGCTTCCGGTCTTCCACGACCCGACCGGACAAAAATACGTGCTGCAGGCACGAAACATACTACCAGTAGAAATACATTGCTTTTAAAATCGTGCTGTGCAACACGAAAAAAAGGGGAAAATCGTGTTGGAGAACACGAATCAATAGATTAAAAATTGTGTGGGTGAACACGAAATGCCATGAGACTGGGTTGGAGCCCGATATGATCAGTCCACCAGGAACAACATTAAAATTAAATATGGTTCCAGGGCAGGCTAACCAATGAGCTAACCGAGGCTAACCAATGAGCTAACCGAGCCTAACCAATGAGCTAACTGAGGCTAACCAATGAGCTAACCAATGAGCTAACCGAGGCTAACCAATGAGCTAACCGAGGCTAACCAATGAGCTTACTGAGGCTAACTGAGGCTAACCAAGGCTAACCAATGAGCTAACCGAGACTAACCAATGAGCTTACCGAGGCTAACCAATGAGCTAACCGAGGCTAACCAATGAGCTAACCGAGGCTAACCAATGAGCTAACCGAGGCTAACCAATGAGCTAACCGAGCCTAACCAATGAGCTAACTGAGGCTAACCAATGAGCTAACCGAGGCTAACCAATGAGCTAACCGAGGCTAACCAATGAGCTTACCGAGGCTAACTGAGGCTAACCAAGGCTAACCAATGAGCTAACCGAGACTAACCAATGAGCTTACCGAGGCTAACCAATGAGCTAACCGAGCAACCAATGAGCTAACCGAGGCTAACCAATGAGCTAACCGAGGCTAACCAATGAGCTAACCAATGAGCTTCCCGAGGCTAACCGATGAGCACCTGCATGTGTGTGAGAATGGCTCTGACACCATTTCAGCCCAGATCTAAACTCCTGGCAGGACAATAAGCTGCAGCTCAATTCTCTCACTGAACAGAACAAAGTGAGAGAGGGTCTGCAATATAAGAGGGAAAGAAAGAGAAACTTTAAAACTGTTCAATTGTTATGATGTAAAGACTGATATGTTCTATAGTCGTCTGAAACTGTTAAGTCATGATGTGAAACGGTTAACAAAGAAAAAGGGACACTCAAGCTGCTGCTACACTTTATTTTATTTATCTAAAATTAAGCACTTTTAAGATGCACACATTTTCAAAAGCTATTTTATTTATTTTCTCTATTTTATTTGTGAATGCAGCCCGAGAGGAACATCACACATATCCACAGTATTTACTGTATATCTGTAGAGTTCAATGTTCATTGATAATAAATATTGTTGTTTTTGTGCTTCCTTTATTTGATTGGCAGTCAGCTGTTGATGACATGCAGACGTTGATGCAGCTGCAGCTACTTCAATATCACACTAATTCATAAAGCAACTTAGACATGTTGATGTTCCGGACCTTTGCATGGGGACATTTTCTCTAAGGGCTGAAACAGAGGGGATATGCTGCGATGATCAGTTTGGTGTTTCAGCCAATCAGAGACAGGCTCTGGATATATCTGAGAAGCAGTAAGATAGGGGACCTTCAATGACATTTTCCTAGAGAAACTCTTAAGTATGCCAGGGAGAGTGAAGCATCACAGAATTAATGACCATCTCACTGGTTAACTCTGTCTCCTCACGCCCTCACATTTTCAGATTCAAGACATTTTATCTGTGCCTCTTGGCGATAATTAATATTCAGACTACAAACCCAATCTTCAAAGTTATTCTACCTCTATAATTATCTGAGAAATAAAAAATATTCCTCCTTATCTAAAACATAAAAATGATGTCCGTCTTATCATAAATGGAGTTTGTGTTGTCCTCACATTTCCTAATAATCCTGCTTATGATAACTCTGCAGTGGAAAGCTGTTTGTGCTCTAGGCCAATCAGACGAGAGGAAGAGAAGTTTGTAATCAGATGTGTGTGTGTGTGTGTGTGTGTGTGTGTGTGTGTGTGTGTGTGTGTGTGTGTGTGTGTGTGTGTGTGTGTGTGTGTGTGTTCACACTGCGTCTGCTGCAACACCTGGACGGTCTGCATGAAAACACAACTAGAGGACACACAGCACACACATATTTAAATATCTGAGTGTTTGCACAGCTCACAGACACACAAACACACACACACACACACACACACACACACACACACACATTCTCATGCAGAGTCTTGGGAGGAAGTGCATTCACTTAGCTGTGAAACGCTTCCCACTGTGATTATTAATTACATTCTCTTTCCCTCGCCACCTGTGTGTGTGTGAGTGTGTGTGTGTGTGTGTGTGTGTGTGTGTGTGTGCGTGTGAGTGTGTGTGTGTGTGTGTGTGTGTGTGTGTTTGTGTGTTGGAGGGCTGTTCAGGGAGTTGCGGCATACGACACATTTGGTCTCCTTTTTCACTTTCTCTCCAAACATCTATTCATTTTTTATCGTTCCCATTTCCTCCTCTCTCCTCTCCTCTTCCTCTTCCTCTCACTGCCTCCTCCTCCTCTTCGTCTTCCTCTCACTGCCTCCTCCTCCTCTCTCCTCTTCCTCTCTCCCGATGTAATGGCCCGACTCCTCAACTCTCTGCAGGGGAAGAGAACCAGCAGACAGCGGCGATAATTAAGACGGTAAACGAGAAGAGAAGACATTAAGATTTAGTCAACTTCAGAAATGTGGAGATGCAGGGTAAACAGAGAGGAAGAGGAGGGGGAGCACAGAGAGGATGAGGAGGGGGAGCACAGAGAGGATGAGGAGGGGGAGCACAGAGAGGAAGAGGAGGAGGAGCACAGAGAGGATGAGGAGGAGATGTTTACCTGAATAGCTCTTTAAAAATAGAGGTTGCTAACACGTGTCTAAATGAGCCTTTAGATCCCAACATTAGACGCCTTTAGCTCGGTTGACTGACCGATGGTTGTCTGACCGATGGTTGACTGACCGATGGTTGACTGACCAATGGTTGTCTGACCGATGGTTGAATGACTGATGGTTGACTGACCGATGGTTGAATGACCGATGGTTGACTGACCGATGGTTGAATGACCTATGGTTGTCTGACCGATGGTTGACTGACCGATGTTTGACTGACCGATGGTTGTCTGTCTGACCGTTGGTTGTCTGACCGATGGTTGTCTGACCGATGGTTGTCTGTCTGACCGTTGGTTGTCTGACCGATGGTTGTCTGTCTGACCGATGGTTGTCTGACCGATGGTTGACTGACCGATGGTTGACTGACCAGAGGTTGTCTGTCTGACCGTTGGTTGTCTGACCGATGGTTGTCTGACCGATGGTTGTCTGTCTGACCGATGGTTGACTGACCGATGGTTGACTGACCAGAGGTTGTCTGTCTGACCATTGGTTGACTGACCGATAGTTGTCTGTCTGACTGATGGTTGACTGACCGATGGTTGACTGACCAGAGGTTGTCTGTCTGACCATTGGTTGTCTGACCGATGGTTGTCTGACCGATGGTTGTCTGTCTGACCGATGGTTGACTGACCGATGGTTGACTGACCAGAGGTTGGCTGTCTGACCGTTGGTTGACTGACCGATGGTTGTCTATCTGACCGATGGTTGACTGGCTGATGGTTGACTGACCGATGGTTGACTGACCGATGGTTGTCTGACAGATGGTCGACTGACCGATGGTTGTCTGACCAATGGTCGATTGACCGATGTTCGAATGACCGATGGTTCATTTCATTTCATTTCAAACCTTTATTTATACAGATGAATCCCATTGAGATCATTGATCTCTTTTCCAAGGGAGACTTGCTCAAGTAGTTCCACATGAAACATAAAAACATAAACAGAACAACAAAAGGACATCATACAGCATCATTTACATAACTATCCACATAAACAGGTACCAATAGCTTCCGATTGAGTAGTATCCAACCGAGCTTTAAAAACATTTAGTGGAACCACATTGTTCAGTTTCCATTTAATTTGCAGACTATTCCAAGACAGAGGAGCTGCGCATCTAAAAGCTATCTTCCCTAAGACAGTCCTAGCAGTTGGCACATTTAATAAAAACACAGCATGCGATCTCAGGCAGTAGCCACTTACAATTCTCCGTGAGATCAGGGAGCAGATATAAGATGGAAGTTTCCCTAACATGGCTTTGTATAGAAAAATGTACCAGTGACTGAGCCTCCGTACAGTTAGTGAAAGCAAACCAGCCCTTGCATACAGGGTACAGTGATGGGTTAATGCTTTACAGTTTGTCACAAATCTCAGTGCGCTGTGATACGCAGCATCTAACTTGACCAGGAAATGGGCAGGTGCATTCATATACATCAAATCACCATAGTCCAGCACAGGTCAAAAGGTCACAGAGCCTTTTCCTGGCCTCAAGCGAGAAACAGGACTTGTTCCTGTAGAAGAAACCTAGCCTAACCCTCAGGTTTTTAAGCAGGTTATTGACATGAAGTTTAAAAGTGAGACAATCATCAAGCCAGATACCAAGGTATTTATAACAGGTAACCACTTCAAGTTTTGTTCCTTGCGTAGTTACAATATCTAAAACAGGCTCTGGTGTCTTTTTAGCTTTAGAAAATAGCATTACCTTGGTTTTCTCAACATTTAAAAGAAGCTTTAGTTCAGAGAGCTGAGTCTGAATAATGTTAAAAACAGCCTGTAATTTAACACCAGCCTCCTGAATGGAGGGACCTGCACAGTACATCACGGTATCATCCGCATAGAAATGTAAAGTAGCTTCATCCACATTTTCACCTAAACTGTTGATGTAGATGGAGAATAAAAGTGGACCTAAAACAGAACCTTGAGGAACACCATTTGCAAGGTTTAACCACTCAGAAGACAGCCCATCAAAATGAACACATTGGGACCTTTGAGAGAGGTAGTTCACAAACCACCCACTGCATGGCTGGACATGCCTATACTGAGTAGCCTCTGCTTTAAGATGCGATGATCGACGGTGTCAAACGCTTTGGAAAGGTCAATAAATAGAGCTGCACAACTCTGCTTATTATCTAAAATACTCGCCACATCATTCACCACTTTCATTGTGGCAGTGATGGTGCTGTGTTGCTTTCTGAAGCCTGACTGGTGTTTAGACAGGATGTCATTTGTACATAAAAACACCTTTACCTGTTCACTCACTAGGCGTTCAAGAACCTTAGCCAAAACTGACAACTTAGAGATTGGCCTATAGTTATTTAATAAAGTGGCCTCCCCTCCTTTTAGCAAAGACAGGACATACGCTGACTTCCACAATTTTGGAATTGTGTTAGAGCTGAGGGAGAGGTTAAAAAAAGTAGTGAGAGGTGGAGCAATAAAATCTGCAGCTATCTTTAAAAAGAAAGGTTCAGGTTGACTGACCGATGTTCGAATGACCGATGGTTGACTGACCGATGGTTGAATGACCGATGGTTGACTGACCGATGGTTGACTGATTCAGTTCCTGAGTGTCTCAGTTCCAGCTGGTCTCAGTTCCTGTTGGTCTCAGTTCCTGCTGGTCTCAGTTCCTGCTGGTCTCAGTTCCTGTTGGTCCCAGCTCCTGCTGGTCTCAGTTATGTTGGTCTCAGTTCCTGAGGGTCTCAGTTCCTGTTGATCTCAGTTCCTGAGGGTCTCAGTTACTGTTGGTCTCAGCTCCTGCTGGTCTCAGTTGTGTTGGTCTCAGTTCCTGCTGGTCTCAGTTCCTGTTGGTCTTAGTTTCTGTTGGTCTCAGTTCCTGCTGGTCTCAGTTATGTTGGTCTCAGTTCCTGCTGGTCTCAGTTATGTTGGTCTCACTTCCTGTTGGTCTCAGTTCCTGCTGATCTCAGTTATGTTGGTCTCAGTTCCTGCTGGTCTCAGTTATGTTGGTCCCAGTTCCTGCTGGTCTCAGTTATGTTGGTCCCAGTTCCTGCTGGTCTCAGTTATGTTGGTCTCAGTTCCTGCTGGTCTCAGTTCCTGAGGGTCTCAGTTCCTGTTGGTCTCAGTTCCTGTTGGTCTCAGCTCCTGTTGGTCTCAGGTCCTGAGGATCTCAGTTCCTGTTGGTCTCAGGTCCTGAGGGTCTCAGTTCCTGTTGGTCTCAGTTCCTGTTGGTCTCAGTTCCTGAGGGTCTCAGTTCCTGTTGGTCTCAGTTCCTGTTGGTCTCAGTTCCTGTTGGTTTCAGTTCCTGAGGGTCTCAGTTCCTGTTGGTCTCAGTTCCTGTTGGTCTCAGCTCCTGTTGGTCTCAGGTCCTGAGGATCTCAGTTCCTGTTGGTCTCAGTTCCTGTTGGTCTCAGGTCCTGAGGATCTCAGTTCCTGAGGGTCTCAGGTCCTGAGGGTCTCAGTTCATGTTGGTCTCAGTTCCTGAGGGTCTCAGTTCCTGTTGGTCTCAGTTCCTGTTGGTCTCAGTTCCTGTTGGTCTCAGTTCCTGTTGGTTTCAGTTCCTGTTGGTTTCAGTTCCTGAGGGTCTCAGTTCCTGTTGGTCTCAGTTCCTGCTGGTCTCAGTTCCTGCTGGTCTCAGTTCCTGTTGGCCTCAGCTCCTGCTGGTCTCAGTTCCTGTTGGTTTCAGTTATGTTGTTCTCAGTTCCTGTTGGTCTCAGTTCTGTTGGTCTCAGTTCCTGAGGGTCTCAATTCCTGAGGGTCTCAGCTCCTGTTGGTCTCAGCTCCTGTTGGTCTCAGCTGCTGAGGGTCTCAGGAGGGTCTCAGCTATGTTGCTCTCAGTTCCTGAGGGTCTCAGTTCCTGTTGGTCTCCGTTCCTGTTGGTCTCAGTTCCTGTTGGTCTCAGTTCCTGTTGGTTTCAGTTCCTGAGGGTCTCAGTTCCTGTTTGTCTCAGCTCCTGTTGGTCTCAGGTCCTGAGGATCTCAGTTCCTGTTGGTCTCAGCTCCTGAGGGTCTCAGTTCCTTCTGATCTCAGTTCCTGCTGGTCTCAGTTCCTGTTGGTCTCAGTTCCTGTTGGTCTCAGTTCCTGTTGGTCTCAGCTCCTGTTGGTCTCAGCTCCTGAGGGTCTAAGGAGTGTTTCAGCTCTGTTGGTCTCAGTTCCTGCTGGTTTCAGTTCCTGTTGGCATCAGTTCCTGACAGGCGCGCCGGATTCATTTTAGAAGTGGGGGGGGCAAAAAAAGTGCGTGTGTATGGCCCAATCCCAAACCACGCCCTACACCGTACCCCTACACACTCCTCCTCCGTGACGGAGTGAACTCCGTGGAGTGACACATGAGGCTCCCTCCTGTCAGATGGAGGGAGTAAACAAAGCAGCAAGCTTTGGGACGGCCTCCCCTCTCTCCGGCAGAAACAGGAAGTGCCGTAACTGTATGTAACAACGGTTTCAAATCAGCTTCTCTTTGACAAAAAATGTAAATGAATAACTCAAATAAAACTCCAAACATCTTTCATTGTGTTTCAAAGCTCTTTTAGTTTTAAACCTGATGTTTATAAACTTCTTAGTTTTTGCAACAGTCTGTAAATACACACAACTTTATAATAAAATGCACACATTTACCTTTTTCTAGACTAAACACAGGTATGAGTTAAAAACTTGTGAGGTCATCATGAGGTTGTTAACATCGCAGTTTATCACTATCATTTAGTGGTTTTGCAAAGAATGAACCACTCTCTGTTTTTGTACCATTCTGCATTGAAGTACCTTTCTCTTTGCCCAAATAAGCTTTTATTTGCCCGTCACAATGTCCCGACAACAAACTTCCATGCAGTTGGAACCAGCCTGTTTCGGTTCAACAACGGCGGTGGCGTTGGTTTTGACTGCGGCCGCAGAGCTGCTGCTTTTGGGTTCATCTGGCTGCGCTGATTGAAGAAGGTCCAGGCTCCGGAGATGTGGATGTCAGGGATGTGACCTTCCAGTTGTTACATTTAAGTTTAGATTTACTGTATTTAGTTTTCTTCTGCGCTGGTTCTTCTGACATGTTTGCAAGTGTATATTATCTGAGGATCTCAGTTCCTGTTGGTTTCAGTTCCTGAGGGTCTCAGTTCCTGTTGGTCTCAGGTCCTGAGGGTCTCAGGTCCTGAGGGTCTCAGTTCCTGTTGGTCTCAGTTCCTGTTGGTCTCAGTTCCTGTTGGTCTCAGTTCCTGTTGGTTTCAGTTCCTGAGGGTCTCAGTTCCTGTTGGTCTCAGTTCCTGTTGGTCTAAGTTCCTGTTGGTCTCAGTTCCTGTTGGTTTCAGTTCCTGTTGGTTTCAGTTCCTGAGGGTCTCAGTTCCTGTTTGTCTCAGTTCCTGTTGGTCTCAGCTCCTGTTGGTCTCAGGTCCTGAGGA
>JAPTMU010000159.1:203222-208222 GCA_028583405.1 Pogonophryne albipinna
TCCTGTTGGTCTCAGTTCCTGTTGGTCTCAGTTCCTGAGGGTCTCAGTTCCTGTTGGTCTCAGTTCCTGTTGGTCTCAGTTCTTGTTGGTCTCAATTCCTGTTGGTCTCAGTTCCTGTTGGTTTCAGTTCCTGAGGGTCTCAGTTCCTGTTGGTCTCAGCTCCTGTTGGTCTCAGGTCCTGAGGATCTCAGTTCCTGTTGGTCGCAGCTCCTGTTGGTCTCAGGTCCTGAGGGTCTCAGTTCCTGTTGGTCTCAGTTCCTGTTGGTCTCAGTTCCTGTTGGTCTCAGCTCCTGTTGGTCTCAGGTCCTGAGGATCTCAGTTCCTGTTGGTCTCAGTTCCTGTTGGTCTCAGTTCCTGTTGGTTTCAGTTCCTGAGGGTCTCAGTTCCTGAGGGTCTCAGTTCCTGCTGGTCTCAGTTCCTGCTGGTCTCATTTCCTGCTGGTCTCATTTCCTGTTTGTCTCAGTTCCTGAGGGTCTCAGTTCCTGTTGGTCTCAGGTCCTGAGGGTCTCAGTTCCTGTTGGTCTCAGTTCCTGTTGGTCTCAGTTCCTGTTGGTTTCAGTTCCTGGGGGTCTCAGTTCCTGTTGGTCTCAGGTCCTGAGGGTTTCAGGTCCTGAGGGTCTCAGTTCCCGTTGGTTTCAGTTCCTGAGGGTCTCAATTCCTGAGGATCTCAGTTCCTGTTAGTTTCAGTTCCTGAGGGTCTCAGTTCCTGTTGGTCTCAGGTCCTGAGGATCTCAGTTCCTGTTGGTTTCAGTTCCTGAGGGTCTCAGTTCCTGTTGGTCTCAGGTCCTGAGGGTCTCAGGTCCTGAGGGTCTCAGTTCCTGTTGGTCTCAGTTCCTGTTGGTCTCAGTTCCTGTTGGTTTCAGTTCCTGAGGGTCTCAGTTCCTGTTTGTCTCAGTTCCTGTTGGTCTCAGCTCCTGTTGGTCTCAGGTCCTGAGGATCTCAGTTCCTGTTGGTCTCATTTCCTGTTGGTCTCAGGTCCTGAGGATCTCAGTTCCTGAGGGTCTCAGTTCCTGTTGGTCTCAGTTCCTGTTGGTCTCAGGTCCTGAGTATCTCAGTTCCTGTGGATCTCAGTTCCTGTTGGTTTCAGTTCCTGAGGGTTTCAGTTCCTGAGGGTCTCAGTTCCTGTTGGTCTCAGCTCCTGTTGGTCTCAGGTCCTGATGATCTCAGTTCCTGTTGGTCTCAGCTTCTGTTGGTCTCAGGTCCTGAGGGTCTCAGTTCCTGTTGGTCTCAGTTCCTGTTGGTCTCAGTTCCTGTTGGTCTCAGCTCCTGTTGGTCTCAGTTCCTGTTGGTCTCAGTTCCTGTTGGTCTCAGTTCCTGTTGGTCTCAGTTCCTGTTGGTCTCAGTTCCTGTTGGTTTCAGTTCCTGAGGGTCTCAGTTCCTGTTGGTCTCAGTTCCTGTTGGTCTAAGTTCCTGTTGGTCTCAGTTCCTGTTGGTTTCAGTTCCTGTTGGTTTCAGTTCCTGAGGGTCTCAGTTCCTGTTTGTCTCAGTTTCTGTTGGTCTCAGCTCCTGTTGGTCTCAGGTCCTGAGGATCTCAGTTCCTGTTGGTCTCAGTTCCTGTTGGTCTCAGGTCCTGAGGATCTCAGTTCCTGAGGGTCTCAGTTCCTGTTGGTCTCAGGTCCTGAGGATCTCAGTTCCTGTTGGTTTCGGTTCCTGAGGGTCTCAGTTCCTGTTGGTCTCAGTTCCTGTTGGTCTCAGTTCCTGAGGGTCTCAGTTCCTGTTGGTCTCAGTTCCTGTTGGTCTCAGTTCCTGTTGGTCTCAATTCCTGTTGGTCTCAGTTCCTGTTGGTTTCAGTTCCTGAGGGTCTCAGTTCCTGTTGGTCTCAGCTCCTGTTGGTCTCAGGTCCTGAGGATCTCAGTTCCTGTTGGTCGCAGCTCCTGTTGGTCTCAGGTCCTGAGGGTCTCAGTTCCTGTTGGTCTCAGTTCCTGTTGGTCTCAGTTCCTGTTGGTCTCAGCTCCTGTTGGTCTCAGGTCCTGAGGATCTCAGTTCCTGTTGGTCTCAGTTCTTGTTGGTCTCAGTTCCTGTTGGTTTCAGTTCCTGAGGGTCTCAGTTCCTGAGGGTCTCAGTTCCTGCTGGTCTCAGTTCCTGCTGGTCTCATTTCCTGCTGGTCTCATTTCCTGTTTGTCTCAGTTCCTGAGGGTCTCAGTTCCTGTTGGTCTCAGGTCCTGAGGGTCTCAGTTCCTGTTGGTCTCAGTTCCTGTTGGTCTCAGTTCCTGTTGGTTTCAGTTCCTGGGGGTCTCAGTTCCTGTTGGTCTCAGGTCCTGAGGGTTTCAGGTCCTGAGGGTCTCAGTTCCCGTTGGTTTCAGTTCCTGGGGGTCTCAATTCCTGAGGATCTCAGTTCCTGTTAGTTTCAGTTCCTGAGGGTCTCAGTTCCTGTTGGTCTCAGGTCCTGAGGATCTCAGTTCCTGTTGGTTTCAGTTCCTGAGGGTCTCAGTTCCTGTTGGTCTAAGGACCTGAGGGTCTCAGGTCCTGAGGGTCTCAGTTCCTGTTGGTCTCAGTTCCTGTTGGTCTCAGTTCCTGTTGGTTTCAGTTCCTGAGGGTCTCAGTTCCTGTTTGTCTCAGTTCCTGTTGGTCTCAGCTCCTGTTGGTCTCAGGTCCTGAGGATCTCAGTTCCTGTTGGTCTCATTTCCTGTTGGTCTCAGGTCCTGAGGATCTCAGTTCCTGAGGGTCTCAGTTCCTGTTGGTCTCAGTTCCTGTTGGTCTCAGGTCCTGAGTATCTCAGTTCCTGTGGATCTCAGTTCCTGTTGGATTCAGTTCCTGAGGGTTTCAGTTCCTGAGGGTCTCAGTTCCTGTTGGTCTCAGCTCCTGTTGGTCTCAGTTCCTGTTGGTCTCAGTTCCTGTTGGTCTCTGTTCCTGTTGGTTTCAGTTCTTGTTGGTTTCAGTTCCTGAGGGTCTCAGTTCCTGTTGGTCTCAGTTCCTGTTGGTCTCAGCTCCTGTTGGTCTCAGGTCCTGAGAATCTCAGTTCCTGTTGGTCTCAGGTCCTGAGGGTCTCAGTTCCGGTTGGTCTCAGTTCCTGTTGGTCTCAGTTCCTGAGGGTCTCAGTTCCTGTTGGTCTCAGTTCCTGTTGGTCTCAGTTCCTGTTGGTTTCAGTTCCTGTTGGTTTCTGTTCCTGAGGGTCTCAGTTCCTGTTGGTCTCAGTTCCTGTTGGTCTCAGCTCCTGTTGGTCTCAGATCCTGAGGATCTCAGTTCCTGAGGGTCTCAGTTCCTGTTGGTCTCAGTTCCTGTTGGTCTCAGTTCCTGTTGGTTTCAGTTCCTGTTGGTTTCTGTTCCTGAGGGTCTCAGTTCCTGTTGGTCTCAGTTCCTGTTGGTCTCAGCTCCTGTTGGTCTCAGGTCCTGAGGATCTCAGTTCCTGAGGGTCTCAGTTCCTGTTGGACTCAGGTCCTGAGGATCTCAGTTCCTGTTGGTTTCAGTTCCTGAGGGTCTCAGTTCCTGTTGGTCTCAGGTCCTGAGGGTCTCAGGTCCTGAGGGTCTCAGTTACTGTTGGTCTCAGTTCCTGTTGGTCTCAGTTCCTGATGGTCTCAGTTCCTGTTGGTCTCAGTTCCTGTTGGTCTCAATTCCTGTTGGTTTCAGTTCCTGTTGGTTTCAGTTCCTGAGGGTCTCAGTTCCTGTTGGTCTCAGCTCCTGTTGGTCTCAGATCCTGAGGATCTCAGTTCCTGTTGGTCTCAGCTTCTGTTGGTCTCAGGTCCTGAGGGTCTCAGTTCCTGTTGGTCTCAGTTCCTGTTGGTCTCAGTTCCTGTTGGTCTCAGTTCCTGTTGGTCTCAGTTCCTGTTGGTCTCTGTTCCTGTTGGTTTCAGTTCCTGTTGGTTTCAGTTCCTGAGGGTCTCAGTTCCTGTTGGTCTCAGTTCCTGTTGGTCTCAGCTCCTGTTGGTCTCAGGTCCTGAGAATCTCAGTTCCTGTTGGTCTCAGGTCCTGAGGGTCTCAGTTCCGGTTGGTCTCAGTTCCTGTTGGTCTCAGTTCCTGTTGGTTTCAGTTCCTGTTGGTTTCTGTTCCTGAGGGTCTCAGTTCCTGTTGGTCTCAGTTCCTGTTGGTCTCAGCTCCTGTTGGTCTCAGGTCCTGAGGGTCTCAGTTCCGGTTGGTCTCAGTTCCTGTTGGTCTCAGTTCCTGAGGGTCTCAGTTCCTGTTGGTCTCAGTTCCTGTTGGTCTCAGTTCCTGTTGGTCTCAGATCCTGAGGATCTCAGTTCCTGAGGGTCTCAGTTCCTGTTGGTCTCAGTTCCTGTTGGTCTCAGTTCCTGATGGTCTCAGTTCCTGTTGGTCTCAGTTCCTGTTGGTCTCAATTCCTGTTGGTTTCAGTTCCTGTTGGTTTCAGTTCCTGAGGGTCTCAGTTCCTGTTGGTCTCAGCTCCTGTTGGTCTCAGGTCCTGAGGATCTCAGTTCCTGTTGGTCTCAGCTTCTGTTGGTCTCAGGTCCTGAGGGTCTCAGTTCCTGTTGGTCTCAGTTCCTGTTGGTCTCAGTTCCTGTTGGTCTCAGTTCCTGTTGGTCTCTGTTCCTGTTGGTTTCAGTTCCTGTTGGTTTCAGTTCCTGAGGGTCTCAGTTCCTGTTGGTCTCAGTTCCTGTTGGTCTCAGCTCCTGTTGGTCTCAGGTCCTGAGAATCTCAGTTCCTGTTGGTCTCAGTTCCTGTTGGTCTCAGCTCCTGTTGGTCTCAGGTCCTGAGGGTCTCAGTTCCGGTTGTCTCAGTTCCTGTTGGTCTCAGTTCCTGAGGGTCTCAGTTCCTGTTGGTCTCAGTTCCTGTTGGTCTCAGTTCCTGTTGGTCTCAGATCCTGAGGATCTCAGTTCCTGAGGGTCTCAGTTCCTGTTGGTCTCAGTTCCTGTTGGTCTCAGTTCCTGTTGGTTTCAGTTCCTGTTGGTTTCTGTTCCTGAGGGTCTCAGTTCCTGTTGGTCTCAGTTCCTGTTGGTCTCAGCTCCTGTTGGTCTCAGGTCCTGAGGATCTCAGTTCCTGAGGGTCTCAGTTCCTGTTGGACTCAGGTCCAGAGGATCTCAGTTCCTGTTGGTTTCAGTTCCTGAGGG
>JAPTMU010000159.1:213222-215722 GCA_028583405.1 Pogonophryne albipinna
TTTTAAAGTAAATTCAGATGGAACATAGTAAAAACATGTAAATTCTAATGTCCGCCTAAAATAAAAACATTACTTATAGTAAATACCACCCTTGAATGATGGGTTAGTAGACTAAAAGCTTTAGGAATCCAAACTATAACATATAATAAGTACCCTGTATCAAGATTGATGCAAAACAAGTGAAATTTGACCTTTTTAGAGAGGTTTAGAAAAATAAAGTCCAGGCGGACTCACCTCTGGGTAATTTGGGAACCATCGGTTCCATTTGAACTTTTTCACTGTAAAAATCATTTTATTACTTTGAATTTTCACTATAGGTATTAATTCCATCCAAATACAACTGTTGTGAAAAAAAATAAAAATGAAATATAAGAACATACTCTGTTATCCTCTTAGGCAAGGCAAGTTTATTTATATAGCACTTATAGGCCCCAGGGACCGAAATCGCGTCATTTGCAGGAAACAACGTCGAAGGAACCTTACTATTTAATAAACTATGAATATTTTATATCCATATAACGGGAAAAAACTCATTTAACTGATCTTTTTCATTTATTTTTTCAAAAAAAACACAATGCTAACAGTGAGCATCTGAATTAGCCCCGAGCGAAAAATGCTAACCCATTACTGCACCGAAAATCACTCCTAGCTCCCTTATTACTTATCCTAGCTCCCTTATTACTTATCCTAGCTGCACATCCAACACATCGTTTTTGATCGTAAAGACACAGAATCTAACGGTGCCCACCTCAACACTGAAAGATACAAATTTGCGACGTTATCAACAAAAACGTACATCAAAACAAGTGGCGCTAGGTACTAGCATGCACTAGGCTAATGGCTTACCTTCCTCTTTGCCTGGTCTAAACTGGTCTTCAATGGCATTAAAACGATTAAAACGATGATGTAGTTAATCCATAGGTTAATATCCAATGGGGCTGTGTCCCCTTTGAAATGTTCTGATAATCTATAAGCAATAAAACTGCAATTCCGTTATCTGCTGTCCGCTCTGTGCTCCGTGTGCTCTGGGTTCTGCTGTAATGCCTGCTGTTACGTAGTAAACGATAAATGAAGCCGCCTGTGTAAAGTACTTAAACTGGCTGGCATTCTTTATACTTTACGCAGGACCATATCTCTGGAACCCATTGGTCGATTTGTGTGATTTACACCTTTTTCTTAACCATCAGAACCAATAGAATCGATGGGCAGTTCCCAAATCAACGTAAACATTACCATAGCGGACGTAATAGAGAAGCGAACAAAGCATATCTGAAAGTGCACGCCTGGACGGCAAAATGTTATACCCAGTATATTGCCATAAATATGATGAAGGATTATCAGTCAAAATTTCTATGTGACACAAAGACATTGGATTAACCTTGAGCGGCGTTTTTATTCCGGTGAACACAACTTTTCATCACAAATCAAAAAAGGTAAAACGAAATTATTGTAATATTTTTTAAACCGGATGTTGTTTACTTTCTCTTTTCTGGCTGATAGCTCCGCAATTCAGGGTCCTACAGTGATGATATTATATGGCTGGAATCTGTGGAGTCTCAGCTTTAAATCGTATATCTTGTTTGTGCAGTTACGATAAGTAATAAGGGCATTTCTACCGTGAGTGCTGTGGAAAATCCGTTAGCATTAGTTAGCATTTTTTCGCTCCATGCTAATTCAAAGGCTTGGTATTACTCTTGTGTTTCTTTTAGCTAAAAATGGTTCACATTGTCAGTTAGCGGAGTTTCTTAGCGTTAAAAGGGTATGGAACATTAATAGTTTCATAAATGTTAAGAAGCCCTGAGACATAGTCTCGTAAAAAAACTGTGGGGGGGGTCCACTGGGGGGACCCTCTGGCTTAAGAGGTTAATAAATGCAGGTAGAGTTTTAGCAGCTATTCACTAAATCAGTTGTCCCTCCCCCGGTGCCAGGTCCAACAGATCTATCTCTCGGCTCAGCAGCCCTGACCCCCCATAAGGCTGAACCTGAACCAGCTTTTCTCCCAACTGGAGGAGGTGAGCAGCATTGTGTTGAAAGCCACTTAACATATCTGAAGGGAGACTGGAATACAACATATATATATATATATATATATATATATATCAAAACAAAAAGCTAACATCTCATTTCAAACACAGGATTTTCCCACATATTTAAGTTATATTTATTTGGATTTATGCATTCATGTTGAGAATGTTCCATTCAAAAATGTTATTAGTAAAAAGGCATCTACACCATAAAAGATGAGTGTTGAGATCTATTGTCAGGTTAGTCTTATATGTCTGGCCAGAGGTCAGGACCTGTAAACACATGTACTGCCCAATAGCATCGTGAGGCTGAACGAATGCACCGTTTGACTATGTACATGTAGTCTTTTAAGGATAGCTTAAAGTAATGTTGTAAAATTACAACCGGGGGCCTTACAGGGTTAAGAGCTATTGTTTATTGCAATTTACTTTAAGATGTTTATTCTTATCATTGAATTGAAAAACTCTTATTGAAA
>JAPTMU010000159.1:223222-298222 GCA_028583405.1 Pogonophryne albipinna
GAGGAGACATGGCAGCGTTTAGAGAACACTCAGCAGCTTGAGGAGACATGGCAGCGTTTAGAGAACATTCAGCAGCTTGAGGAGACATGGCAGCGTTTAGAGAACATCCAGCAGCTTGAGGAGACATGGCAGCGTTTAGAGAACATCAGCAGCTTTAGGAGACATGGCAGCGTTTAGAGAACATTCAGCAGCTTGAGGAGACATGACAGCGTTTAGAGAACATCCAGCAGCTTGAGGAGACATGGCAGCGTTTAGAGAACATTCAGCAGCGTGAGGAGACATGGCAGCGTTTAGAGAACATCCAGCAGCTTGAGGAGACATGGCAGCATTTAGAGAACATCTAGCAGCTTGAGGAGACATGGCAGCGTTTAGAGAACATCAGCAGCTTGAGGAGACATGGCAGCGTTTAGAGAACATCAGCAGCTTGAGGAGACATGGCAGCGTTTAGAGAACATCCAGCAGCTTGAGGAGACATGGCAGCGTTTAGAGAACACTCAGCAGCTTGAGGAGACATGGCAGCGTTTAGAGAACAATCAGCAGCTTGAGGAGACATGGCAGCGTTTACTAAAAGCTGTAGGCACCATTGACTTGCTGCTGTTACAGAATACTTATAATAAAGTATATTCAATCTCACATTCCTTCATTCTCTGGAGCATTGTTGCTATCCTCCTTTGTTGAAATGAAAACCTTGTTAGCATTCATATTTAAATATGCAATGACACCATGTAGCTACAGGATAGGGAAAGCAGTCCAGTGTTGATATGGGCACATGCTTTAAATCATATAATAGAAATGTGACTTTAATCCAATAGTAAGACTTGGTAAAACACACATATCATTTGATCTCCAGAGTGCTCACACACACACACACACACACACACTCTCTTTTGGGGCATTTGGCCTTTTTCACAGTGGTAAATCCTCCACTTGTTGCATGTAAGGCCTTATTTGAATCAGTGGAAACAGCAGTGATCCTCAGAGAGTAGCTCTGATGTGACCTCTGACCCCCCTGAGAGAGGGCGTGGAGCTCTCTCTGCCCTCTGGGGAGTCCTTAAAGAGGGAGGGGGAAATGCAGCAGGAAGGTACAAAGCTGCCATAAATCAGAGCAAGAATGTCCCAGAGATTGAGAGATAAGAGATATGAGGGAAAGATGGAAGAAGAATGAAGTGAAGGGCTGAGAGAGACAGCTGGTTCTACAGAGGTCATCAAGTAGTGCATAAAGACCAAGCACAGCAGCTGTGGAACAACAAGTGTGAAGGAGATCCTCTTCAACCCTGAACCAGGTCTTTCTCCCAGTTTCCACAGCAGCTTCTATTCTCCGCAGATCTGGAACAAAGTGCCAGAGGAGCAGCCTCAGTGTTTTGGATCTGGGCTAAACACCGCTGCCATTCGTTGAACAGCTTTATCATTTCATACTTCTGATCTCAAATGTTCATTAACTAACGTTTCTGATTGGTCTTGGTTTACCGTTGTGTTGATGTAAAGCACTTTGAAATGCACACAATATCTGTTATTACTGCACATATTTTTATTCCATTATATTTCAATGTAAATACTGCTATATTTAACTATATTGTATATTAATTTGTAATGTTATTATAGTTTTCTTGTAATAGTTCTCTATCTGACATCAACTCCTCGTAGGTGTCCACCCACCTGGTGATAAACCTGGTTCTGATTCAATTGGCCATGTGAATGAACAGGACATGGTTTAAGTCGGTATGACAGATATATTTCCACATCGTACAGTCAGTGCATCCCACCAGTACCCCCCCCTCTCCTCAGAGTCCATCTGCTGAGGTGAGAAGCATCAGTTTGTGGAAATGCAGCGACACTCGGCTTTATTAGTTTATGGGTTTAGAGCCCAATAACTGGCGACCTCTCAGAGCAAACTCTTTCACCTCAGCTCTGAGCCGTCAGCTGGAGGCAGGTGTTGCTCTGGAGTTTCTCCACTCATCAGGATCAGAACCAGGTTTATCACCAGGTGGGTTCACATGTACGAGGAATTTGACTAGGTGTCGTGGTGCATACATAAAAGTAAAACAAAAATGTAAAACACAGATAGAGAACTATTTTAAGAAAACTATAATAACATTAAAAAATATAGCAGTACTTACATTGAAATGGAATTGGTATAAAATATGTGCAGAAATATAAAAACAAGATATTGTGTGACAACATGAGACAATGGATTTATATACAATGCTCAAGTTCTCTAGAGCCCTGGGTCTGAGGATAGTCTGTCCCTGTTCTCTAGGGCCCTGGGTCTGAAGTTAGTCTGTCCCAGTTCTCTAGAGCCCTGGGTCTGAGGATAGTCTGTCCCTGTTCTCTAGAGCCCTGGGTCTGAGGTTAGTCTGTCCCTGTTCTCTAGAGCCCTGGGTAGGAGGTTAGTCTGTCCCTGTTCTCTAGAGCCCTGGGTCTGAAGTTAGTCTGTCCCTGTTCTCTAGAGCCCTGGGTCTGAGGATAGTCTGTCCCTGTTCTCTAGAGCCCTGGGTCTGAAGTTAGTCTGTCCCAGTTCTCTAGAGCCCTGGGTCTGAGGTTAGTCTGTCCCTGTTCTCTAGAGCCCTGGGTCTGAAGTTAGTCTGTCCCTGTTCTCTAGAGCCCTGGGTCTGAGGTTAGTCTGTCCCTGTTCTCTAGAGCCCTGGGTCTGAAGATAGTCTGTCCCAGTTCTCTAGAGCCCTGGGTCTGAGGATAGTCTGTCCCTGTTCTCTAGAGCCCTGGGTTTGAGGTTAGTCTGTCCCTGTTCTCTAGAGCCCTGGGTCTGAGGTTAGTCTGTCCCTGTTCTCTAGAACCCTGGGTTTGAGGTTAGTCTGTCCCTGTTCTCTAGAGCCCTGGGTCTGAGGTTAGTCTGTCCCAGTTCTCTAGAGCTGTGGGTCTGAGGATAGTATGTCCCTGTTCTCCAGAGCCCTGGGTCCGAGGTTAGTCTGTCCCTGTTCTCTAGAGCCCTGGGTCTGAGGTTAGTCTGTCCAAGTTCTCTAGAGCCCTGGGTCTGAGGTTAGTCTGTCCCTGTTCTCTAGAGCCATAGGTCTGAGGATAGTCTGTCCCTGTTCTCTAGAGCCCTGGGTTTGAGGTTAGTCTGTCCCTGTTCTCTAGAGCCCTGGGTCTGAGGATAATCTGTCCCTGTTCTCTAGAGCCCTGGGTTTGAGGTTAGTCTGTCCCAGTTCTCTAGAGCCCTGGGTCTGAGGTTAGTCTGTCCCTGTTCTCTGGAGCCCTGGGTTTGAGGTTAGTCTGTCCCTGTTCTCTAGAGCCCTGCATCTGAAGTTAGTCTGTCCCTGTTCTCTAGAGCCCTGGGTGTAAGGGTAGTCTGTCCCTGTTCTCTAGAGCCCTGGGTCTGAGGTTAGTCTGTCCCAGTTCTCTAGAGCCCTGGGTCTGAGGTTAGTCTGTGCCAGTTCTCTAGAGCCCTGGATCTGAGGTTAGTCTGTCCCTGTTCTCTAGAGCCCTGGGTCTGAGGTTAGTCTGTCCCAGTTCTCTAGAGCCCTGGGTCTGAGGTTAGTCTGTCCCTGTTCTCTAGAGCCCTGGGTGTAAGGTTAGTCTGTCCCAGTTCTCTAGAGCCCTGGGTCTGAGGTTAGTCTGTCCCAGTTCTCTAGAGCCCTGGCTCTGAGGTTAGTCTGTCCCAGTTCTCTAGAGCCTTGGGTCTGAGGTTAGTCTGTCCCAGTTCTCTAGAGCCCTGGGTGTGAGGTTAGTCTGTCCCAGTTCTCTAGAGCCCTGGGTCTGAGGTTAGTCTGTCCCTGTTCTCTAGAGCCCTGCATCTGAAGTTAGTCTGTCCCTGTTCTCTAGAGCCCTGGGTGTAAGGTTAGTCTGTCCCTGTTCTCTAGAGCCCTGGGTCTGAGGTTAGTCTGTCCCAGTTCTCTAGAGCCCTGGGTCTGAGGTTAGTCTGTCCCAGTTCTCTAGAGCCCTGGGTCTGAGGTTAGTCTGTCCCTGTTCTCTAGAGTCCTGGATCTGAGGTTAGTCTGTCCCTGTTCTCTAGAGCCCTGGGTGTAAAGTTAGTCTGTCCCAGTTCTCTAGAGCCCTGGGTCTGAGGTTAGTATGTCCAAGTACTCTAGAGCCCTGGGTCTGAAGTTAGTCTGTCCCAGTTCTCTAGAGCCCTGGGTCTGAGGTTAGTCTGTCCCTGTTCTCTAGAGCCCTGGGTGTAAGGTTAGTCTGTCCCAGTTCTCTAGAGCCCTGGGTCTGAGGTTAGTCTGTCCCAGTTCTCTAGAGACCTGGGTCTGGGGTTAGTCTGTCCCAGTTCTCTAGAGCCCTGGGTCTGAGGTTAGTCTGTCCCTGTTCTCTAGAGCCCTGGGTCTGAGGTTAGTCTGTCCCTGTTCTCTAGAGCCCTGGGTCTGAGGTTAGTCTGTCCCAGTTCTCTAGAGCCCTGGTTCTGAGGTTAGTATCTCCCAGTTCTCTAGAGCCCTGGGTCTGAGGTTAGTCTGTCCCAGTTCTCTAGAGCCCTGGGTCTGAGGTTAGTCTGTCCCAGTTCTCTAGAGCCCTGGGTGTAAGGTTAGTCTGTCCCAGTTCTCTAGAGCCCTGGGTCTGATGTTAGTCTGTCCCAGTTCTCTAGAGCCTTGGGTCTGAGGTTAGTCTGTCCCTGTTCTCTAGAGCCCTGGGTCTGAGGATAGTCTGTTCCAGTTCTCTAGAGCCTTGGGTCTGAGGTTAGTCTGTCCCTGTTCTCTAGAGCCTTGGGTCTGAGGATAGTCTGTTCCAGTTCTCTAGAGCCTTGGGTCTGAGGTTAGTCTGTCCCAGTTCTCTAGAGCCCTGGGTCTGAGGTTAGTCTGTCCCAGTTTTCTAGAGCCCTGGGTCTGAGGTTAGTCTGTCCCAGTTCTCTAGAGCCCTGGGTCTGAGGTTAGTCTGTCCCAGTTCTCTAGAGCCCTGGCTCTGAGGTTAGTCTGTCCCAGTTCTCTAGAGCCTTGGGTCTGAGGTTAGTCTGTCCCAGTTCTCTAGAGCCCTGGGTGTGAGGTTAGTCTGTCCCAGTTCTCTAGAGCCCAGGGTCTGAGGTTAGTCTGTCCCTGTTCTCTAGAGCCCTGCATCTGAAGTTAGTCTGTCCCTGTTCTCTAGAGCCCTGGGTGTAAGGTTAGTCTGTCCCTGTTCTCTAGAGCCCTGGGTCTGAGGTTAGTCTGTCCCAGTTCTCTAGAGCCCTGGGTCTGAGGTTAGTCTGTCCCTGTTCTCTAGAGCCCTGGGTGTAAGGTTAGTCTGTCCATGTTCTCTAGAGCCCTGGGTCTGAGGTTAGTCTGTCCCAGTTCTCTAGAGCCCTGGGTCTGAGGTTAGTCTGTCCCTGTTCTCTAGAGCCCTGGGTCTGAGGTTAGTCTGTCCCAGTTCTCTAGAGCCCTGGGTCTGAGGTTAGTCTGTCCCTGTTCTCTAGAGCCCTGTGTGTAAGGTTAGTCTGTCCCAGTTCTCTAGAGCCCTGGGTGTAAGGTTAGTCTGTCCCTGTTCTCTGTTTGAATTTTTTTAGACACCGAATTTACAGCATTGAAAATAATGACTTTGAAAATCATGTATCTGAATTTTTTTTTTGCTCCGAATTTAACTATGTGAAATAAAAATGTATGCTACTGTATACCAAAAGGCTTCTGTGCGAGGTTGGTAAAATAAGGTCATCCTTGTACGTTAGATAGTTAGTTTGCTAGTTAGGTTACTGTATGCATTGTTAAGGTTAATTTAAATTCGCTATGCTCTACTATAGCATAAAATAGACTAGCTAACGTCAACGTATTGTTGAAGAGAGGCTTAGTGTATATTAAATCAACCTCACAATGAAATGTGTGTATCTTTAACATATGAACGTCACATTTCAAGATGGTCCAGAAATAATGCTCCCTTAGATATTGTAATATGGTTTGTTGAAATGGAGTAATTTATTGCAACTAACCGCCTATCCGACGAACGACCCAAACATTGTTGTTTTTAATATTATTACCAATGCCTCTTTTAATTGTATTATCCTCACACTTGAGAAACAGCCTTATCGTGGCTGTAGAACGGAACATGTAACTTAATGCCTGCATTTAAGGACGATGTATAGCGTAGTCAATGCTTTAGTGACAAGGAAATGATTTGTTTAAATATTAGATATGACGTTATCTGTGACTTCAGTGCACATTAAGCTTATCCATTGCATTGCATTTGTTCAATAGGTTTGTGTCTTACCCCTACGTGTGTGATACATATGAATATGGCATGAAAACTAATTAATTTGACTGCCTCATGAAAAACTCATCCAAAGTAACAGTAAAATAAAAAGGACCTACACAATAATACTCAAACTGATGCAGTATAAGGACTGTGATATCCAGCCATTTCTGAAGTATAACAATAAGATTATGACCTGTTTTTAAAAGAAGATAAAAATGTGTTTGCATGTAAAGAAGTCTGTAACCCATGCATGTAACTTTACATCTGTTTGTTCAAAGTGTCCTCAAGGTGATCCAGACAGGCTGGACCAGAGGAGGAGAGACAGATCTGGACTCCTATCAGCAGAGAACTTCAGCACGGATTCCAAGGTATACCTTTTTCATACTTTACAAAGAATGCATAAAGTAATGACTCAAATTAGGGCTGAACGATATACCGTGTCATGGCGATAACCGCGATATGCGCATGCGCGATATTCACACTGCAGGGACGTGCAGTTTTATTCATTTAAAAAAAAAATGCTGACGCACTTTAGCACAGAATTCAAAATAAAGATACCCTTGTTACTTATCGAAACTGCACATACAATATATCCGATAAAAGCTGAGACTCCACAGATTATTTAAGTATAGTATCTAAGCGATCCGATCTCGCGACAGGGGAAGCAAACACAGACATCACAACACGTACCTTTACGGAGCTTCTCGGGAGATCGTCTCACCGTAGCTATCAATCTGATCAAAAGACGTGTTCAATGGCATGAAAACGAGAAAAAACGCGACTGAATCGGTTGATCCATAGGTTGATAATGTTTCTGTGGCTTTGAAGCAATTGTTTATAATCCATAATTCCATTTGTATGTAAAAATCGGAGCACAAAAGTTAGCTGCTAATGGTAGCCACCAGAGTGTATGCAGCTTCCGGTTTTGGCTACGCGTCACTCTCACTCCTTATTTGGTAATGTGTGTGTGTTAGACTGCCGCATAGCCAAGACCGGAAGCAGCAGCCACTCTGGTGGCTACCATTAGCAGCTAACTTTTGCTCTGCGATTTTTACATACAAATGGAATTATGGATTGTAAATGAAATAATGTTTTTCTACAGAGACGTTAAAAACCTATGGATCAACCGATTCAGCCGCGTTTTTTCTCGTTTTAATGCCATTGAACACGTCTTTTGATCAGATTGACAGCTACAGTGAGACATCTCCCCTAGAAGCTACGTAAAGGTACGTGTTGTGATGTCTGTGTTTGCTTCCCCTGTCCGAGTTCGGATGACTCAGTGATGATACTATATACCTAAATAATCTGTGGAACCTCAGCTTTAATCGGATATCTTGTATGTGTAGTTACGATGAGTAATAAGGGTACTTTTATCTTGAGTTCTGTGCCAAAGTGCGTTAGCATTTTTCGCTCAGGGGTCATTTAGATGCTTCTTATGAGACTTGTGTTTTGTTTTGGTAAAAATGGTTTGTATCGTCAGTTAGCTGAGATTATTATTGCTAACAGCAAGGCACAAGGCTACTTCACTCATTTAGCTAATGTAAGACAAAAATGCTGTCGAGCCCTCACTGCTTGTAAAATAAAGAGCACAAAGTGACTACTTACCCGAGCGGCTGACTCTGTTTACTCTGATAGGCCAGAGGTCGGTTTGATTGCATTGGGACTCGATTGCTTATCCTATCTGAGTAGCCCGGATGATGCTGCATCGCAATTTTGGACATCGAATTTTATAAACCGAATTTTTGACGTCTAATTTTTTTCACTTTAATTTTTACATTTTTATTTCACATAGGTAAATTCGGAGCAAAAACATTCAGATACATGATTTTCAAAGTAATTATTTTCAATGCTATAAATTCGGTGTCTAATAAAATTAAAATACCTCTGTCTCTTGTTTGCTTCCATAAATATAGCACTTTATAACCTTTTTCCACCCAAATCAATATATCTGAAGCTGAAGAAAGAAGCAGGCTTTAATGTTCCCGATAACCACCAGATGTGATCCGTCAGACATCATGATGATGACTCAGTGAAGAGCTCACATCCATTATTAATCTGCGCCCCCAACACCTGTCAGACCCAGTGGGGCTCTTCAGGTTAACACCCCCCCCCCCCTCTAACACAGCAGCAGTAACACCTCTTATATATATATATATATATATATAAGTATATATATGTAATATGTACATTGTGAATCCATGTTGTAGTTCCTCTCTCTCTCTGTATACCTCTCATTCTGGACTAATCCATGTTGTAGTTCCTCTCTCTCTCTGTATACCTCTCATTCTGGACTAATCCATGTTGTAGTTCCTCTCTCTCTCTGTATACCTCTCATTCTGGACTAATCCATGTTGTAGTTACTCTCTCTGTGTTTACCTCTCATTCTGGACTAATCCATGTTGTAGTTCCTCTCTCTGTGTTTACCTCTCATTCTGGACTAATCCATGTTGTAGTTCCTCTCTCTCTGTGTTTACCTCTCATTCTGGACTAATCCATGTTGTAGTTCCTCTCTCTGTGTGTTTACCTCTCATTCTGGACTAATCCATGTTGTAGTTCCTCTCTCTGTGTTTACCTCTCATTCTGGACTAATCCATGTTGTAGTTCCTCTCTCTGTGTTTACCTCTCATTCTGGACTAATCCATGTTGTAGTTCCTCTCTCTGTGTTTACCTCTCATTCTGGACTAATCCATGTTGTAGTTCCTCCCTCTGTGTTTACCTCTCATTCTGGACTAATCCATGTTGTAGTTCCTCTCTCTGTGTTTACCTCTCATTCTGGACTAATCCATGTTGTAGTTCCTCTCTCTCTGTGTTTACCTCTCATTCTGGACTAATCCATGTTGTAGTTCCTCTCTCTGTGTTTACCTCTCATTCTGAACGAATCCATGTTGTAGTTCCTCTCTCTCTGTGTTTACCTCTCATTCTGGACTAATCCATGTTGTAGTTCCTCTCTCTGTGTTTACCTCTCATTCTGGACTAATCCATGTTGTAGTTCCTCTCTCTGTGTTTACCTCTCATTCTGGACTAATCCATGTTGTAGTTCCTCTCTCTCTGTGTTTACCTCTCATTCTGGACTAATCCATGTTGTAGTTCCTCTCTCTGTGTGTTTACCTCTCATTCTGGACTAATCCATGTTGTAGTTCCTCTCTCTGTGTTTACCTCTCATTCTGGACTAATCCATGTTGTAGTTCCTCTCTCTGTGTTTACCTCTCATTCTGGACTAATCCATGTTGTAGTTCCTCTCTCTGTGTTTACCTCTCATTCTGGACTAATCCATGTTGTAGTTCCTCTCTCTCTGTGTATACCTCTCATTCTGGACTAATCCATGTTGTAGTTCCTCTCTCTCTGTGTTTACCTCTCATTCTGGACTAATCCATGTTGTAGTTCCTCTCTCTGTGTGTACCTCTCATTCTGGACTAATCCATGTTGTAGTTCCTCTCTCTGTGTTTACCTCTCATTCTGGACTAATCCATGTTGTAGTTCCTCTCTCTGTGTTTACCTCTCATTCTGGACTAATCCATGTTGTAGTTCCTCCCTCTGTGTTTACCTCTCATTCTGGACTAATCCATGTTGTAGTTCCTCTCTCTGTGTTTACCTCTCATTCTGGACTAATCCATGTTGTAGTTCCTCTCTCTCTGTGTTTACCTCTCATTCTGGACTAATCCATGTTGTAGTTCCTCTCTCTCTGTGTTTACCTCTCATTCTGGACTAATCCATGTTGTGGTTCCTCTCTCTGTGTTTACCTCTCATTCTGGACTAATCCATGTTGTAGTTCCTCTCTCTCTGTGTTTACCTCTCATTCTGGACTAATCCATGTTGTAGTTCCTCTCTCTGTGTTTACCTCTCATTCTGGATTAAATCCATGTTGTAGTTCCTCTCTCTGTGTTTACCTCTCATTCTCAACGAATCCATGTTGTAGTTCCTCTCTCTCTGTGTTTACCTCTAATTCTGGACTAATCCATGTTGTAGTTCCTCTCTCTGTGTTTACCTCTCATTCTGGACTAATCCATGTTGTAGTTCCTCTCTCTGTGTTTACCTCTCATTCTGGACTAATCCATGTTGTAGTTCCTCTCTCTGTGTTTACCTCTCATTCTGGACTAATCCATGTTGTAGTTCCTCTCTCTGTGTGTTTACCTCTCATTCTGGACTAATCCATGTTGTAGTTCCTCTCTCTGTGTGTTTACCTCTCATTCTGGACTAATCCATGTTGTAGTTCCTCTCTCTCTGTGTTTACCTCTCATTCTGGACTAATCCATGTTGTAGTTCCTCTCTCTCTGTGTTTACCTCTCATTCTGGACTAATCCATGTTGTAGTTCCTCTCTCTGTGTTTACCTCTCATTCTGGACTAATCCATGTTGTAGTTCTATATCGTATAAGGCTTCGCCCTCTAAGGCTATCGCTATTGGGTTAATCCCACTGCACGTGTGCAGCACTGACAGATTTATTCCACGCCCACCTACGACGTGGGCCCCACCTCCAGGCTCACTTCCGTATAAATAGGAAGCAGGCCTTACAATCCACTCCTACTTTTCTTCAGCACTCCGTTGCAGAAGCATTGACAGGAAAAACAAGTTATTTTAAGAGCTACTACTGAAAAACAAAGATTCCTCCTAAAAAGCTTTGTTTTTCTAGTAGGGAGACTGGGCAGGAAAGTCAAGGCGGCGTTAGGAGTTGCCCCGTGTGCGGGACGGGCTACATCATGAGTATGGACAGGCACTCACTGTGTGAGTCCTGCCTGGGAATAGAGCATGCGAACGCTGCTCTTACTCCCGGGGTATCATGCTCGCATTGTGCCCGCCTCCCGCTGGCCCTCAGACAGCAGAGAGCGGACGCTCTCGCTGCGGCAGAGGTCGAGGACGATTGGACCGTCCAGGAGGAATACTCCGGGGACAAAGCCATTGATTTCCTGGATCCGAATGGCGGGCACGAGTCGGACGACTACGCCCCTCCATTCAGGGATCACCGGGTGATTCCCCCATTATCTCTCCCCTCCGGACGGAGGAGACAGGTAGGGGACCCGGTGTAGGTCCGGTGTATGATCCCGTGATCCCTATCTCCGCCATCTCGGCGTTACCGTCGATTGGCGGGATACTCATGGAACTTCCGGAGATTATATCCAAGGCGGCCGCCTGGAGAAATCTCCCCGTTCCCCTAGCTCAGGAGAGCTCGCCTCCGGATGATATGTCCGGGGTGTTCTCCCGAGTACACAGGGTAAGGAGTGACCCGGTCTGGCCACGCTTCCCGGCCATATAGCGTTGCTGTCAAACTCCATGGTGGAAATATCCGAGCAGTCAAAGACTATGTCCTCAGTGGAGGCTGAGGAGATAGGTAAGGCGGCCAGTACTGCACTCACACGGTGCGCAGCAGTCGCAGTCTCGCAGGCGCGGATTGCGGCGTGGGCGACACAGATCCATCGGTACCTCTGGCTACAGCAGGGGAACATAATGGAGGGTGCAGGAAAGGATTTGCTGGAGGCTCCAATCAGTCCGGGCGGACTATTTGGACCACAGTTCCACACCATGGTGGAGACTATGAAGTCTGCGGCAGAGCAGGCAGACGACATAAGGCGTCACGCTAGCTGGCTTCAGGATAAGCGTCCTCAGCAACAGCAGCGGCAGCAACGACAGCACCCGCTGCCCCCACAACAGTCTCAACGGGGGCAGCGCGGACAGCGGCGAGAGCAACAACGGCGTCAGCGCCCTTCGGCAGCTGCAGGGGCTCCATCCCAGGTCTCCGCTCCTCAGCCGCAGAGACAGGATCTGCAGGCGGCGAGTCGGAGGGGAAGGAAGAACCCCCGCTCCTGGTCTGCTCCTCCGAGAGAACCTCCGAGGAAGCAGAACCGAAGATGACTCTTTGGTGGGGTTATGTGGGAAGAGAGGATTGTTAATAAATGATTCAAATCTCAGCAGTGTGTCTGTAGCAACTGTGTCTCACGTATCCCCCACACTAGTCAGACCGGCTGCCAGTAATCTATTGATTAAAAGGCAGCAGGATTTGTTGCATAAACCATCTGTTGTTAACCTGTCGGCTAATAAACAGAGGACCTCACCGTTAGAGCCAGCTGTGTCTAATCTGTCGGTTAGCAAGCAGCGAGGCTCGCTGTATAAGCCTGCTGTATTTAACCAGTCGGTTATAAGACAACAGCGCTTGACATATAAATCGGCCGCTTCTACCCTTTCGGGCAGCAAGCAGCGCGGTTTTTTCTCTGTATCAGTTGTGCCTACACACAGTTGTATTAAGCCTAGCACGGCTGTTACGCATGAGGTGAAAAGCACTGCACACACCTCCGCGAGTGGGAGCGGAAACCCGCCTCAGGGTTCTGTTTATGATAGACAGAGACAGGATGAGAGTCGGTGTGTGATGCAGCGTGTGGAGACCCCTGCGCAGCCCTTTAGGGCGGGGCCCCCCTTGGGTTGTTTCACAAACAACGGCAGCAAGGGCTCTGGCATGGCTTGTCACCATGACTACCACAGCACAACAAAAACAGGTACGCCCGCTCTCAGAGCAGTGCTCAGAGTGGAGGCGGCTATGTTTAATGGACGGATGGATGAGCAGGCTGATCAGCAGAGGATACTCTCTGCAATTTGCCTTACCCCCCCCCCCCCCGCATTTCAAAGGGATTCAGGAAACACTTCTGTCATCCCAAGAACAGTGTCTTGCGCTCCAGTCAGAGCTGCGGAAACTCCTGTTAAATAGAGCAATTTCCAGGGTTCCTCAAGGGGAAGAAAATCAAGGGTTTTACTCCCGTTATTTTCTTATCCCGAAAAAGACCGGGGGGATGAGACCCATCCTAGATCTGTCAGCATTCAACAGAGTGATACGAAAAAGGCCGTTTCACATGCTGACAATCAAACAGGTAATGGAGTGTGTGCGCCAAGGAGACTGGTGCACCTCCATAGACCTAAAGGATGCTTACTTCCACATAACCATCATCCCAAAACACAGGAAATTCCTGCGTTTTCATTCCAGGGAACAGCGTATCAGTTCAACCGGCTGCCGTTCGGATATTCCCTGGCTCCACGCACTTTTTCGAAGTGTGTGGAGACGGCACTGGAGCCGCTACGCAGAGGAGGGATGAGAGTGTTATTTTATCTGGACGACCTGCTGTTGCTGGCTCGGAAGCTGCTTTACAGACGGTACAGCTTGTATCTCACCTGTCAAGCCTGGGTTTCATAAATCAATTGGGAGAAGAGCTGTCCTCTTCCTACCCAGATCATCACGTATCTGGGAATGGAATTCAACTCAGCCCGCATGAGAGCACGACTCTCACAGCGGCGAGTGGAGAATTTGACAGCTCTCCTCAGGAGCGTCACACACGGCAGGGTGGTGACAGCCCTTACCGTGATGCAGCTGTTGGGCATGATGTCAGCTGGTCACGTGGTGATTCCCCTGGGTCTCCTTTACATGAGGAGACTTCAGAGGTGGTTTATTCGCCTGCGCATCGACCCAGTGCGTCAGAGGAGACGCAGGGTGTGCATTCCTCTATCCGTAGGTTTGGATCTGACCTACTGGAAAAATCCCCACATCCTGTCAGTGGGGGTTCCCCTCGGCAGAGTGACGTCACACACATCGGTGTTTACGGACGCATCGCTCTCAGGGTGGGGGGGAACTTGCATGTCGCAGGCAGTGGGGGGACAGTGGCCGCCTCACATGTCCCTCCATATAAACACGCTGGAATTACTCGCCATATGGAAAGTAATCCAGCACTTCGCCCCGTTGCTGAGGAATCATCATGTGTTGATTCGAACAGACAACAAGACGGCGGCAGCCTACGTAAATCGTCAAGGAGGTGTACGATCAGCGCAGCTGCTGGACACAGCCAGACGGCTGTTGTGCTGGGCGCGCACACACATACTCTCGATCAGAGCAGTATATATTCCCGGCGAGCTGAACAAAGGGGCAGACCTCATGTCCAGGGGAGGTCCTCGACAAGGGGACTGGAGCCTCCACCCCGAGCTGGTCTCCCAAGTGTCGAGCAGGTTCGGGAGAGCGGAGGTAGATCTGTTCGCTGCGCGCGGGAACGCGCAATGTGCTCTATGGTTCTCCCTGAGAAGGCAGGATCACCCCCCTCTGGGGGTAGACGCGTTCGCACACAGACCTTGGCCCAGGGGGTTACTGTACGCTTTCCCACCAGTCCCTCTGATCCCTCGGTTCCTGGACCGAGTGCAGGAAGAGCGACTGATAGCGGTCTTAATAGCCCCGGAGCGCACAGGAGCGTCCTGGTTTCCCTGCATACAACGGATGCTGTCAGGGAGACCGTGGGAAATTCCGTGGCGGGGGGATGCTCTCTCCCAGGCGGAGGGAGCAATCAGCGGTCACCCAGTGTTAGGCCAACGTTTGTGGGCATGGCCCCTGAACGGGAACACTTAGAGGGGCTCGGCCTCTCTCAAGATGTTATGAATACCATTCAGGGATCTAGAGCCGCGTCCACCAGGGCATCTTACACAGCCAAATGGACAGCGTTCCAGCGTTGGTGTGTAGGGAAAGGCATGGACCCCGTGGCGTGTCCCCTGCCTCACGTGCTGTCATTCCTCCAGCTGTTGCTGGACAGGAACTTGGCATATAGCACAATAAAAACATATGCGGCTGCCATTTCTTCGTGCCATGGAGGTTTTGGGATCAGTACGGTGTTTAGTCACCCTCTGACAAAACGTTTCCTGCGAGGAGTACAGAGACTCAGACCAGTATCACGCGCTTTAGCGCCTCAATGGGATTTGGCTGTAGTACTGCGAGCACTAAGCAAAGCCCCTTTTGAACCATTGGAGCAGGTTCCCCTAAAGTTCTGTCAGCCAAGGTGGCTCTGCTCTTGGCTCTGACATCAGCTAAAAGGGTGAGTGACTTGTCTGCTCTCTCGGTGGCTCCGTCATGTCTCCAGATCCAAGGAGATGGCAGCTCAGCGGTGTTGCGCCCGAACCCGGTTTTTATGCCAAATGTGATCACAAGCTCGTTTAGGTCGAGAGTGATAACCTTGGAAGGCTTCTTTCCCCCTCCTCACAAGTCGGAGGAGGAAGCCACATCTCATCTCCTCTGTCCCGTGCGCGCGCTGGCATGCTATGTTGCACGCACGGCTGCTTTACGCAAATCCCAGCGGCTATTTGTGCATTATAGAGAGCGCTCAATAGGGCAGCCTCTATCGGCACAACGCTTGTCACACTGGCTGTGTGAGGCGGTGTCACAGGCGTATGTTTCCTCTGGGTTGGAGCCCCCGGAAAACATTAAGGCGCACAGCACCAGGAGAATATCAACTTCTACGGCGTTGCACGGGGGAATGACAGTGGAAGACATTTGCATTGCTGCATCTTGGTCTTCACCCTGTTCTTTCATTCGGTTTTATTTGAGGGATGTCTCCCAGTCATCTCTGACACACTCAGTACTGAATAGTCTGCCAGAATGAGTAGGATCGGGGGGTTTTCAAAGGCATGTCCTCTCTCCTGCCTGTCGGCATTTAGAGAGCGGCCTTTTGTTCCCCTCTCTTGGTCGTTCCTAATAAATGGGACTCGATCTCTACTTTTAGAAACGACAGGTAGCCCGAGTAAGCCTACCTTCATTCCCTGATGGAGAAATATTCATTGTTGGGGGAAAAAATGTTATATTTCCAGGGAAGGTGATGCTCCATTTTCGCACGGCGAAATGGACATGGGTTATTAACTGAGTAGGTGTGGTTTTGTGCTTCTGGTAACGGACGGAACCAGTGGGGCGTAGACTACATCCTGCTTCGCCCATAACCCAATAGCGATAGCCTTAGAGGGCGAAGCCTTATACGATATAGAACTGGGGTTACGTAATGTAACCCAGCTTCTATGAGTATAGGCGCAGCCCTCTAAGGTTCGGGCCCCACTGGTTCCGCGAATAGCTGAAGAAAAGCTGTTGGAGTGGATTGTAAGGCCTGCTTCCTATTTATACGGAAGTGAGCCTGGAGGTGGGGCCCACGTCGTAGGTGGGCGTGGAATAAATCTGTCAGTGCTGCACACGTGCAGTGGGATTAACCCAATAGCGATAGCCTTAGAGGGCTGCGCCTATACTCATAGAAGCTGGGTTACATTACGTAACCCCAGTTCCTCTCTCTCTGTGTTTACCTCTCATTCTGGACTAATCCATGTTGTAGTTCCTCTCTCTGTGTGTTTACCTCTCATTCTGGACTAATCCATGTTGTAGTTCCTCTCTCTGTGTTTACCTCTCATTCTGGACTAATCCATGTTGTAGTTCCTCTCTCTGTGTTTACCTCTCATTCTGGACTAATCCATGTTGTAGTTCCTCTCTCTGTGTTTACCTCTCATTCTGGACTAATCCATGTTGTAGTTCCTCTCTCTGTGTTTCCCTCTCATTCTGGACTAATCCATGTTGTAGTTCCTCTCTCTATGTGTTTACCTCTCATTCTGGACTAATCCATGTTGTAGTTCCTCTCTCTCTGTGTATACCTCTCATTCTGGACTAATCCATGTTGTAGTTCCTCTCTCTGTGTGTTTACCTCTCATTCTGGACTAATCCATGTTGTAGTTCCTCTCTCTGTGTTTACCTCTCATTCTGGACTAATCCATGTTGTAGTTCCTCTCTCTGTGTGTTTACCTCTCATTCTGGACTAATCCATGTTGTAGTTCCTCTCTCTGTGTTTACCTCTCATTCTGGACTAATCCATGTTGTAGTTCCTCTCTCTGTGTTTACCTCTCATTCTGGACTAATCCATGTTGTAGTTCCTCTCTCTGTGTGTTTACCTCTCATTCTGGACTAATCCATGTTGTAGTTCCTCTCTCTGTGTTTACCTCTCATTCTGGACTAATCCATGTTGTAGTTCCTCTCTCTGTGTTTACCTCTCATTCTGGACTAATCCATGTTTTAGTTCATCTCTCTGTGTGTTTCCCTCTCATTCTGGACTAATCCATGTTGTAGTTCCTCTCTCTGTGTTTCCCTCTCATTCTGGACTAATCCATGTTGTAGTTCCTCCCTCTGTGTTTACCTCTCATTCTGGACTAATCCATGTTGTAGTTCCTCTCTGTGTGTTTCCCTCTCATTCTGGACTAATCCATGTTGTAGTTCCTCTCTCTGTGTGTTTCCCTCTCATTCTGGACTAATCCATGTTGTAGTTCCTCTCTCTGTGTTTCCCTCTCATTCTGGACTAATCCATGTTGTAGTTCCTTTCTCTCTGTGTTTACCTCTCATTCTGGACTAATCCATGTTGTAGTTCCTCTCTCTGTGTTTACCTCTCATTCTGGACTAATCCATGTTGTAGTTCCTCTCTCTGTGTTTCCCTCTCATTCTGGACTAATCCATGTTGTAGTTCCTCTCTCTATGTGTTTACCTCTCATTCTGGACTAATCCATGTTGTAGTTCCTCTCTCTGTGTGTTTACCTCTCATTCTGGACTAATCCATGTTGTAGTTCCTCTCTCTGTGTTTACCTCTCATTCTGGACTAATCCATGTTGTAGTTCCTCTCTCTGTGTGTTTACCTCTCATTCTGGACTAATCCATGTTGTAGTTCCTCTCTCTCTGTGTTTACCTCTCATTCTGGACTAATCCATGTTGTAGTTCCTCTCTCTGTGTTTACCTCTCATTCTGGACTAATCCATGTTTTAGTTCATCTCTCTGTGTGTTTCCCTCTCATTCTGGACTAATCCATGTTGTAGTTCCTCTCTCTGTGTTTCCCTCTCATTCTGGACTAATCCATGTTGTAGTTCCTCCCTCTGTGTTTACCTCTCATTCTGGACTAATCCATGTTGTAGTTCCTCTCTGTGTGTTTCCCTCTCATTCTGGACTAATCCATGTTGTAGTTCCTCTCTCTGTGTGTTTCCCTCTCATTCTGGACTAATCCATGTTGTAGTTCCTCTCTCTGTGTTTCCCTCTCATTCTGGACTAATCCATGTTGTAGTTCCTTTCTCTCTGTGTTTACCTCTCATTCTGGACTAATCCATGTTGTAGTTCCTCTCTCTGTGTTTACCTCTCATTCTGGACTAATCCATGTTGTAGTTCCTCTCTCTGTGTTTCCCTCTCATTCTGGACTAATCCATGTTCTAGTTCCTCTCTCTCTGTTTACCTCTCATTCTGGACTAATCCATGTTGTAGTTCCTCTCTCTCTGTGTATACCTCTCATTCTGGACTAATCCATGTTGTAGTTCCTCTCTCTGTGTGTTTACCTCTCATTCTGGACTAATCCATGCTGTAGTTCCTCTCTCTGTGTTTACCTCTCATTCTGGACTAATCCATGTTGTAGTTCCTCTCTCTGTGTGTTTACCTCTCATTCTGGACTAATCCATGTTGTAGTTCCTCTCTCTGTGTGTTTACCTCTCATTCTGGACTAATCCATGTTGTAGTTCCTCTCTCTGTGTGTTTCCCTCTCATTCTGGACTAATCCATGTTGTAGTTCCTCTCTCTGTGTTTCCCTCTCATTCTGGACTAATCCATGTTGTAGTTCCTCTCTCTGTGTTTACTTCTCATTCTGGACTAATCCATGTTGTAGTTCCTCTCTGTGTGTTTCCCTCTCAATCTGGACTAATCCATGTTGTAGTTCCTCTCTCTGTGTGTTTCCCTCTCATTCTGGACTAATCCATGTTGTAGTTCCTCTCTCTGTGTTTCCCTCTCATTCTGGACTATTCCATGTTGTAGTTCCTCTCTCTCTGTGTATACCTCTCATTCTGGACTAATCCATGTTGTAGTTCCTCTCTCTGTGTGTTTACCTCTCATTCTGGACTAATCCATGTTGTAGTTCCTCTCTCTGTGTTTACCTCTCATTCTGGACTAATCCATGTTGTAGTTCCTCTCTCTCTGTGTTTACCTCTCATTCTGGACTAATCCATGTTGTAGTTCCTCTCTCTGTGTTTACCTCTCATTCTGGACTAATCCATGTTGTAGTTCCTCTCTCTCTGTGTTTACCTCTCATTCTGGACTAATCCATGTTGTAGTTCCTCTCTCTGTGTGTTTACCTCTCATTCTGGACTAATCCATGTTGTAGTTCCTCTCTCTCTGTGTTTACCTCTCATTCTGGACTAATCCATGTTGTAGTTCCTCTCTCTGTGTGTTTCCCTCTCATTCTGGACTAATCCATGTTGTAGTTCCTCTCTCTGTGTGTTTCCCTCTCATTCTGGACTAATCCATGTTGTAGTTCCTCTCTCTCTGTGTTTACCTCTCATTCTGGACTAATCCATGTTGTAGTTCCTCTCTCTGTGTTTCCCTCTCATTCTGGACTAATCCATGTTGTAGTTCCTCTCTCTCTGTGTTTACCTCTCATTCTGGAATAATCCATGTTGTAGTTCCTCTCTCTGTGTGTTTACCTCTCATTCTGGACTAATCCATGTTGTAGTTCCTCTCTCTCTGTGTTTACCTCTCATTCTGGACTAATCCATGTTGTAGTTCCTCTCTCTGTGTTTACCAGTCATTCTGGACTAATCCATGTTGTAGTTCCTCTCTCTGTGTTTACCTTTCATTCTGGACTAATCCATGTTGTAGTTCCTCTCTCTGTGTTTACCTCTCATTCTGGACTAATCCATGTTGTAGTTCCTCTCTCTGTGTTTACCTCTCATTCTGGACTAATCCATGTTGTAGTTCCTCTCTCTGTGTTTACCTCTCATTCTGGACTAATCCATGTTGTAGTTCCTCTCTCTGTGTTTACCTCTCATTCTGGACTAATCCATGTTGTAGTTCCTCTCTCTCTGTTTACCTCTCATTCTGGACTAATCCATGTTGTAGTTCCTCTCTCTGTGTTTACCTCTCATTCTGGACTAATCCATGTTGTAGTTCCTCTCTCTGTGTTTACCTCTCATTCTGGACTAATCCATGTTGTAGTTCCTCTCTCTCTGTTTACCTCTCATTCTGGACTAATCCATGTTGTAGTTCCTCTCTCTGTGTTTACCTCTCATTCTGGACTAATCCATGTTGTAGTTCCTCTCTCTGTGTTTACCTCTCATTCTGGACTAATCCATTGCCCTTTCTCATTTCTCTAACTCCCCTCCTCGACTCCCCTCCTCGACTCCTATCCTCGATACTTAGTCCCGCCCACATGAGATGTGAGCCGAGGAGTCGAGGAGGGGAACCGAGGAGAGAGGAGGGGAAGCAGCAGGCGGTTAGAGAAATGAGAACTCCTCTCCTCTGAGCGGTCATTTTAAAGAGACTTCCATTAATGATGACAGGAGGCACAGCAGCCCTCTGTCTGATGGACAGATGTGTTCATCACCACTTTGATTGATTCACAGTGCAGAATAATGAGACAATAACAGGCTACAGATGCGGACACACACACACACACACACACACACACACACACACACACATATATGTATATATTTATATACATATATATATACAATTTCAGAATCAAACAGAGCACTCTCATATTAACGTAACACTATCAGAGACTGGATATATCCCCCCCCCTCTCTGGTCGCTACAATGAGGAAAATAAATGACGGACCAAAAGTTTTATTTACAAGTATTAAAAGTAAGCAGAGGACACCAAACCAACTGAGACCTGTCTGTCCGCTGCATCTACGCACACACTGTACCAAACACACACACGCACCTACAGCTAACAGCCTAACAGCCGTTGTGTATTTTCTTATGTGAAGCACTAAATGGTTTTAGAAAAATATGGACTCTTTGTTTGTAGATATCTACTAAACTACAGCAAATAAAGAGAGTAGGCCTGTTATACTGAGTGATATATATTATACACACTGCTCTGCTTTCTGCACGGACATCACAGCTGTTCTCTCTGGAAACATCGCGTCGCGATGAGAGCAGTTAATAAAATAATATCCAGGGGATGCATGCAGAGCTGTCATTGGCTGAGATCAGTCCGGTCGTGCGTCACGACTCTTTGAAACATCTCTGTTGCCGGAAATGCATCCACGAAGGAGCCGTGGAGGACCGTGGAGGACCCATCAGTGTATCCTCGGTTAGAGCTCCTCCAGAGAGCCTCCTCGGTGCTCGATGCTCGGTCCTCGAAGTGCATTTAGAGAAATGAGATGTCCTTCAACATGGCGCGCTGAAATTCATTTCCGGGTCACTACCGGAGGACCGAGGAGTCGAGGAGTCGAGGAGGGGGATTTGTTGAAATGAGAACGGGCCCATGTTGTAGTTCCTCTCTGTGTGTTTCCCTCTCATTCTGGACTAATCCATGTTGTAGTTCCTCTCTCTCTCTGTTTACCTCTCATTCTGGACTAATCCTGTTTACCTCTCATTCTGGACTAATCCATGTTGTAGTTCCTCTCTCTGTGTGTTTACCTCTCATTCTGGACTAATCCATGTTGTAGTTCCTCTCTCTGTGTGTTTACCTCTCATTCTGGACTAATCCATGTTGTAGTTCCTCTCTCTCTGTGTTTACCTCTCATTCTGGACTAATCCATGTTGTAGTTCCTCTCTCTGTGTTTACCTCTCATTCTGGACTAATCCATGTTGTAGTTCCTCTCTCTCTGTGTTTACCTCTCATTCTGGACTAATCCATGTTGTAGTTCCTCTCTCTGTGTTTACCTCTCATTCTGGACTAATCCATGTTGTAGTTCCTCTCTCTCTGTGTTTACCACTCATTCTGGACTAATCCATGCTGTAGTTCCTCTCTCTGTGTTTACCTCTCATTCTGGACTAATCCATGTTGTAGTTCCTCTCTCTGTGTTTACCTCTCATTCTGGACTAATCCATGTTGTAGTTCCTCTCTCTGTGTTTACCTCTCATTCTGGACTAATCCATGTTGTAGTTCCTCTCTCTGTGTTTACCTCTCATTCTGGACTAATCCATGTTGTAGTTCCTCTCTCTGTGTGTTTACCTCTCATTCTGGACTAATCCATGTTGTAGTTCCTCTCTCTGTGTTTACCTCTCATTCTGGACTAATCCATGTTGTAGTTCCTCTCTCTCTGTGTTTACCTCTCATTCTGGACTAATCCATGTTGTAGTTCCTCTCTCTGTGTTTACCTCTCATTCTGGACTAATCCATGTTGTAGTTCCTCTCTCTGTGTTTACCTCTCATTCTGAACTAATCCATGTTGTAGTTCCTCTCTCTGTGTGTTTACCTCTCATTCTGGACTAATCCATGTTGTAGTTCCTCTCTCTGTGTTTACCTCTCATTCTGGACTAATCCATGTTGTAGTTCCTCTCTCTGTGTTTACCTCTCATTCTGGACTAATCCATGTTGTAGTTCCTCTCTCTGTGTTTACCTCTCATTCTGGACTAATCCATGTTGTAGTTCCTCTCTCTGTGTTTACCTCTCATTCTGGACTAATCCGTGTTGTAGTTCCTCTCTCTCTGTTTACCTCTCATTCTGGACTAATCCATGTTGTAGTTCCTCTCTCTGTGTCTTTACCTCTCATTCTGGACTAATCCATGTTGTAGTTCCTCTCTCTCTCTGTTTACCTCTCATTCTGGATGAATCCATGTTGTAGTTCCTCTCTCTCTGTGTTTAACTCTCATTCTGGACTAGTCCATGTTGTAGTTCCTCTCTCTGTGTTTACCTCTCATTCTGGACTAATCCATGTTGTAGTTCCTCTCTCTGTGTTTACCTCTCATTCTGGACTAATCCATGTTGTAGTTCCTCTCTCTCTGTGTTTACCTCTCATTCTGGACTAATCCATGTTGTAGTTCCTCTCTCTCTGTGTTTACCTCTCATTCTGGACTAATCCATGTTGTAGTTCCTCTCTCTCTCTGTTTACCTCTCATTCTGGACTAATCCTGTTCACCTCTCATTCTGGACTAATCCATGTTGTAGTTCCTCTCTCTGTGTTTACCTCTCATTCTGGACTAATCCATGTTGTAGTTCCTCTCTCTCTGTGTTTACCTCTCATTCTGGACTAATCCATGTTGTAGTTCCTCTCTGTCTGTGTTTACCTCTCATTCTGGACTAGTCCATGTTGTAGTTCCTCTCTCCGTGTTTACCTCTCATTCTGGACTAATCCATGTTGTAGTTCCTCTCTCTGTGTTTACCTCTCATTCTGGACTAATCCATGTTGTAGTTCCTCTCTCTGTGTGTTTACCTCTCATTCTGGACTAATCCATGTTGTAGTTCCTCTCTCTCTCTGTTTACCTCTCATTCTGGATGAATCCATGTTGTAGTTCCTCTCTCTCTGTGTTTAACTCTCATTCTGGACTAGTCCATGTTGTAGTTCCTCTCTCTGTGTTTACCTCTCATTCTGGACTAATCCATGTTGTAGTTCCTCTCTCTGTGTTTACCTCTCATTCTGGACTAATCCATGTTGTAGTTCCTCTCTCTCTGTGTTTACCTCTCATTCTGGACTAATCCATGTTGTAGTTCCTCTCTCTCTGTGTTTACCTCTCATTCTGGACTAATCCATGTTGTAGTTCCTCTCTCTCTCTGTTTACCTCTCATTCTGGACTAATCCTGTTCACCTCTCATTCTGGACTAATCCATGTTGTAGTTCCTCTCTCTGTGTTTACCTCTCATTCTGGACTAATCCATGTTGTAGTTCCTCTCTCTCTGTGTTTACCTCTCATTCTGGACTAATCCATGTTGTAGTTCCTCTCTGTCTGTGTTTACCTCTCATTCTGGACTAGTCCATGTTGTAGTTCCTCTCTCTGTGTTTACCTCTCATTCTGGACTAATCCATGTTGTAGTTCCTCTCTCTGTGTTTACCTCTCATTCTGGACTAATCCATGTTGTAGTTCCTCTCTCTCTGTGTTTACCTCTCATTCTGGACTAATCCATGTTGTAGTTCCTCTCTCTCTGTGTTTACCTCTCATTCTGGACTAATCCATGTTGTAGTTCCTCTCTCTCTCTGTTTACCTCTCATTCTGGACTAATCCATGTTGTAGTTCCTCTCTCTCTCTGTTTACCTCTCATTCTGGACTAATCCTGTTCACCTCTCATTCTGGACTAATCCATGTTGTAGTTCCTCTCTCTGTGTTTACCTCTCATTCTGGACTAATCCATGTTGTAGTTCCTCTCTCTCTGTGTTTACCTCTCATTCTGGACTAATCCATGTTGTAGTTCCTCTCTGTCTGTGTTTACCTCTCATTCTGGACTAGTCCATGTTGTAGTTCCTCTCTCCGTGTTTACCTCTCATTCTGGACTAATCCATGTTGTAGTTCCTCTCTCTGTGTTTACCTCTCATTCTGGACTAATCCATGTTGTAGTTCCTCTCTCTGTGTGTTTACCTCTCATTCTGGACTAATCCATGGCCCTTTCTCATTTCTCTAACTCCCCTCCTCGACTCCCCTCCTCGACTCCTATCCTCGATACTTAGTCCCGCCCACAGGAGATGTGAGCCGAGGAGCCGAGGAGGGGAACCGAGGAGAGAGGAGGGGAAGCAGCAGGCGGTTAGAGAAATGAGAACTCCTCTCCTCTGAGCGGTCATTTTAAAGAGACGTCCATTAATGATGACAGGAGGCACAGCAGCCCTCTGTCTGATGGACAGATGTGTTCATGACCACTTTGATTCATTCACAGTGCGGAATAATGAGACAATAACAGGCTACAGATGCGGGGACACACACACATATATATATATATATATATGTATATATTTATATACATATATATATATACAATTTCAGAATCAAACAGAGCACTCTCATATTAACGTAACACTATCAGAGACTGGATATATCCCCCCTCCCCCCTCTCTGTGGTCGCTACAATGAGGAAAATAAATGACGGACCAAAAGTTTTATTTACAAGTATTAAAAGTAAGCAGAGGACACCAAACCATCTGAGACCTGTCTGTCCGCTGCATCTACGCACACACTGTACCAAACACACACACGCACCTACAGCTAACAGCCTAACAGCCGTTGTGTATTTTATTATGTGAAGCACTAAATGGTTTTAGAAAAATATGGACTCTTTGTTTGTAGATATCTACTAAACTACAGCAAATAAAGAGAGTAGGCCCGTTATACTGAGTGATATATATTATACACACTGCTCTGCTTTCTGCACGGACATCACAGCTGTTCTCTCTGGAAACATCGCGTCGCGATGAGAGCAGTTAATAAAATAATATCCAGGGGATGCATGCAGAGCTGTCATTGGCTGAGATAAGTCCGGCCGTGCGTCACGACTCTTTGAAACATCTCTGTTGCCGGAAATGCATCCACGAAGGAGCCGTGGAGGACCGTGGAGGACCCATCAGTGTATCCTCGGTTAGAGCTCCTCCAGAGAGCCTCCTCGATGCTCGATGCTCGGTCCTCGAAGTGCATTTAGAGAAATGAGATGTCCTTCAACATGGCGCGCTGAAATTCATTTCCGGGTCACTACCGGAGGACCGAGGAGTCGAGGAGTCGAGGAGGGGGATTTGCTGAAATGAGAACGGGCCTATGTTGTAGTTCCTCTCTCTCTGTGTTTACCTCTCATTCTGGACTAATCCATGTTGTAGTTCCTCTCTCTCTCTGTTTACCTCTCATTCTGGACTAATCCTGTTTACCTCTCATTCTGGACTAATCCATGTTGTAGTTCCTCTCTCTGTGTTTACCTCTCATTCTGGACTAATCCATGTTGTAGTTCCTCTCTCTCTGTGTTTACCTCTCATTCTGGACTAATCCATGTTGTAGTTCCTCTCTCTCTGTGTTTACCTCTCATTCTGGACTAGTCCATGTTGTAGTTCCTCTCTCCGTGTTTACCTCTCATTCTGGACTAATCCATGTTGTAGTTCCTCTCTCTGTGTTTACCTCTCATTCTGGACTAATCCATGTTGTAGTTCCTCTCTCTGTGTGTTTACCTCTCATTCTGGACTAATCCATGTTGTAGTTCCTCTCTCTCTGTGTTTACCTCTCATTCTGGACTAATCCATGTTGTAGTTCCTCTCTCTCTGTGTTTACCTCTCATTCTGGACTAATCCATGTTGTAGTTCCTCTCTCTCTCTGTTTACCTCTCACTCTGGACTAATCCTGTTTACCTCTCATTCTGGACTAATCCATGTTGTAGTTCCTCTCTCTGTGTTTACCTCTCATTCTGGACTAATCCATGTTGTAGTTCCTCTCTCTCTGTGTTTACCTCTCATTCTGGACTAATCCATGTTGTAGTTCCTCTCTCTCTGTGTTTACCTCTCATTCTGGACTAGTCCATGTTGTAGTTCCTCTCTCCGTGTTTACCTCTCATTCTGGACTAATCCATGTTGTAGTTCCTCTCTCTGTGTTTACCTCTCATTCTGGACTAATCCATGTTGTAGTTCCTCTCTCTGTGTGTTTACCTCTCATTCTGGACTAATCCATGTTGTAGTTCCTCTCTCTGTGTGTTTAACTCTCATTCTGGACTAATCCATGTTGTAGTTCCTCTCTCTCTGTGTTTACCTCTCATTCTGGACTAATCCATGTTGTAGTTCCTCTCTCTGTGTTTACCTCTCATTCTGGACTAATCCATGTTGTATTTCCTCTCTCTGTGTTTACCTCTCATTCTGGACTAATCCATGTTGTACTTCCTCTCTCTGTGTTTACCTCTCATTCTGGACTAATCCATGTTGTAGTTCCTCTCTCTGTGTTTACCTCTCATTCTGGACTAATCCATGTTGTAGTTCCTCTCTCTCTGTGTTTACCTCTCATTCTGGACTAGTCCATGTTGTAGTTCGTCTCTCTGTGTTTACCTCTCATTCTGGACTAATCCATGGTGTAGTTCCTCTCTCTGTGTTTACCTCTCATTCTGGACTAATCCATGTTGTTGTTCCTCTCTCTCTGTGTGTACCTCTCATTCTGGACTAATCCATGTTGTAGTTCCTCTCTCTCTGTGTTTACCTCTCATTCTGGACTAATCCATGTTGTAGTTCCTCTGCGTGCTGCCAGACCAGAGCCAACGATCTGTAGGTCACTTACAGCCAATCCTCTTACAGCCTGCAGAAGCTCCAGCGCTGTGTTATTATGGTTTGCTTTCAGAGCGTCTCTCAGGGTGTTCAGTTCTAGTCGAAGCTGTAAAGACACAGTTATCTGAGGATGAGGGTTTGCAGAGCGGCTCAGCAGTCAGAGAACAGACTTGAACACGTCTGGTTGTTGGGAGAAAGGAGGAGGAACGTACAGCAGACAGAGTTATCTTTGAGATCTGAGGATTACTCTTCAGTTTCTCAGAGGGACTGGAACTGTGGAACATCTCAAAGACAAAAGTCACACCTGAACATGAAAACACACAATTATTTACCTGTGGAATCTTTCCAGGTAAGACTTTGAATCTCATATGATGAACTCAATCAGGAGATGTCTGTCCTCAGCAGAGTCTTTGAATCAGCTTTAATCTACAAAGTATTCACATGTCATCTCTCCCTCTGTGTGGGAAACAGGAAGTAGAGCTGTAGGAGCAGTGTTGGGTGTAACCCGTTACAAAAGTAACGGAGTTACAGTAATGTATTTTATTTTTGCTGTAACGAAGTAATGTAACGCATTACTAATGAAATGTGGGTAATATATTACCCACAATGCTCAACACATTTCAACCCCAAATGAAATGGTGTTTTGTTTTTTTAAGAATGTACTAACATAGCGAGACATTCCGACACCAGACAAATTGTGCGGGTAGATTAGTAAACCTGGTGTGTTTACCCTTCAGGCTTCGCGTCGGGATCTTCGGGCAGTTGAATGTTATGCACCCTCTATTCAAAAAAGAGAACGGAGCGAAAAATAAAACAACAAATTGTGTCAGGTGCGCGTGACCTGCTCCGCTGCGCGTGCATCATTTCCAAAGTGCTTCCACAGCAGTGACACACATCTGTGGATAATCATTTATACGAAAATGGTTAAAGCAACCATCACTAAACGCCAGCAACACTGCATCTACTGCAGACAGTAGCAACAGGTCAGATGGGGACATCACGTTACCCTCCGTTGTGGACACTAGCTTACTCCCGCCTGACTCCGCCCTCGCCCCGGAGCAGCAGTCTTCGTCGTCTGAAACTACGCAGCCCCTCTGCGGCCCGCAGAGGATGCCACGGCCAAACAGAGCCTGCCCAGGTATATCTAAACAAGTACCCGCCTGTACAGTGGGGTTAGGCGGTCATGTTGCAGCTCGTGGTATACAAATAGACAATGGAATATTCATGTGGAAATAGATTCATATTCTGCCATGCCTGTAGAAATGTTGGGTCAAACATAATGCATGTAGCACAGATGCCTTCACCACGAATGGCTACACAAAGATCTCATATCCCAAGCTTATCAACGAGCTGATGTTGCAGCTGAAATGTTCTCCAGGTCACAAAGTCAACCTCACATGATGATGTGATCCAGTTTTCAAGCACAGTAAATAGTCTCTTCCCAGAGTATATGATGGGACCAAGGTGATGATGTAGTACATGGTTTTAATAATACTTTTGCTTTTCAATGTTTGCCATTTCAAACCATGAGCTGGTTCAAATCATATGTGCCTTGATTTACAATATGTTCTCATTTGTGTTATCAGTAGCTTTGAAGCCTTTGTGCTTTTCTTTGCCACAGTCCACTTTGGACTATATGACATATTTCAGGATTGCACTTTGAACTCACTTGAAATGTTCTCACTTGCTTGGTTTCAAAACATAACAAAGGCCATAATCTGTTCATTGGGACCATCAATGCTATTTTTCATTGCTGTTGCCGGCCACTATTGCTCATGTAAACCTGCTACTGCTGCGCCCCCTGTAATCTCAGAGGCACCCCCTGTAATCTCAGAGGCACCCCCTGTAACCTCAGAGGCACCCCCTGTAACCTCAGAGGCACCCTGAGTCATTTTGTTCTGGAACCGGGCCTGTACATGGCCATATACTAAACACACTACAGAGCCCATTCCGTGTCCTGTTAGTGTTTACTTCCTGTCTGCCTTCTTCTGGTGATTTATCTGACGTCTAGCGCTCCGTCTTTTGACCTCTTTTCCTTTCTCTTTCTGGATCCTCCTTAGCAACCTTCATTAGAGTCCTTGACAGTGGTCTGTACTGCTGGATTAACAACGTGTCACATGTTAAGAATTTACAATCAGAATCGAGTATTCAACTAAGCCGTGTAATACAAGTTGTTAGTAGCCTTAAGGGCCTACACCAGGGCTGCCCAACCAGTCGACTGGGAATCTCCCCGCGATCGACCGGTCGATCGCGGGGAGATTCCCAGTCGATCGCGAGATGTGTCTAAAAATAGAACAACAACATTCTGTTGTATCGTTAATGTCCTGTAACATAATCTTCCTGTGCCAGAATAATGCACTTGAACGCATCAAAGCTTTGTGATTGGCCGGCGTGACCCCATGTGTCGGGGCGTGGCTGGTGGACATTGGGCAGTATTTCGCTGACGTTGTCCGTGTCAACAGGAGTGACAGTCCGCTCACACACAAGTCCGCAATTATGGCAGAAGCAAAAAAGCCCAACATATATAATTTGCACTCCGAGTGGGAGGATGATTATTTTTGTATCTATTCCAATTCAAAGTCCATCTGTCTCTCATCTGTCTCTCATCTGTCTCTCATCTGTCTCTCATCTGTCTCTCATCTGTCTCTCATCTGCAATGCGAGCGTGGCTTTATCGAAGAAGGGTCATTTAGGAGCGGCATTTCAAAACAGTGCAAAAACGCTGCGAGACGGAATTCCCTCCTAATTCTGCCCTACGCTCCAAAAGGGGAGGGGCCTGAAAGGACAGCTAAATGCACAGCAGCACATTTTCACCAGGCCCAACAACAGGAGCAAGGCTGCTCCAGAGCATCTTATCGTGTCAGTCACGTTCCAGAGAAACACATGAAGTCTTTCAAAGACGGTGAAGTTGTGAAAGAAGCATTCCTGGAGGCTGCCGACGCGCTTTTTGGGGACAGTAAAAATAACAGCAGCATTTCAACAGGTTTTTGATATAATAAGAACTCAAGTTAGATACCGTTATTAATCAGCTGTAAGTTTTTGTTTGTTTGAACTTATTCATTATAGTTATTGTACAACATGGTATAAGAATGCAAACATTCAGATCTGTTCTGTTTAAATTGATTATAGTCTATTATCAATTCAGGTTAAGAAGCTAGTGTTGCTTGCATCCTATTTTAAAGGCATTTATTTTTATACTCGACTAAAATGCAACAAAAAAAGGGTTTGATTCTATTAATTTAGTCTTTTATTGCACTTTGGCAGCAGATTCCTGAGTAGCTTCAGATCTGAGTCGTCTTATTAGTAAGCCTCATTTTAATGGCAAAGAAAGGGTTCAGAGTCTTTTCTTTTTTCCTGTCATATGTGGCAGCACTGCTCAATGTTTCTTGAAAACATTACCCACTGTAGTGACGTGTGAATAAACTCCAACTCTGTATCAACAACACTATTGTGTAACTTCAGTTAAATACTTGTATGTGTGTAGATTAGAAAGAGGTAAGATAAAGGATCTGCAGTATTTTATGGAGTATTAATCGTACAAAGGTCAGTTTTATACAAGTAGAAGTGTGTATTTACCTGTCAGTAATGGCTACGCCTCTCTATTTGGACTGGTAGATCTCGGCAGACTGGCAACTTTAAAAGTAGCTCTCGGTTAAAAAAATGTGGGCACCCCTGGTCTACACAGTGGTTATGCTATACCACATCGCCCATCACTGGATGCATAATGAGCTGCACTAAACTACATTTTAGCATTCAAAATACCTAGATATTCTTTTGCGGTTATTTTGGTGAAAGTAACTAAAGTAGTGTAACTCATTACATTTCAGAGACAGTAATATTGTAATGTAACTTATTACTTTCAAAAGACAGTAATAAGTAATATGTAATGTATTACATTTTGGAAGTAACTTGCTCAACACTGTGTAGGAGTCATCGAGTGATGTTGTACAAACGCGGAACAACGGCCCAAAACGCATACATTAGCAGGAAACACCTGCAAATAATGAAATGAAAAACAAACAAACCCTGAAAACAAACGCAACAAAAAAACGCTACACGATATGCAAAGTCCAAAGCACGTACAAATCCCAAAACACATACAAAAAAAATACAAGATACAGTGAGGGAAGAACATTGTTAAAAGAGATGACAAATCAAGTGCAGGCAAATAACACGGGCCATAGTGAGTACCGCGGAAAAAGGACATTTGAATTCTTAGCAGTTTGTTTATATGTATGTATTTGTGTATAGATGTTGCAACTATACAGAGCTTTAGCAATTGCCTGTAACTATGGTCATGCTAATAAAGCTATTGAATTGAATTGAGAGAGAGAGCGAGCGAGAGAGCACTAGAGAGGGAGCGAGCGAGCGAGAGAGAGAGAGCGCGAGAGAGCGAGAGAGCGAGAGCGCGAGAGAGAGAGAGAGAAAGAGAGAGAGAGAGCGCGAGAGAGAGAGAGCGCGAGAGAGCGAGAGCGCGAGAGAGAGAGAGAGAGAGAGAGCGAGAGAGAGCGAGAGAGAGCGAGCGAGAGCGAGAGAGAGCGAGAGAACGAGAGAGCGAGAGAGAGCGAGAGAGCGAGAGAGAGCGAGAGAGCGAGAGCGCGAGAGAGAGCGAGAGAGAGAGCGCGAGAGAGAGAGTGAGAGAGAGAGCGAGAGAGCGCGAGAGAGAGCGAGAGAGCGCGAGAGAGCGAGAGAGAGCGAGAGAGCGCGAGAGAGAGAGAGCGCGAGAGAGAGAGAGCGCGAGAGAGAGAGCGCGAGAGAGAGCGAGAGAGCGCGAGAGAGAGCGCGAGAGAGAGAGCGCGAGAGAGAGAGAGCGAGAGAGAGAGAGAGAGCGAGAGCGAGAGCGAGAGAGAGCGAGAGCGAGAGAGAGCGAGAGCGAGAGAGAGCGAGAGCGAGAGAGAGAGGACAAAGTCATGACAGGAGAGGAGTGTGCATTAGACAGAGCTTCTTTCAGCTAAGACTTTTAGCAAAGGTCAAGCCTTTCCTTTCTTTTAATGACTTTGAGAAAGTAATACATTGTTTTATATCCACTAAACTGGATTACTGCAATGCTCTTTATATTGGAGTGACCAAGGCTTCCCTGTCACGCCTACAGCTGGTCCAGAATGCTGCTGCACGCCTCCTTACAAGGACAGGCAGGCGTGAACATATTACGCCTGTACTCGCCTCTTTACACTGGCTACCAGTCCATTTTAGAATACAGTTTAAAATGTTGCTGTTCGCATACAAGGCCCTGAACGCTTTAGCCCCACCATACCTGGCAGATCTTTTAAAACCATACACACCCACACGGTCACTGAGGTCTGCTGACAGACTCCTTCTGGTAGTCCCAAAATCGAGGCTAAAGCAGCGGGGAAATAGAGCCTTTGCTGTTGCAGCTCCAAAGTTATGGAACGAATTACCCCTCCAGGTTAGACTTGCTCCAACTCTGCCTGTTTTTAAATCTCGTTTAAAAACCCACTTCTTTTCCCTGGCTTGTACTGACCAGGTGACACTTGTGCTGTTAAATGTGGGTTTTATTTATTTATTTTTTAGCTTACTAGTGTTTTGTATTGTTTTTACGTCATGTAGGAGAGTTTTTCAGTCGGTGGCTTCTGATCTGTTTTCAGTGTCTCGTGTTTTACATTAGTTTCATGTCTTATCTGTTTTTATGTATGTATGCTATGTTTTTATACAGTTGTTGATGGACAGCACTTTGTTCAACTCTGTTGTTTTTAAATGTGCTATAGAAATAAAATGGATTGGATTGAATGTTTTCTTTGACCCTGGCAAACTGTTGTCCATTCGTGGAGTGCTGTTATGAACTTGGTTACACAAGGATAAGGACTCAAATGCACGACCCGGGAGCCAAAGGTAAAGTATAATTAATATACTTTATTTGTACAAAAAAAGGTAACAAAAGAAAATCACTCTTACGAGATGACAAAAAGGGCTTGAACAAGGTACAACAGAAAATCGCTCACAACGTGAGGAACTAAACTTATAATAAGTTTCAGGAGCAAAGATAGGCTTGAATCAAAAAGTGCAAACGCTGAAGAGCAGAACTCTGGCATGAGGACAGGACAAAAACGAACTGACACTGAATGCTGGGAGACTGGGGACTTTAAACACTCAACAACCATACACAGGTGAACACAATCAGGGGCGGGGCTGATACTGATGAGGGAAGTGAGTCAAGGGACCTGAAATGAGGCGTGAAACAAACAAAACAGGAAGTGAGCAATAATAACACATAAATATGAAACATGATTATTAACACTTTTGACGGTGCACAACAGTACCCCCCCCTCTAGGGCCGACTCCTGACGGCCCAGGCCGATCATAAAAATCCTGAATCAGGGTTTTGTCCACAATGAATCTCGCAGGAACCCAGCACCTTTCCTCGAGACCATAACCCACCCAATCCACCAGGAATTGCTTGCCTCGACCCCTATTGCGGACCTCCAGCAACTTGCGGACCTTGTACGTTAGGCCACCTTCGAAGAACTGGGGTGGTGGAGGGGGCTTGGAGGCGGGAATCAGCGTGCTCTCATGAACTGGCTTAATCTTGCTGACGTGGAATGTAGGGTGTACCCCCATGGTTCTGGGAAGTCTTAGGCGCACAGATACCGGATTGATGACTTTTGACACCGGAAAAGGCCCCACAAACCTTGGAGTCAACTTCTTGGACGCCACCTGAAGTGGTAGGTCCTTGGTGGAAAGCCACACCTTTTGACCCGGTTTGTAACTGGGAGCGGCCCTGCGGTGGATGTCTGCTACATCCTTCATCCGAGCCGAACTTCGTAGCAGAGATTGGCGAGCTCCAGCCCAAACTCGGCGACAGCGTCTAATCAAGGCGTGAGCTGATGGTACCTTAACTTCCCCTTCGTCGGTTGAGAACAGCGGCGGTTGATAACCATTGGCACAATGGAAAGGCGAGAGACCTGTGGCCGCCGTGGGAAGAGTATTGTGTGCAAACTCCACCCAAGTGAGGTGGTCGCTCCAGTTGGTCTGGTTCTGGAACACGAGACAGCGTAGTGTAGTCTCCAGTTCTTGATTCAGACGCTCCGATTGTCCATTTGATTGAGGGTGGTAACCTGAAGACAAGCTGACAGTAGCGCCTATGAGTCTGCAAAACTCCTTCCAGAAAGCTGAAATGAATTGTGGACCTCTGTCGGAAACAATGTCATTTGGAAATCCGTGGATCCTGAATATTTGGTTCATCATGACCTCTGCGGTACTCTTGGCAGAGGGGATCTTGGTTAGAGGAATGAAATGAACCATCTTGGAGAACCGGTCCACCACTGTCAGAACCGTAGTTTTGCCTCTGGACGAGGGAAGACCTGTCACAAAGTCCATAGATATATGTGACCAGGGACGTTGAGGAATCGGCAGTGGTTGGAGCAAACCCATCTTGACCTGGGACGAGGTCTTATTGCAGGCACACACCGGACAAGCCGCCACGTACTCCTGCACATCCTTCTTCATGGCTGGCCACCAGAAACGCTGCTTAATCCTGTACATAGTCCTTTTAACTCCAGGGTGGCACGAGATCACCGACGTGTGGGCCCAGTGGATGACCTTAGAGTGGAGAGACACAGGAACAAAGAGCAGGTGGTTTGGACCTTTGCTAGGTGCTGGGTTTAATGCGTTAGCCTGTTTAACGTCCAATTCTAATTGCCAGGAAAAGGCTCCGACCATACGGTTTAATGGAAGGATGGTCTTGGGCTCTACCGAAAAAGGTTCTGGATCGAAAAGGCGAGACAAGGCATCAGGCTTCTGATTCTGAGATCCGGGACGGAAAGAGAGAGTGAAGTTGAACCTACTGAAAAATAGAGTCCACCTGGCCTGCCGAGAGTTGAGGCGTTTAGCCTTTCTGATATACTCCAGGTTCTTATGGTCTGTCCAAACTAAGAACGGCTGTTCTGCCCCCTCCAACCAGTGTCTCCATTCCTCCAGAGCAGCTTTTACAGCTAACAGTTCCTTATTTCCCACATCGTAGTTCTTCTCTGCCGCCGTCAGCTTCCGCGACAGGAAGGCACATGGGTGTATCCTGTTGTCTTTCAAGGATTTTTGGGACAAAATGCCTCCAATTCCCTCATTGGAAGCATCGACCTCGACCACAAACTGGCGCTGGGGATCCGGAATGGTGAGAATCGGCGCTGTGGTGAACCTCTCCCTGAGGAGCTGGAAAGCGCAGTCAGCCTGGGGAGTCCACTTGAAGGGAACTTTGGAAGAAGTCAGAACATGCAGAGGAGCAGCTACAGAACTGAAGTTTCTTATAAACTTTCTGTAGAAGTTTGCAAACCCTAAGAACTGCTGAACCTTCTTCCTGGAGTCTGGTGTTGGCCACTTGGAAACTGCACTGACTTTAGCAGGTTCCATCTGCATCTGGTTTGGTGAGATTATATATCCTAGAAAGGCCACCTTTTCTACGTGAAACTCACACTTCTCTGCCTTGACATATAATTGATTCTCGAGTAGTTTCTGCAGAACCTGACGGACATGGTGAACATGGGACTTAGAGTCTGGTGAGAAAATCAAAATGTCATCAAGGTACACAAACACAGAAACATTCAAAAATTCCCGCAAAACCTCATTCACAAAACCCTGAAACACAGCCGGTGCATTACACAGTCCAAAAGGCATAACAAGGTACTCATAGTGACCGCTCTGAGTATTAAATCCTGTCTTCCACTCATCCCCTTCCCTTATTCTAACCAAGTGATAAGCATTTCTTAAGTCCAGCTTGGTAAAAATCTTGGCAGTCTGAAGTAGCTCGAAAGCAGAGGACATGAGTGGCAGAGGATAGCGGTTTTTTACCGTAATGTCATTAAGAGGGCTGTAGTCTATGCAAGGTCTCAGAGAACCGTCCTTTTTTCCCACGAAGAAAAACCCCGCTCCAGCTGGGGAAGATGAAGGACGGATAATCCCTGATTTGAGAGAAGCGGAAATGTAGTCGTCCATTGCCGCTCTCTCTGGCCTTGAGATCGAATACAGTTTTCCCTTGGGAATGGGAGCCCCCGGTAAGAGATTAATGGGGCAATCAAAAGGTCGGTGAGGAGGTAACGACATGGCTTTTGATTTGTTAAATGCTTCCTTAAGATCATGATAACATGACGGTACCTTCTGTAGGTCAGGATAGTCTGGGTGATCAATGACGATCCTACTAGGGTCTGTTGGTGCTTTAACAGAGCGTGAATGTTTACACCTGTTAATGCAATCCTCTCCCCACTCCTTAACCCTTCCTGAGCGCCAGTCAATGTGTGGGTTGTGGATTTTTAGCCACGGAAAACCCAAAATAACCGGATGCTGAGCAGATTCAAAAATGTGAAACTGCATAACTTCAGTGTGGTCATTATTTACAGTGATCTGGATAGGTTCTGTGCAGTGGGTGACTGTAAACAACAAACGTCCGTCTAAAGCACTGGCGGTAATGGGAGAAGATAGAGGGACAGTTTTTATACCAAGCTGTTTGACTATGCCCCAATCCATAAGACTTTTGTCCGCTCCTGAGTCTATTAGCACTCCTTGGGAAATGACCTGATCATTAATAAAAATGTTTACCTTGGTAACTGGACGAGAAGGAAAGTCTGTGGAAAACTTGCTCACCAGCGCCCTCCTCTTGGCTGGTAAGCTTGCTGAAAAACCTCCTCTGGTGGAACGGCTCGTGGGAAAAAGCCCTGGAAACTGGGATGTCCGTCACGGCTGTGTCGACGTTCTCTCTCTCTTTCCCGAAGTCGGTTGTCGATCCGGATGGAAACGGCGATGAGAGATTCCAGGTCCCGGGGTACCTCCAGGGGAGCCAGCTGGTCCTTGATTGAATCTGCTAATCCAGTCCGAAAAGCGTCGCGAAGAGCCGGAATATTCCACCCGCTGTCCGCTGCTGCCGTGCGAAACTCGATAGCATAATCCACCACCTGGCGCTTATGCTGCCGCATCTGAAGTAGTCTTCGGCTGGCTTCTGTTGCAGGTGATGAGTGGTCAAAAATACGACTCATAGTGTCTGTGAAGTCGGGTAATGAGTAACATAGTTCCGTGTCTCTGGACCATTCTGCAGTAGCCCAGGCTGCAGCTCTTCCCGTTAAATGGGACACGATGAACGCCACTTTACCATGGTCTGATGAGAAAGCGCCTGGGTTGTGTTGGAAATGCAGGTCGCACTGCACCAGGAAGGCTCTGCAATTTATGGAATCTCCGGAAAACCTCTCCGGGAGAGCCAGCCGTAGTGAGGAGGAAACAGCCTGGCTCGGATTGACAGCGTCAACAGGATCCGCGACATGCAGGCGGTCAGCTGTGACTGACGTCATCGGCGGAGCAGTCTGAAGGTGAGTGATGAACTGCTGCATCTGATCCGTCAGCTGTTGTATCTGTGCAGAGAAGGAAACTTGGAGCTCGGCCTGGTTTCCTACCAGTGCCTGCACTCCTTGGCTGATTAATCCCAGCTGTTCCTCGTGACGAAAAATCCTCACGCCTTGGGCTGACAGGGCGGCGTGAAGAGCTTTTGGGTCGGCTGAGTCCATTGTGGTCAGTTCGTTCTGTTATGAACTTGGTTACACAAGGATAAGGACTCAAATGCACGACCCGGGAGCCAAAGGTAAAGTATAATTAATATACTTTATTTGTACAAAAAAAGGTAACAAAAGAAAATCACTCTTACGAGATGACAAAAAGGGCTTGAACAAGGTACAACAGAAAATCGCTCACAACGTGAGGAACTAAACTTATAATAAGTTTCAGGAGCAAAGATAGGCTTGAATCAAAAAGTGCAAACGCTGAAGAGCAGAACTCTGGCATGAGGACAGGACAAAAACGAACTGACACTGAATGCTGGGAGACTGGGGACTTTAAACACTCAACAACCATACACAGGTGAACACAATCAGGGGCGGGGCTGATACTGATGAGGGAAGTGAGTCAAGGGACCTGAAATGAGGCGTGAAACAAACAAAACAGGAAGTGAGCAATAATAACACATAAATATGAAACATGATTATTAACACTTTTGACGGTGCACAACAAGTGCTCACTTTTGGAATATTTGGAATGTCCCACTCCTGCATACACACAGATGAGTGACTGAAATAAAATAAATTCACTTTAAGAATAAAAGCCACGATAAATCCAAGCTGACCAAGGTACAGTATATTGTTGACCGTCCTTTAACTCTCACATTAGGATTGACATTGGGGCAACCAACTCCTCTCTGCACCTATAATATATCTATATGATGTCAAGAGTTACATTTAGGTGCACAATGCTGTCTCTTGACTTGCAAGCTCTTTCACCAAACAAGCTAACGCTAGCTGGGTAACTATGACGCTCTTTGTATCAAAGCAAAAAGTACCTTCTTATATATCGACTTTTTCCACTTCAATCAACTTTGTTTCCTCCGGCTTCAATTTGCAGCACTCTTGTTCGTTCTCTCTATAGAGGCTTCTCAATACTCAAATCCCCCTCCTCGACTCCTCGACTCCTCGACTCCTCGGTCCTCTGGTAGTGACCCGGAAATTAATTTCAGCGCGCCATGTTGAAGGACATCTAATTTCTCTAAATGCACTTCGAGGACCGAGGATCGAGCGTCGAAGAGGCTCTCTGGAGGAGCTATAACCGAGGAGAGAGGAGAGAGGAGGCTCTCTGGAGGAACTCTAACCGAGGAGAGAGGAGAGAGGAGGCTCTCTGGAGGAGCTATAACCGAGGAGAGAGGAGAGAGGAGAGAGGAGAGAGGAGGCTCTTTGGAGGAGCTCTAACCGAGGAGAGAGGAGAGAGGAGGTTCTCTGGAGGAGCTCTAACCGAGGAGAGAGGAGAGAGGAGGCTCTCTGGAGGAGCTCTAACCGAGGAGAGAGGAGAGAGGAGGCTCTCTGGAGGAGCTCTAACCGAGGAGAGAGGAGAGAGGAGAGAGGAGAGAGGAGGCTCTCTGGAGGAGCTCTAACCGAGGAGAGAGGAGAGAGGAGGCTCTCTGGAGGAGCTCTAACCGAGGAGAGAGGAGAGAGGAGGCTCTCTGGAGGAGCTCTAACCGAGGAGAGAGGAGGCTCTCTGGAGGAGCTCTAACCGAGGAGAGAGGAGAGAGGAGGCTCTCTGGAGGAGCTCTAACTGAGGAGAGAGGAGAGAGGAGAGAGGAGGCTCTCTGGAGGAGCTCTAACCGAGGAGAGAGGAGAGAGGAGAGAGGAAAGAGGAGGCTCTCTGGAGGAGCTCTAACCGAGGAGACACTGATGGGTCCTCCACGGTCCTCCACGGCTCCTTCGTGGATGCATTTCCGGGAACAGAGATGTTTCAAAGAGACGTGAAGCACGGCCGGACTGATCTCAGCCAATCACAGCTCTGCATCCCCTGGATATTATTTTATTAACTGCTCTCATCGTGACGCGATGTTTCCAGAGAGAACAGCTGAGAGGTCCGTGCAGAAAGCAGAGCAGTGTGTATAATATATATCACTCAGTAGAACAGGCCTACTCTCTTTGCTTTAGTTTAGTAGATATCTACAAACAAAGAGTCCAGATGTTTCTAAGACCATTTAGTGCTTCACAAAATAAAATACACAACGGCTGCAGCCTAATGATGCTTTAGGAGCTGCAGGTGTGTGTGTGGTACAGTGTGTGTGTGTGTGTGTGTGTGTGTGTGTGTGTGTGTGTGTGTGTGTGTGTGTGTGTGTGTGTGTGTGTGTGTGTGTGTGTGTGTGTGTGTGTGTGTGTGTGTGTGTGTGTGTGCGTGCGTGCGTGCGTGCGTGCGTGTGTGTGTGTGTGTGTGTGTGTGTGTGTGTGTGTGTAGGTGTGTGTGTCTGTGGTACAGTGCGTAGATGCAGCAGACAGACAGGTCTCAGTTGGTTTGGTGTCCTCTGCTTACTTTTAATTCTTGTAAATACAACTTTTGGCCCGTAATTTATTTTCCCCATTGTAGCGACTAGAGAGGGGGGGGGGGGATATATCCAGTCTCTGATTGTGTTACGTTATTATGAGAGTGCACTCATACTTTAAATTGTATATATTTATATAAATATATGTGTGTGTGTGTCCTCATCTGCAGCCTGTTATTGTCTCATTACACCGCACTGTGAATGAATCAAAGTAAATATGTGGGGGAACAATGTTCAGCTGATCTAACAGAGATTACAGCGCTATGACAAAACACTCGACAGCTGATGCAGCTGTTGCCACGTAATAATGAACGGACGTCGCTTTAAAATGACCGCTCAGAGGAAAGGAGTTCTCATTTCTTTAAACGTCTGCTGCTTCCCCTCCTCTCTCCTCGGTTCCACTCCTCTCTCCTCGGTTCCCCTCCTCTCTCCTCGGTTCCACTCCTCTCTCCTCGGTTCCCCTCCTCGGTCCTCCGCTCGCATCTCCTGTGGGCGGGACTAAGTCTCGAGGAGGGGAGTCGAGGAGGGGAAATTTAAGAATTGAGAAGCCTCTTATGTCTGGTCATACATCAATCTGTGCCACGTAGCGCGCCCCCTAGAGGCCTGGAGCACTTCCGTAATGTTTTTTTTTGTACGTACTTTGGACTTTGCATATCGTGTTGCGTTTGTTTTCGGGGTTTGTGTGTTGTATTTAGTTTGCATCATTTCTGTAAATGCAGCGTTTTTCTGTTGTATTTGTTTTCAGGGTTTGTTTGTTTTTCATTTGTGTTTCCTGCTAATGTATGCGTTTTGGGCCGTTCCGCGTTTGCACCTGCCGGCCACCGTAATGTTGAGATCAAAATATCAAGTTCATCTGAGGATTTACTTGGATCTTTCACATCATCGTTCATTTGTGAAGTGCGGAGATGACGTGATAAGATGAGCTGAATATCATTCACTTAAAGAGACTCAACACCACACCCTGTCTGCGTTTCCACCTAATTCACTTTAAATGGCACTTTGTTAGAGACCCGTTAAAGTGCACACATTCAGCCTTACTACACAACTGCTGATCCCTGCACGTTAGAGAGAATCACAACAACTCCTCACACAACTGAAGAAGCACACACACACCCACCCACTCACACACCCACCCACACACACATACACACACACACTCTCACACACACACACACACACACACACACACACACACACACACACACACACACACACACACACACACACACACACACACACACACAACCACACACACACACACACACACACACACACACTCTCACACACACATACCATGTATACATCACTTCAGGGGACATTACATTGACTTACATGAATTTCCTGGAGACTTATCCTAACCTTAACCAACACATGCCTAACCCTAACCCTACCCCTACCCTTAACCTTAACCAACACATGCCTAACCCTAACCCTAACCCTACCCTTACCCTTAACCAACACATGCCTAACGCTAACCCTTACCCTTAACCTTAACCTAACCCTAACCCTAATCCTAACCCTACCCTTAACCTTAACCAACACATGCCTAACCCTAACCCTAACCCTACCCTTACCCTTAACCAACACATGCCTAACGCTAACCCTTACCCTTAACCTTAACCTAACCCTAACCCTAACCCTAATCCTAACCCTAACCAAGCCTTCACCCTAAAATTAATGATTCCCCTCATGGGGACCTCCAATTTGTCCCCATAAGGGAGGCGAGTCCCCACACGTGACTGTGTAGACAGATTTAGGTCCCCACAAGTATAGTAATGCTAGGCCACACACACACACACACTCACACGCTCACACACTCACTCACACACACACACACACACACACACACACACACACACACAGAGGAATGTGCTAATTAACGATGCCTGAGGGGGGCTCAGCCCCTCCCCTCCTGAACAATGGATCAATGGCCTGACGTGTCATGTTCCTGCGTAATCCATCGAATACCTGCTGTCACCTGGTGTGTGTGTGTGTGTGTGTGTGTGTGTGTGTGTGTGTGTGTGTGTGTGGATTCTGGATTGTATCTGCGTTAGGGACCCAGTTTCTGATCCTCAGGGACCGGTTCCAGAGGTCCCAAATGTATGAAGATGAATACCAACCCACCCACCCACACACACACACACACACACACACACACACACACACACACACACACACTGTACCACACACACACCTGCAGCTCCTAAAGCATCATCAGGCTGCAGCCGTTGTGTATTTTATTTTGTGAAGCACTAAATGGTCTTAGAAACATCTGGACTCTTTGTTTGTAGATATCTACTAAACTAAAGCAAAGAGAGTAGGCCTGTTCTACTGAGTGATATATATTATACACACTGCTCTGCTTTCTGCACGGACCTCTCAGCTGTCCGTGCAGTATGAAGATGAATACCAACCCACCCACCCACACACACACACACACACACACACACACACACACACACACACACACACACACACACACACAGTGTGTGTGTGTATGTCAGAGACGTTAGGATACCGATCTGTTTTCCCTGATCTCCGTCTGAAAGGCTGCATGTAAACCACACACACGTTTATCATGCCTCTATGACTTTACAGCACTCTTTACACACCTGACATGGAGAGTTTTAGAGACTTCAGGAACAGGTGTTCCTTCATATGTTCATTCAAATGCTCATCTTTTTACCGTGATATCTTGTTCCAATAGTTATTTTATCACGTTATCACTTTATTTATGTTGTATTATTATTTTAAATTGTATTCTATTTTATCTTTATTTTTACCTTTGTGAATCCTGTTTTTTGAACTCTGAATCTGTTGCTGCCATAAACTGAATTTCCTCACGGAGATAAATAAAGTTCCATCTTATCTTATCTGATCATTCCCAGGTCAGTGAATATAACAGGTCATTCTTTAAAAACGAGGAGGACATTTCCGTTTGTGTTGTATTGAAAGCTGGCCGATGGTCACAGTGACTGTTAGACAACCGATCACAGAGGGGGGTCTTCCTGACCAAAAGAGAAACGTTACGACGTCTTCCACCTCTACAGGAAGCAATCTTCCATTTCTACCTTTCACAATAAAAGCCCTGGTTATTGTTTTAGCGGAAACACACACTGAACTCGCCAGAAGTGAATTTAGCTAAAGAGTGATATGCTCAGCAGCTACAGAGTAGAATTGGCAATTCAATTATTCTGACCCGAGCACCTTCAACAATGCAACATATCATAAAATAAACAAATAAAAATAAAATAGTGCAAGAAGTCTATATACATGCAAATAGAATGATATGTACAAAACAGCAGACTCGACATAAGAGAGAACATATCTTTCAAAGTGTTTGTTACATTACTTTAGGTTTTATTTAACCATTGCTTTCCACCTAAAACGAGGCGTGTCTCCGTCACAGATCTGTGTCAGGATCGGGGAATATTAGGACTCAAATGCAGTTAAAAACGGAAGCAGGTTTCAAAACAAAAGCAAGCTTTATTCAAACAAAGCTGTTGGCATGAAAAAGCAAGACAAAAACCGTGAATCATAAACAGGTAGCATGAGGTAAGTGAGAAAATACAACAAACCAACATGGAACACAGGGGAAGACAAGACTACATACTCAGAAGGGTAATCACAGGACGAGACACAGCTGGGCAGGGAGGCAGAAACACAAGGGCAACAGGTGAGCACAATCAGACAATCAGACACAGCAGGGAAAACACAGGAAGGAAGACAAGACACAGGGAGGACAGAATTGCAAAATAAAACCCTAACCAAGACAGAAAAAATTAAACCTGTGACAATCTGAAGGGCAACAAAGGCCAAAAAGACATTTCTGACCTCCTGCTTCATTAGGAACCATCCAGATCTCTCTGGTCTGCTTTCTGTCCCCAGAACCAGAAGCCTCAGGTCTTCTGGTTCTGCTTTCCGTCTTCTGGTCTGCATTCTGTCCCCAGAACTAGAACCTTCAAGTCTGCAGGTCTGCTTTCTGTCCCCAAAACCAGATCTCTCAGGTCTTCTGGTCTGCTTTCTGTCCCCAAAACCAGATCTCTCAGGTCGTCAGGTCTGCTTTCTGTCCCCAGAACCAGATCTCTCAGGTCTTCTGGTTTGCTTTTTGTCTCCAGAACCATCTCTCAGGTCTTCAGGTCTACTTTCTGTCCCCAGAACCAGAACTCTCAGGTCTTCAGGTCTGCTTTCTGTCCCCAAAACCAGATCTCTCAGGTCTTCTGGACTGCTTTTTGTCCCCATAACCAGATCTCTCAGGTCTTCAGGTCTGCTTTCTGTCCCCAGAACCAGATCTCTCAGGTCTTCAGGTCTGCTTTCTGTCCCCAGAACCAGAACTCTCAGGTCTTCAGGTCTGCTTTCTGTCCCCAAAACCAGATCTCTCAGGTCTTCTGGTCTGCTTTTTGTCCCCATAACCAGATCTCTCAGGTCTTCAGGTCTGCTTTCTGTCCCCAGAACCAGATCTCTCAGGTCTTCAGGTCTGCTTTCTGTCCCCAGAACCAGATCTCTCAGGTCTTCAGGTCTGCTTTCTGTCCCCAAAACCAGATCTCTCAGGTCTTCTGGTCTGCTTTTGTCCGCATAACCAGATCTCTCAGGTCTTCAGGTCTACTTTCTGTCCCCAGAACCAGAACTCTCAGGTCTTCAGGTCTGCTTTCTGTCCCCAGAACCAGAACTCTCAGGTTTATTATTATGCTCCAAATATCTGGAACAAACTCCCAGAAACCTGCAGGTCCGCTGCAACTCTGACTACTTTTAAATCCAGCAAGAAGACTTTTCATTTTCTTTTAATTGATATATTTACATCTCACACTGCAATGTAACTTCAATCCAAACCAATCCACTTTATTTATATTGCACATATTAAAAACAGAGGGTTTTACCAAAGTGCTTCACAGCAGACATAACATTATAATAAAATATAATATTACAATAATAGATAAAAGGCACACATAAGAATAGATAAAAGGCACATAAGGGCTATGGACAGACAAATAAAAGCATAACAATCGATAAAACAGCTCAAACTAACTCGAAAGCGAGGGAAAAGTGGTGGGTCTTCAGGCGGGACTTAAACGTTTGAAGGGTGGGCGACAATTTGACATGCGGGGGCAGGTCGTTCCAGAGCCTGGGGGCTACCGCTGAGAAGGCTCGGTCTCCCCTGGTCTTTCTCTTTGTTTTAGGGACTAACAGCAGCAGCTGATCAGCCGACCTCAAAGCCCTTGAGGAGGTGTACACCTGTAGGAGGTCGGAGATGTACTGAGGGGCCAGCCCATTAAGCGACTTAAAAACAAACAATAACATCTTAAAATGAACTCTAAAATGGACAGGAAGCCAGTGGAGGGAAGCCAGTGGAGGGAAGCCAGAGTTGGTGTGATGTGTTCATGCTTGCGTGTTCCTGTAAGCAGCCGAGCCGCAGCGTTTTGTACCAGCTGCAGGCGGGCCAGCGAGGTCTTGTTTAGGCCGGCATAAAGTGCATTACAGTAATCTAGACGCGTAGAAACAAAGGCATGAATTACACGCTCAAAGTCTAAAAAGGATAAAACTGCTTTAATTTTGGACAGGAGCCTCAAGTGATAAAAACTGGACTCAACCACTGAGTTGATTTGTTTATCTAATTTAAAAGCACTGTCAATGTTGACGCCCAGATTTGTGACCATGGGTTTTGCATACGGTTGCAGGGAACCCAGGTCAATGGAAGGACATCACCATTTGGTCCAAACTCAATGACCTCCGTTTTGCTCTCATTTATATTTAAAAGGTTTAGCGCCACTCAGGCCTTTATGTCATTAAGACAGTCAACCAGGGGCATCAGAGAGCTGGTGTTTTGCTTTTTTAGGGGAAGGTATATTTGGGAGTCGTCCGCATAAAGGTGGTAGGAAACGCCATGGTTTCTAAAAATTAGTCCAAGGGGGAGAAGGTATAAGGAAAATAAAATGGTCTTGTATTCATGTACCTGTGTTATTCATGTTTTATTATCTTTGATGTTTATAATATGTCTCTGCTGTTTCTTTATGCTCTTAATTTGTTGTAAAGCACTTTGAATTTCCTTGTGTTGAAAGGTGCTCTATAAATAAACTTCTGCAATTTCAGATGTTTGATCTGAACCACAGCTTCCTGTGAGAGACCTGGACAGAAAGACAGGTAGAGCAGATTCACATTTTTAACGCAAAAAACGACGCTCTAGCTTTTGTGATGAAGCCAGTCCTTGAATCCTATTGGACGCTGGCCTGGTTGTGGACATGAAGCCAGTCCTTGAATCCTATTGGACGGTTGACCTGGTTGTGGACATGAAGCCAGTCCTTGAATCCTATTGGACGGTTGACCTGGTTGTGGACATGAAGCCAGTCCTTGAATCCTATTGGACGGTTGACCTGGTTATGGACATGAAGCCAGTCCTTGAATCCTATTGGACGGTTGACCTGGTTGTGGACATGAAGCCAGTCCTTGAATCCTATTGGACGGTTGACCTGGTTGTGGACATGAAGCCAGTCCTTGAATCCTATTGGACGGTTGACCTGGTTATGGACATGAAGCCAGTCCTTGAATCCTATTGGACGGTTGACCTGGTTGTGGACATGAAGCCAGTCATTGAATCCTATTGGACGGTTGACCTGGTTGTGGACATGAAGCCAGTCCTTGAATCCTATTGGACGGTTGACCTGGTTGTGGACATGAAGCCAGTCCTTGAATCCTATTGGACGGTTGACCTAATTGTGGACATGAAGCCAGTCCTTGAATCCTATTGGACGGTTGACCTGGTTGTGGACATGAAGCCAGTCCTTGAATCCTATTGGACGGTTGACCTGGTTGTGGACATGAAGCCAGTCCTTGAATCCTATTGGACGGTTGACCTGGTTGTGGACATGAAGCCAGTCCTTGAATCCTATTGGACCGTTGACCTGGTTGTGGACATGAAGCCAGTCCTTGAATCCTATTGGACGGTTGACCTGGTTGTGGACATGAAGCCAGTCCTTGAATCCTATTGGACGCTGGCCTGGTTGTGGACATGAAGCCAGTCCTTGAATCCTATTGGACGGTTGACCTTGTTGTGGACATAAAGCCAGTCCTTGAATCCTATTGGACGGTTGACCTGGTTGTGGACATGAAGCCAGTCCTTGAATCCTATTGGACGGTTGACCTAGTTGTGGACATGAAGCCAGTCCTTGAATCCTATTGGACGGTGGCCTGGTTGTGGACATGATGCCAGTCCTTGAATCCTATTGGACGGTGGCCTGGTTGTGGACATGAAGCCAGTCCTTGAATCCTATTGGACGGTGGCCTGGTTGTGGACATGAAGCCAACACACTGTGGGTTCTCCCGGTGCCTTCTATATGTTTGTATATGTTTCTAGTTATTGTGCTTTTGATCTTGTTTTTAAGGATTGTGTTATTCTATATTGTATGTGTTCCCTGTACAGCACTTTGGTCATTTGAGGTTTATTTAAATGTGCTATATAAATACAGATTGAGATTGCAGCACTGACAACATCCTCTGAACATGTACTACACGTTACATGAGGCTTATTGAAGGTTTTTAATCTACTTCATCTACATAACGTGCACTATTTAATCCTTCCTTCCTGTTTTCTGTCTGATATATATTTAAGTTGTGTTGTTGCAGGCGCCTACACCACAGCACTTCTTCTTCTATGATCTCTGTTATGTGTGTGTGTGTGTGTGTGTGTGTGTTTATATGTGTGTGTGTGTGTGTGTCTATGTGTATATATGTGTGTACACACACACACACCAACACACACACACCAACACATAAACACACACACACACACACACACACACACTCACACACGCACACACATTCACACGCACACACACACGGGCGCGCACACACACACGCATAATTTATGGTGTAGAAAACGCTGGCGCTGCACACACTCCAGTCTAAATGCAGACGGAGTGTGTGCAGAACGTCCAGAGACAGGGATCAGTACAAATATATAAACACAAGTAGTTATTAAATAAAATATGCTAATAACAAATATGTATATCCTCCTCAGTATCCTCCTCAGTATACTCCTCAGTATCCTCCTCAGTAGCCTATATACTCCTCAGTATATACTGAGGAGTATATACTGAGGAGTATACTGAGGAGTATACTCATATACTCCTCAGTATACTCCTCAGTATACTCGTCCTCAGTATTTCTAGTGAGGTGAATGCAGTGAATGAAGGGAGGTGTTTCAAAGGGGGAGGCAGTTATTTTGGGGAGGCAGTATTTGGGGGAGGAGTGACTCTCTTCTGTCTCCTCCCCCTCCTCCGGGTGGAGGTCCTCTTCCTCCTCCTCGCTGTATCCGACATTAGAGAGAGGAGGTCGGCCGTTCGGGTCGTGTGAAGCCGAGGATCCTTGAGAATACTGAGATTACCGTGATTCCGTTTTTTTATACTCCACCCTCCGTTTCCTCCTCCCGGTTTTCTCCTCCGGGATTCCGCCCGGTCCCCTGGTCCTCTACACAGGGAGAACCGGAGCTCCGACACCGGGCACAGAGCCGCTGTTTATCCGCCTCACAGAGCGCGGAGAGCGGGGAGCAGCAGCCGCAAAACAGCCTCTCTTCGTCCGGCACGGAAAGGAGGATTTACCCCGAAAACATCACGGAGAAACCGGAGCAGCTCCACGGTCAGTTTCTGCTCTCTCTGTGTGTGTGTGTGTGTGTGTGTGTGTGTGTGTGTGTGTGTGTGTGTGTGTGTGTGTGTGTGTGTGTGTGTGTGTGTGTGTGTGTGTGTGTGTGTGTGTGTGTGTGTGTGTGTGTGTGTGTGTGTGTGTGTGTGTGTGTGTGTGTGTGTGTGTGTGTGTGTGTGTGTGTGTGTGTGTGTGTGTGTGTGTGTGTGTGTGTGTGTGTGTGTGTGTGTGTGTGTGTGTGTGTGTGTGTGTGTGTGTGTGTGTGTGTGTGTGTGTGTGTGTGTGTGTGTGTGTGTGTGTGTGTGTGTGTGTGTACATGATGAGACATTGGGGTTTCTTGTGTTGCTGCGCTTGGTTTGATCACCGGGTGTCTGAGGGTCTGCAGCAACTCCAGCTCTGGGAGGGGGGCAAAACAGCGGCTGCTCCTAAAAATACCCTGTGTGTGTGTGTGTGTGTGTGTGTCGGAACAGGTGCATGTAGTCTTGGGGGGGTTATATTCCTGGCTCCTGTGCCCCCGCCCCCCCCAGACTGAGTCTCAGTGACCTCATTGTCCGGACTATTTTTTCTGTGGGAGGCCAAACTTGGTGTGGAGTCACGTGACCTGCTGGACTCTCTCTCTGGATGAGAATATTATAAATATTATGTTGGATTATTATCTTCATTTCTCCTCCTGTTGTTGCTGTTGTTGTTGCTGTTGTTGTTGCTGTTGTTGTTATCAGCTCCAGCTTCTTTATTTCTGTTCTCCAGAAATATGTGTTTATTATGAGCTTTATCTCTGAGGAGCTGCTCACTGCAGTGTGTGAGAGGAATGTGTGTGTGTGAAGAGTGTGTGAGGAGTATGGGGGAGTGTGTGTGAAGAGTGTGTGAGAGGAATGTGTGTGTGTGAAGTGTGTGAGTAGTCAGAATCTGGTTTTAGTAGTAGGTAGTGTAAAGTAGGTTTACACACACACACACACACACACACACACACACACACACACACACACACACAAGGAACTGGCCTTGGTGTACTGGGTGCATGAGCACAGTTAAAGTATGAAAACAAATACACATTGAAATGATTATAGAAAAGTTAGTCTACGTTAAAATAATTAGGGTTAGCTAACCCTAATTATTTACATCTGGATTTATCCAACAACTACCTACAGTGCAGAATGAACACACACTGAGAATTATAAAGTCCAATGAAGTGCAGATAGTAAGAGAGGAGTGTGTGTGTGTGTGTGAGTGAGTGAGGAGTGTGTGTGTGAGGAGTGTTTGTGTGTGTGTGAGGAGTGTTTGTGTGTGTGCGTGAGGAGTGTGTGTGTGTGTGTGAGTGAGGAGTGTGTGTGTGAGGAGTGTTTGTGTGTGTGTGAGGAGTGTTTGTGTGTGTGTGTGAGGAGTGTGTGTGTGTGCATGTGTGTGAGGAGTGTGTGTGTCTCACCTCCTCTGTAGAGGTGAAGTCCCCCCCTCCTTGTTATTCTGCTCACATAGACTTTGCCATGGAGACGTTAGACAGCCTGCAGAGGTCTGTCTGTGACACACACACACACACACACACACAGCCGCAGCTATGATCCGGATGATAACCTGCAGATATTGGATGTGTTTAGGAGTGAGGAGTAAATCAAATCACTATAGTTTGATGTGAGTGTGATTACATGTTAGAGTGCACAGCTCATTGAGCTTCATGTTATGAATAACAATACATTACATTTATAAAGTGCTCTTCCTGGTGCGCAAAGCGCTTCCAAGCCAGTAAAACAACATAACAACAAAAGTAGAAAGTGCTAAGCTAGGAGGAATAAGGGCAAGGAGTTACTATTGTGTAATACAAGCAGGTCACACAGTATGATCACCAATACATACACTCTGTTTTTATTAAAGAGTACAGGCTGCATGTGTGTCTGAACCTCTCTTCAGTGGTTCATTGATAAAACAGATATTTCAACGTGAGCCTACTTTGTTCATGTGCTGTTGAGGTTAATGTCAGTGTGTGCTATAATGTATTTACAAAGTGTGAAGAGGAGGCAACTTTAGAATAGGGAACCTGTTCAGGTCAATTAGAGTCAAACTACTAGCTCATTGGTTATGAACAAGACTTCACTTTAGGGAACATGTTCTTAGATAGAAATACCTCATTTTTAGTTGTTTAGACTTAACACTTGTAGTTTCATGTCTTGTTCCATAACAATAGATCATATTTGTTAAATGTTATAATTGGAGAATTACTATTCTTGTGCTACTGCTGCCTTATTAGGCCCATATTGAGCAGAGCATATTAAGACCAAAACTCATGGACAACAACTTCCTTACTTGCAACAAATCAGCACTAATTAGAGGGTTATTGAGGAAGAACTCTCAACTAACGGCTTATTACTTGTAGAATATGGTCATGTAGAATAAGGCATTAATAAGTGTTTTATTATGACTACTAAAGACCCAATATACTGCTAATATGCATGCTAATTAACAATAATAATAATAATACATTACATTTATAAAGCGTCTGTATTAGTCTTTCTCACCATGTGCTCAGCAGCGTCAGTGCAAACCTGAAGTCCTTCTCACCATGTGCTCAGCAGCGTCAGTGCAAACCTGAAGTCCTTCTCACCATGTGCTCAGCAGCGTCAGACTGCAAACCTGAAGTCCTTCTCACCATGTGCTCAGCAGCATCAGACTGCAAACCTGAAGTCCTTCTCACCATGTGCTCAGCAGCGTCAGTGCAAACCTGAAGTCCTTCTCACCATGTGCTCAGCAGCGTCAGACTGCAAACCTGAAGTCCTTCTCACCATGTGCTCAGCAGCGTCAGACTGCAAACCTGAAGTCCTCCTCACCATGTGCTCAGCAGCGTCAGACTGCAAACCTGAAGTCCTTCTCACCATGTGCTCAGCAGCGTCAGACTGCAAACCTGAAGTCCTTCTCACCATGTGCTCAGCAGCGTCAGACTGCAAACCTGAAGTCATTCTTACCATGTGCTCAGCAGCGTCAGACTGCAAACCTGAAGTCTTTCTCACCATGTGCTCAGCAGCGTCAGACTGCAAACCTGAAGTCCTTCTCACCATGTGCTCAGCAGCGTCAGACTGCAAACCTGAAGTCCTTCTCACCATGTGCTCAGCAGCGTCAGACTGCAAACCTGAAGTCTTTCTCACCATGTGCTCAGCAGCGTCAGTGCAAACCTGAAGTCTTTCTCACCATGTGCTCAGCAGCGTCAGTGCAAACCTGAAGTCCTTCTCACCATGTGCTCAGCAGCGTCAGTGCAAACCTGAAGTCCTTCTCACCATGTGCTCAGCAGCGTCAGTGCAAACCTGAAGTCCTTCTCACCATGTGCTCAGCAGCGTCAGACTGCAAACCTGAAGTCCTTCTCACCATGTGCTCAGCAGCGTCAGTGCAAACCTGAAGTCCTTCTCACCATGTGCTCAGCAGCGTCAGTGCAAACCTGAAGTCCTTCTCACCATGTGCTCAGCAGCGTCAGTGCAAACCTGAAGTCCTTCTCAACATGTGCTCAGCAGCGTCAGTGCAAACCTGAAGTCCTTCTCACCATGTGCTCAGCAGCGTCAGTGCAAACCTGAAGTCCTTCTCACCATGTGCTCAGCAGCGTCAGTGCAAACCTGAAGTCCTTCTCACCATGTGCTCAGCAGCGTCAGTGCAAACCTGAAGTCCTTCTCACCATGTGCTCAGCAGCGTCAGTGCAAACCTGAAGTCCTTCTCACCATGTGCTCAGCAGCGTCAGTGCAAACCTGAAGTCCTTCTCACCATGTGCTCAGCAGCGTCAGTGCAAACTTGAAGTCCTTCTCACCATGTGCTCAGCAGCGTCAGTGCAAACCTGAAGTCCTTCTCACCATGTGCTCAGCAGCGTCAGTGCAAACCTGAAGTCCTTCTCACAATGTGCTCAGCAGCGTCAGACTGCAAACCTGAAGTCTTTCTCACCATGTGCTCAGCAGCGTCAGTGCAAACCTGAAGTCCTTCTCACCATGTGCTCAGCAGCGTCAGTGCAAATCTGAAGTCCTCCTCACCATGTGCTCAGCAGCGTCAGTGCAAACCTGAAGTCCTTCTCACCATGTGCTCAGCAGCGTCAGTGCAAACCTGAAGTCCTTCTCACCATGTGCTCAGCAGCGTCAGTGCAAACCTGAAGTCCTTCTCACCATGTGCTCAGCAGCGTCAGACTGCAAACCTGAAGTCCTTCTCACCATTTGCTCAGCAGCGTCAGTGCAAACCTGAAGTCTTTCTCACCATGTGCTCAGCAGCGTCAGTGCAAACCTGAAGTCCTTCTCACCATGTGCTCAGCAGCGTCAGTGCAAACCTGAAGTCCTTCTCACCATGTGCTCAGCAGCGTCAGTGCAAACCTGAAGTCTTTCTCACCATGTGCTCAGCAGCGTCAGTGCAAACCTGAAGTCCTTCTCACCATGTGCTCAGCAGCGTCAGTGCAAACCTGAAGTCCTTCTCACCATGTGCTCAGCAGCGTCAGTGCAAACCTGAAGTCCTTCTCACCATGTGCTCAGCAGCGTCAGACTGCAAACCTGAAGTCTTTCTCACCATGTGCTCAGCAGCGTCAGACTGCAAACCTGAAGTCCTTCTCACCATGTGCTCAGCAGCGTCAGTGCAAACCTGAAGTCTTTCTCACCATGTGCTCAGCAGCGTCAGCGCAAACCTGAAGTCCTTCTCACCATGTGCTCTGCAGCGTCAGTGCAAACCTGAAGTCCTTCTCACCATGTGCTCAGCAGCGTCAGTGCAAACCTGAAGTCTTTCTCACCATGTGCTCAGCAGCGTCAGTGCAAACCTGAAGTCCTTCTCACCATGTGCTCAGCAGCGTCAGACTGCAAACCTGAAGTCCTTCTCACCATGTGCTCAGCAGCGTCAGTGCAAACCTGAAGTCCTTCTCACCATGTGCTCAGCAGCGTCAGACTGCAAACCTGAAGTCCTTCTCACCATGTGCTCAGCAGCGTCAGTGCAAACCTGAAGTCTTTCTCACCATGTGCTCAGCAGCGTCAGTGCAAACCTGAAGTCTTTCTCACCATGTGCTCAGCAGCGTCAGACTGCAAACCTGAAGTCCTTCTCACCATGTGCTCAGCAGCGTCAGTGCAAACCTGAAGTCTTTCTCACCATGTGCTCAGCAGCGTCAGTGCAAACCTGAAGTCTTTCTCACCATGTGCTCAGCAGCGTCAGACTGCAAACCTGAAGTCCTTCTCACCATGTGCTCAGCAGCGTCAGTGCAAACCTGAAGTCCTTCTCACCATGTGCTCAGCAGCGTCAGTGCAAACCTGAAGTCTTTCTCACCATGTGCTCAGCAGCGTCAGTGCAAACCTGAAGTCCTTCTCACCATGTGCTCATCAGCGTCAGTGCAAACCTGAAGTCCTTCTCACCATGTGCTCAGCAGCGTCAGTGCAAACCTGAAGTCCTTCTCACCATGTGCTCAGCAGCGTCAGTGCAAACCTGAAGTCCTCCTCCAACAGAGCAACATGAATATATAAGACATACAACAAATGCAAAAGATAAAATAGTGCAAGAGAATGTTTTGACATGTGTATAGTTGACATGGACTGAAAGCAAAAGTCAAATTATATTTGTTTCTGAAATGTTACTAACATTACATTTACGTGAATAACTCAAAACGCAGTGAGAGCCAATCTATTTCCTTAATTATTTGATATAATATGAACTTTTCTGTGCGGAAGTCCTAATAATTGTCTCCTGGTGTGACATTATGTTTAATGATAATATTTAATTCAGAGATTGTCAGACAGAGAAGAAATATATGCTCAACCATTATCAACTTGTTTGAAATATTTCCCTACAACAATAGTAATCCATTTAAATGTACAATCATGTTATTGCCCTACTAAATGATCTGCACATAGGGACTTTTCATCAACGTATGAAACATAATCTTTACATATGCATAGTGCTGCTATTACTCTTCTTCTATTCAACCCTTTTCTCAGGCACGTGAGAGCCAAAAAGCCTATTTTCTTTACTTTTCTTTTTGTCGCACCACAGGACATTGACAAAATATGCCAAGTTTTGTACAACATCTTTCTTATTTAATCTCTACTCTCTAAGGTTATATTCTGAACATCAGAACCCACAGTGATATTTAATAGCCATCATAACATCAAGTCACATCATAACATGGACATCAACGGAAATGTGAATAACAATGGATAGCTTGAAACATATTCAAAACAATTCATTAAACTATTCATCCATAAAACTCATTAATGTTCATTCATGTAACATTCAGTGGAGATAACCAATTTCATTTTTCAGTACAATTCATTGAACAATTGATAAAATTCATTAATAAAAACATTCAGTAAAGATAAACACATTCATTGGTAAGTCAAATTCAGTCACATCTGTAGTTTGACTCGAGTGGAGAAACTAGCTCATAGTGTAGCTTTGGGACTCGCATCATGTTTCTACATTCTTTCAGATCTCATTGAATAGTAACCAGTCATATTTGGTGAGCTGTGCAGCACGCTGGTTGGGCTCTGGCTCGGAGATGACACTGGCGATTTGTTCTATGTGGTAGAAAATGCAGTCTGGCTTATTAGGCCACTTGAATACATTTCTCTTTCCATGCTGAACCATGCAGTTGATTTCAATGTTGTCAAGAAGTAGCTTGGTGATCTGACCAACAAATAGATTGTTTCCCACAGTGTACTCTTCATTCTTCTCCACATCAGTACTGGGACTCAGCATAGGTCTTCTGGATGCTGTCTGGCTGCAGGTGATCAGAATTTGCATTCGAAGAATCGTCCATCCTCATCTTAGTTGGTTTGAAGCATTCACACATCTCTGGGTATTGGCAGAAGCAGCTCAGATCCCTGTAGTAAATCTCTCCTGGACAGACAGAAAGTATCGGATGTTCTCGACTTCACTGTTGATCAGAAATTCATACAAGTCCTTCGGATTTTGTAAGTCTTTCCCCCCATGGACAACTCCATCAGGTGCACCCTTACCGTGGGCTCTCTGAGTAATTCCAAGTGATTAGCTTGAGCCCCCAGGTATAGGGTACACTGCTGAGGAGGAAACAGTTTGCCCTATTTCGATACTGTGTGACTGGACCGTCACTTAACACATGGAGCGTGTCAATCTTTTGGACCGAGTTTTGCATCATTTCCTGTATCACAGGTTTGATATGAGCAGCCCGTTCATTATGGCTGAGAGAGTCAGAGATTGTGGCATACGATTGTGAACCTGTTGATGTGTAAGCCACGACTGTGTGGATGGATGCCTGTTGTCGATTTCCTCCAAAATGAAATGATTGAATCTCTGTGTTCAATTTACAGGCATCATTTTCAGAGAAGTCAACATGTAGAACTATTTCGTTCTCTCTCAGGTTGTCTTTCAGTTGCCTGAATTTCTGGGCCTGGTGAAGCCAGTTGAAATGATGGATGGCAATGGCGTCCAACTCTCTGTTGAATTCCTCAACAAGTTTTGACACTGTACCATTTTCTGTTTCCTTTACCCGGTTTGTATATGTTTTGTTCCCAACCACCACGTCTCCCTTCGTCCAGTGTTCCCGTCTGGCTCGCTCGTCTGGGTTATAAGCCGCAAGCTTGATTTCATCATAGCAGCACTTTGTGCATGTTCGATTCATACAATGGAAGTGTTCAGTATTACAAGTAATACTTGAGAGGAGATATGATAGGCTTTTTGAGGAGAGTATACCTCTCTGTGACAAGAAGTCAATTCGGAGCCGCATGTTTTCATGCTGGTAGCAGGCACATGTATTACATTACATGTTACTTGTTAGACGCTTTTATCCAAAGCGACTTATATACTCAATAGTGCAATTGTGCAAATCAACTAAAGATGTTGTTAGTACTCTCCTCTGCATTTTTTCTTTTCTACCAATAATGTATTTTTTCCCATGGAGAAGTCTGCTGTTCCCATCTCTAGTCAAGAAGGACTCCACTTGTGTTTTTCTTTGTCCAGCAATGTATCCTTGTTTGGACTGTTTTGATCTTGAGGGACTTTTCCCACAAACGTTCCGTGTCTGTATGAGGCGTTGATTCTGCCTTCTAAACCTCTCAGCTTTTCGTTTTTTTTCCTTCAACTTGTTTAAGTAATTTCTTATTTTGAATCAATAGCTTCTTCAGCAGCTGCTTTTTGACAGCGGATTTTCTTTTGAATCCCTTGGGTTTGATTGGAGCCATGTCATTGGGGGAATGTGTTGGTGTGCTGCATACAAGAGGTACTAGGACTTCATTGACCTCTTCACGGTCAGAAGGTTGACCCTCAGCCTGAGGTGACTGTGGAGTTAGTTCAAGGAAATAGCCTTATTGGCCCTGTCCCTTGCCCTACATCTCCTTTTTGAGTTGTTCCATTTTTCTTGAAGCCGCTTTTTTGTTGCTGCTGACTGACACAGACACACACTGAGGCTAACAATTTCTCCATTCACTCTTTTCTCCTGATATCTGCAGAAAAAAGGACAAAACCTTAAGCATTTCTGCCCATGTAATGAAACATTTGAGTCATTTAATCATTCTTGGTGGCATGTTAAATTGACTTTGTGTGTCTCTCTCTCAAGAGATCCTCTCTCCTCCTTGGATCTTCATTCAACCTCTCCCTGTACTTTGTTGTGACCGAGTCATCGTCTACCTGTCTCTCATACCTTCTGCCTGGACCTCAAACTAAACAAATAGAAAACAGTAGAAAGGTTTTACTTTCGGTGTACTCAAATGGTTAAAAAACGGGGGGTGGGGGGGTAGATTCCAAAACGTGAAAAGAAATTACAAAAATAACTACAATGGCCAATTTTCTATTATATAAGTAGTCTAAATTAATTTTAAAATGCATCTATCTAGGCCTTATTTATAACGTCCACTGGTGTGACAGCCATTTCCACTAGTGTGACGCTGACTTTACGTCACACTATCGGACAATGCTGTCACACCAGTGGACATTTTCAGTTACATTGTCAGTTTGCGGCCTAGCTGTATGCTAGAGAGCCTTCAACCTAAACTCACAGTGTAAGGTTAAATGTAAAATAATATAAAAGTATTAAAATGTTCATATCAATAATTTCATTAAGTCACACCAAAAGACAGCATTATTGGTCCCATTTCTGACAGTGCAAAAAAAAAAAGCAATATTATGATAAATATCTGAGCCAAAAGTCACCCTCTGTTCATTGCATGTGGTCCAGGGATGTCTTCTGTACTTCCTGGATAAATAAGGCCCTCTCTCAATGATGGGTCTCCAAATGAATGCCTGTTCTATATTCACAAAATGGTGTCACACTAGGTGGACATCAGTTTTGTGGACAAAATGTAATGCGTCATAAGCATTTGGATTTGGTACATGAATACTTAAAACCTATAGTTTCATAAAGTAAGCATTGCTATTATGTGTATAAAAGCTATTTAAAGTATTTTATTGTATTATTTTGTTTATTACAGTAGTTTGAAGATTGGCAATGTGACCCCGGACAGCCAATGTCAGTGGACAATGTATAGAGCTCATGAATTACACAGCCTGTCCTCCTACAAAAAACGACCATATAGGTCGATTGTTCAGCAGCTAAATACGACCCAGAGTCACGTTTTAAAGTGTAGCACCTCTAGTGGTCGTGTAAGAAACAACATGCCCCTGTCGATTGCAAACGCTCCGGAGGGACGTTTATTCACAAATAACCCTCTCTGGAAAATCCTAAATTGTGGAATAGTTTGGCCATTAAAATGCTTTTTGATTAGATTTCTGGAGAGAAGTGTATATTGTACTCTTAGAATCCACGTACAGTCGATGTGTAGGATCTAAAGTTTGATAGATATTACGAAGATGATTTGAGGTCTCACCAGGATAACGTGTATATGGGGCAGCTTCCATGTAAAGTTAGCGTGGGTGAAAACAGTTTTTCCGGTCTCGAAGTTTTCATAATAAAACCGGAAGTATTCCCCTCACTGTCAAATGATTACACAGTGATATCTGCATTACTCATCCACTAAGAAACATCAGTGTATCCTTGTTAATTACACAATATAGATTGGTTTAAATTGTGTACAATGCTTTTGTGTTTTTAACCTTCGATTCGGAGAAACAAATTGTTTTTTCAGAGTTTAGACACTACAGTTTCCGAAGACACTACACTACCCAGAATCCCCAGCTATCGTTTGGGACTACAACATCCGCCTTGCTTTACAACCCCCGTGATTAGTCATCAAGCCCTGTGATTGGATGTTGGAGTGGCAGTGCGACAAGGTTACGCCGAGCGTCAAACAGCTCTTTGAAATGGAATGGAACCACGCCAGACTATCCAAAACTGGACTTGGACGGGTCCAGCCCCCCCCCCCCCCCAGAATTACACATGCTGGCTATTGTGTGTTTCGCAACATGTTCTATGGCACGTCTCTACTGGGAATTGTAGGTTTAAAAGACGTTTTCGTATTTCCCACAATTAGAAGTTGCCAGTATTAAACTGTGTACGCCCTGGAGCTTTAGGGGATACGAAACACAGTGGTGTTATCAAATTTAAAACATATCATTAATACATGGGTGAAAATTGCTTGTGTCCATAATGGGCAGCATTAATATACCCACATGACAGCTAAGGTCAGAAGAGCTTTATTTAACAGCTGGTCTTATGTCTGTGACCCCTCCTGTTGTTCATTGATAAGCCTGAAACATGCACTTGTCAAGGTTCAGATGCACATTTAGCAAATATGGCAGTAGCCATCGATCATCTTAAGATAAGATACTTTATTGATCCCAAGTTGGGAAATGTTTTTGTTACAGCAGCATGTACTACTTTGTTCTACTCCACTTCAATTCAGAGGTTAACCTGGTGTTTTTACTCCACTACATTTATTTTAGTTACTTTGCAGATTCTGATTAATGGTGTGAAATATAAACAACCCTTAAATCAGACTTTAGTTACACCTGAGTCAAATGCAGCCTTATCAGTTTGTCTGTTTTGCTCATCCTCCTGTTAATATCTTTGGACGTCCTGCTCTAAACTGTTTTATTGTAGAGATCACTACAGTATCTTCTTGATAGTTTCTATTCTATATTTCTATCATTGACCCCTATTTTGTATGTAGGCTACTCTTAATATTTAAATGTTTTCATCAAATATAACTTATTCAACAACTAAATGCAATAACGTGCTTTAACCACTAGACGGCGCGGGTTAAAAAACCAGTGGTGTAGTTAATAAAACATAATAATATCAAACATAATATGACTATTAACTTTATTGTGAGATTAAAACAGAACGGTAAAGGAAAATACAGTTTCAGTCTCTCGATGTGAAGCCTATGCATTGTACCATGAACCTGTTTAGACCTGTAACAGTCAACTGCATGAGGAGTTGGAAAGGTAGTAAATAATATCTTTAAAAACTACAAGTCCCTTTCTATCAGCTGTGCACCGTTATGGTGTAAATACAGCCTATCTACCAATTGGATCAAATATAAAAGTCAGCCGAATTAGTGTTGATACTGCAAGGAGACGTATTGTGTGAAAAGAAATGGAAGATGTTGTTTAATTGTTAATATATTTATGATCCACGTCACGTTTTCAGTTTTGGCGACATCTCTTCCAGTTTGTCAAAAGGTCTTCTGATCAGGGCTCTATACATAAATATCTACGGCAGATATGTAATATGTAATGCAGCCGAACCGTGTATTACAATGCCGTTATGTGATGACTTCCAAAGAGAAAAGCAAGAGCACTCGGAATAAAGTATTATTTTATTTTTTTAAAATGTTTTCCGATTTCATATCACATAAACACCAAATCCCGACGTGCATTGCGGCGTGATTTTAGCCTATCAAAACCTCTGAAAAAAGAAATGTGTCTCTCAGAATCGAAAGAGAAAAACCTATGGGAAAAACACAAAAGCATTGCACACATTTTAAACCAATTAATGTTGTATAACTAACAAGGGTAAACTGATGTTTTATTGGTGGATGAGTGCTGCAGATATCACTGTTACATCATTTGATCATTGGTTTTATTATGAAAACGTCGAGACCGGAAATACTGTTTTCACCCCGTAACTTTACATGGAAGCTTGCCGCATACACACGTTCTCCTGACGAAACCTCAAATCATCTTCGTAATATCTATCAAACTATAGATCCTACACATCGACTGGACGTGGATTCTAAAAGTACAATATACACTTCTCGCTAGAAATCTAATCAAAAAGCGTTTTAATGACCAAACTATCCTACAATTTAGGATTTTACAGAGAGGGTTATTTGTGAATAAACGACCATCTGTAACGTTTGCATTCAACGGGAGCACTAGAGGGCGAACACAAAACGTGATTATAGGTCGTAATAAGGGCTTGAACAATCGACCCATTTGGTCGTATGAGTTGGAGGACTTGTTGGAATTACAGATGGATTGGTTATTGAAGATCAAGATGTTAATAAAAATAGAGATTTTAATAAAACATCACCAGTTATTATATATATTTGTCACCATGAACACAAAAACAAGGCGTCACGTCAACCACCCATGTGCAACTAAATACAAATAAAATAGAAATAGTGCTTCTATAGTACAAGAAGAGTCTATAAACGCACTGGAGCTCCTGTCTGGTTTCTGTCTGCCCCCCCCCCCCAGTTTTAGTCCTGAAACTGTCCCTGAGTCTGGTGGTTTTAGTCCTGAAACTGTCCCTGAGTCTGGTGGTTTTAGTCCTGAAACTGTCCCTGAGTCTGGTGGTTTTAGTCCTGATGTTGTCTCTGAGTCTGGTGGTTTTAGTCCTGAAACTGTCTCTGAGTCTGGTGGTTTCAGTCCTGATGCTGTCCCTGAGTCTGGTGGTTTTAGTCCTGAAACTGTCCCTGAGTCTGGTGGTTTTAGTCCTGATGCTGTCTCTGAGTCTGGTGGTTTTAGTCCTGAAACTGTCCCTGAGTCTGGTGGTTTTAGTCCTGAAACTGTCCCTGAGTCTGGTAGTTTTAGTCCTGATGCTGTCTCTGAGTCTGGTAGTTTTAGTCCTGAAACTGTCCCTGAGTCTGGTGGTTTTAGTCCTGATGTTGTCCCTGAGTCTGGTGGTTTTAGTCCTGAAACTGTCCCTGAGTCTGGTGGTTTTAGTCCTGAAACTGTCCCTGAGTCTGGTGGTTTTAGTCCTGAAACTGTCCCTGAGTCTGGTGGTTTTAGTCCTGAAACTGTCCCTGAGTCTGGTGTTTTTAGTCCTGAAACTGTCCCTGAGTCTGGTGGTTTTAGTCCTGAAACTGTCTCTGAGTCTGGTGGTTTCAGTCCTGATGCTGTCCCTGAGTCTGGTGGTTTTAGTCCTGAAACTGTCCCTGAGTCTGGTGGTTTTAGTCCTGATGCTGTCTCTGAGTCTGGTGGTTTTAGTCCTGAAACTGTCCCTGAGTCTGGTGGTTTTAGTCCTGATGTTGTCTCTGAGTCTGGTGGTTTTAGTTCTGATGTTGTCTCTGAGTCTGGTGATTTTAGTCCTGAAACTGTCTCTGAGTCTGGTGGTTGTAGTCCTGAAACTGTCCCTGAGTCTGGTGGTTTTAGTCCTGATGTTGTCTCTGAGTCTGGTGGTTTTAGTCCTGATGTTGTCTCTGAGTCTGGTGGTTTTAGTCCTGAAACTGTCCCTGAGTCTGGTGGTTTTAGTCCTGAAACTGTCCCTGAGTCTGGTGTTTTTAGTCCTGAAACTGTCCCTGAGTCTGGTGGTTTTAGTCCTGAAACTGTCTCTGAGTCTGGTGGTTTCAGTCCTGATGCTGTCCCTGAGTCTGGTGGTTTTAGTCCTGAAACTGTCCCTGAGTCTGGTGGTTTTAGTCCTGATGCTGTCTCTGAGTCTGGTGGTTTTAGTCCTGAAACTGTCCCTGAGTCTGGTGGTTTTAGTCCTGAAACTGTCCCTGAATCTGGTGGTTTTAGTTCTGATGTTGTCTCTGAGTCTGGAGGTTTTAGTCCTGATGCTGTCTCTGAGTCTGGTGGCTTTAGACCTGAAACTGTCCCTGAGTCCGGTGGTTTTAGTCCTGATGCTGTCTCTGAGTCTGGTGGTTTTAGTCCTGAAACTGTTACGGTGTGTGCAGGAAGCAGGACCCAAATGCAGATTAAAGTGTCAAAAATAACTCCTTTATTTCAAGGCTAAACTATAAACAAAGACTGAACAGAACACTCACCGAAGACCAAGTCATAACACAAGACGAACCGACAAAGACAGACAGAAAAACCAGAACTTAAATAAACACAAGACTAATCAAACAAACAAGACACAGGTGAGGAGGGAGGAGAAAACACAGGGGCACCAGGTGAAAACGATCGGGTAATCAGGGAGGGAAAACAGACAGAAAGCAACAGGCAAAACAGGAGGTGAACACTTTTCAAAACAAAACAGGAAACCAAAGACAGAAAAAGACAAGACAAAACACAACACAGACAGATCTTGACAGAAACTGTCCCTGAGTCTGGTGGTTTTAGTCCTGAAACTGTCCCTGAGTCTGGTGGTTTTAGTCCTGAAACTGTCCCTGAGTCTGGTGGTTTTAGTCCTGATGCTGTCTCTGAGTCTGGTAGTTTTAGTCCTGAAACTGTCCCTGAGTCTGGTGGTTTTAGTCCTGATGTTGTCTCTGAGTCTGGTGGTTTTAGACCTGAAACTGTCTCTGAGTCTGGTGGTTTTAGTCCTGAAACTGTCCCTGAGTCTGGTGGTTTTAGTCCTGACATTGTCCCTGAGTCTGGTGGTTTTAGTCCTGATGTTGTCTCTGAGTCTGGTGGTTTTAGTCCTGAAACTGTCCCTGAGTCTGGTGGTTTTAGTCCTGAAACTGTCCCTGAGTCTGGTGGTTTTAGTCCTGAAACTGTCCCTGAGTCTGGTGTTTTTAGTCCTGGAACTGTCCCTGAGTCTGGTGGTTTTAGTCCTGAAACTGTCTCTGAGTCTGGTGGTTTCAGTCCTGATGCTGTCCCTGAGTCTGGTGGTTTTAGTCCTGAAACTGTCCCTGAGTCTGGTGGTTTTAGTCCTGATGCTGTCTCTGAGTCTGGTGGTTTTAGTCCTGAAACTGTCCCTGAGTCTGGTGGTTTTAGTCCTGAAACTGTCCCTGAGTCTGGTAGTTTTAGTCCTGATGCTGTCTCTGAGTCTGGTAGTTTTAGTCCTGAAACTGTCCCTGAGTCTGGTGGTTTTAGTCCTGATGTTGTCTCTGAGTCTGGTGGTTTTAGACCTGAAACTGTCTCTGAGTCTGGTGGTTTTAGTCCTGAAACTGTCCCTGAGTCTGGTGGTTTTAGTCCTGACATTGTCCCTGAGTCTGGTGGTTTTAGTCCTGATGTTGTCTCTGAGTCTGGTGGTTTTAGTCCTGAAACTGTCCCTGAGTCTGGTGGTTTTAGTCCTGAAACTGTCCCTGAGTCTGGTGGTTTTAGTCCTGAAACTGTCCCTGAGTCTGGTGTTTTTAGTCCTGAAACTGTCCCTGAGTCTGGTGGTTTTAGTCCTTAAACTGTCTCTGAGTCTGGTGGTTTCAGTCCTGATGCTGTCCCTGAGTCTGGTGGTTTTAGTCCTGAAACTGTCCCTGAGTCTGGTGGTTTTAGTCCTGATGCTGTCTCTGAGTCTGGTGGTTTTAGTCCTGAAACTGTCCCTGAGTCTGGTGGTTTTAGTCCTGATGTTGTCTCTGAGTCTGGTGGTTTTAGTTCTGATGTTGTCTCTGAGTCTGGTGGTTTTAGTCCTGAAACTGTCCCTGAGTCTGGTGGTTTTAGTCCTGACATTGTCCCTGAGTCTGGTGGTTTTAGTCCTGATGTTGTCTCTGAGTCTGGTGGTTTTAGTCCTGAAACTGTCCCTGAGTCTGGTGGTTTTAGTCCTAAAACTGTCCCTGAGTCTGGTGGTTTTAGTCCTGAAACTGTCCCTGAGTCTGGTGGTTTTAGTCCTGAAACTGTCCCTGAGTCTGGTGGTTTTAGTCCTGAAACTGTCTCTGAGTCTGGTGGTTTCAGTCCTGATGCTGTCCCTGAGTCTGGTGGTTTTAGTCCTGAAACTGTCCCTGAGTCTGGTGGTTTTAGTCCTGATGCTGTCTCTGAGTCTGGTGGTTTTAGTCCTGAAACTGTCCCTGAGTCTGGTGGTTTTAGTCCTGAAACTGTCCCTGAATCTGGTGGTTTTAGTTCTGATGTTGTCTCTGAGTCTGGAGGTTTTACTCCTGATGCTGTCTCTGAGTCTGGTGGCTTTAGACCTGAAACTGTCCCTGAGTCCGGTGGTTTTAGTCCTGATGCTGTCTCTGAGTCTGGTGGTTTTAGTCCTGAAACTGTTACGGTGTGTGCAGGAAGCAGGACCCAAATGCAGATTAAAGTGTCAAAAATAACTCCTTTATTTCAAGGCTAAACTATAAACAAAGACTGAACAGAACACTCACCGAAGACCAAGTCATAACACAAGACGAACCGACAAAGACAGACAGAAAAACCAGAACTTAAATACACACAAGACTAATCAAACAAACAAGACACAGGTGAGGAGGGAGGAGAAAACACAGGGGCACCAGGTGAACACAATCGGGTAATCAGGGAGGGAAAACAGACAGAAAGCAACAGGCAAAACAGGAGGTGAACACTTTTTAAAACAAAACAGGAAACCAAAGACAGAAAAAGACAAGACAAAACACAACACAGACAGATCTTGACAGAAACTGTCCCTGAGTCTGGTGGTTTTAGTCCTGAAACTGTCCCTGAGTCTGGAGGTTTTAGTCCTGATGCTGTCTCTGAGTCTGGAGGTTTTAGTCCTGATGCTGTCTCTGAGTCTGGTGGTTTTAGTCCTGAAACTGTCCCTGAGTCTGGTGGTTTTAGTCCTGATGCTGTCTCTGAGTCTGGTGGTTTTAGTCCTGAAACTGTCCCTGAGTCTGGAGGTTTTAGTCCTGATGCTGTCTCTGAGTCTGGTGGTTTTAGTCCTTAAACTGTCTCTGAGTCTGGTGGTTTTAGTCCTGAAACTGTCTCTGAGTCTGGTGGTTTTAGTCATGATGCTGTCTCTGAGTCTGGTGGTTTTAGTCCTGAAACTGTCCCTGAGTCTGGAGGTTTTAGTCCTGATGCTGTCTCTGAGTCTGGTGGTTTTAGTCCTGAAACTGTCTCTGAGTCTGGTGGTTTTAGTCCTGAAACTGTCTCTGAGTCTGGTGGTTTTAGTCATGATGCTGTCCCTGAGTCTGGAGGTTTTAGTCCTGATGCTGTCTCTGAGTCTGGTGGTTTTAGACCTGATGCTGTCTCTGAGTCTGGTGGTTTTAGTCCTGATGCTGTCTCTGAGTCTGGTGGTTTTAGACCTGATGCTGTCTCTGAGTCTGGTAGTTTTAGTCCTGATGCTGTCTCTGAGTCTGGTGGTTTTAGTCCTGATGCTGCGGTACCTCCTGCCAGCCGACAGTGTTTAATACTTCATTTAGCTGCTTATATGAATAATTCACTGAAGAGATCCATCAGAGATCCCCTGAATAACCCTGATCTAGAGTTGTGGTCTTAGCGGCTGTAATGAAAGACGCTTTGAATGACGTCAGTTTTCTGCTCCACAGGGTCTCAGCAGGAGAATGAACTCTGGTTATTCTCCTGGTAAATCATTTCCAGAAACAGGAAGACCCCTCCCTATGGGGGGTCTGAACCCCATTCACTAGTTCCCCTACATGAAGATGTGTTGAAGTTATTGAGTGAACTGAAATGTAAAGTGCTGTATCATCAGCATAAAGTCTCACTCTCCTCAAATCTCTGACGGCAAACTAGTTCCAAACATTTCAAAAGAGACCGAGTGGTTGATCCAACCTGACAAAGTGAAGCAAAAAGACTCCTCAACAGAAACGCTTTCTAAAGACAAAGCTTCCATCAAGATCCTGATTCTGCTTCCTGAAAGCTTTCCTCTGTTGTTCCAGCTCTTTTGTGTGTGTGTGTGTGTGTGTGTGTGTGTGTGTGTGTGTGTGTGTGTGTGTGTGTGTGTGTGTGTGTGTGTGTGTGTGTGTGTGTGTGTGTGTGTGTGTGTGTGTGTGTGTGTGTGTGTGTGTGTGTGTGTGTGTGTGTGTGTGTGTGTGTGTGTGTGTGTGTGTGTGTGTGTGTGTGTGTGTGTGTGTGTGTGTGTGTGTGTGTGTGTGTGTGTGTGTGTGTGTGTGTGTGTGTGTGTGTGTGTGTGTGTGTGTGCTTTTACACTGCACACCAGATAAACCCTGAAAACATGAAGTCAGCACTTTATTCAGATCTATCTGACACATCCTCAATCTGTCCAGAGAGGAAAACCAAACATCACTCAGATATCTGAGAGTCCCACACACACACTGAGCGGTCTCCATGGTTACTGCTGTTTGTGGTGAATTCCTGCATGTCCGTGGAGCTGCAGGCCTCGACATGTGGGATGTTTCCAGAGACAGACTGTATTCAGAGACTCTGCATTCAGCTTTACTGCTGCTCATAGACGGATAATGCGATATAAATATAGACTTAGTTTACTTTAGTTTGTCATTGTATACCACCATAATGATATCATATACAAGACTAAATCAAGCTTATGGTTTGATATGTTTTCATGTCATCTGTCACTTCTTTATAACTGCACAGTTATTCTGATTATCTATTGGTCGACTGTAGTTGATCATCAACTGAGGTCACTACGAGAAAATCAGACTTCCGTCAAAGTCAACTCGAGTCGCTTTAATAAAAGTGATGGTTTGTCCTCTGGAGAAAATGAGCTGGAGCAAACCGATAACCAGGATGTATTGTTCGGTAGTCAGATCGCTGGTTTCTGAGATTACACAGCTCCATGTTAATGCTAACGAAGTATAAATCAGTGCCAGCATGCAGTTGGCGGGAGGTTAGAAATCAGTCGTTCTTCTCACGGTGTTTCAGGAGGAATTCCTCCGTGGTCGACCGGGCAACTCAGAACGCGTCCAGAAAACCAAGCAGCCAAAACAACAGGGCTAATAAAACTGTCCACCAACACACAGCTAATAATGCAGAACTAATGACACACACACACACACACACACACACACACACACACACACACACACACACACACACACACACACACACACACACACAGACACACCTTATTCTAACATGTGATCACATGTCTCACTTTGCAGAGCTCCGATCTTTAAAGAGTGAAATGAATAACTCTTCACATGTAAAACAGAGATTAGCAGCGTTAGATGATCTGAAGGGTGTTGCTATGAAGATAATCACTCCATGATATTGATCAGGAGTCCCTCAGTGTTATCCATCAGGAGTCCCTCGGTGTTATCCATCAGGAGTCCCTCGGTGTTATCCATCAGGAGTCCCTCTGTGTTATCCATCAGGACTCCCTCGGTGTTATCCACCAGGAGTCCCTCTGTGTTATCCAGCAGGAGTCCCTCGGTGTTATCCATCAGGAGTCCCTCGGTGTTATCCAGCAGGAGTCCCTCGGTGTTATCCATCAGGAGTCCCTCGGTGTTATCCATCAGGAGTCCCTCGGTGTTATCCAGCAGGAGTCCCTCGGTGTTATCCATCAGGAGTCTCTCGGTGTTATCCATCAGGAGTCCCTCGGTGTTATCCATCAGGAGTCCCATCAGGAGTCCCTCGGTGTTATCCATCAGGAGTCCCTCGGTGTTATCCAGCAGGAGTCCCTCGGTGTTATCCATCAGGAGTCCCTCTGTGTTATCCAGCAGGAGTCCCTCTGTGTTATCCATCAGGAGTCCCTCGGTGTTATCCATCAGGAGTCCCTCGGTGTTATCCAGCAGGAGTCCCTCGGTGTTATCCATCAGGAGTCCCTCGGTGTTATCCAGCAGGAGTCCCTCGGTGTTATCCATCAGGAGTCCCTCAGTGTTATCCATCAGGAGTCCCTCAGTGTTCCTCAGCTCTATTGATCCTCCTATAAAGATATCCAGATCAATGAGCTGTTGGTCTGCAGTTGGTCTGAGGCGGACTTCATGGTTCATTCTGCTTTTGATCTTGTTTTTAAGGATTGTGTTATTATTTGACTCCTATTGTGTTATTCTATATTGTATGTGTTCCCTGAACAGCACTTTGGTCAACTGAGGTTGTTTTAAATGTGCTATATAAATAAAGATTGAGATTGAAATATTGAACGTACGACAGACAAGCAGCCGTCATATCTGCATATTAAAAACATGGTAATTCATGCAGAACCGCAGGAAGTAAAGCTCTCCTGTGATGATGTGTCATCAACGCTCGCTTGGCTCGTCTCCAAGCCTGTTTCACATTTGTGTTTCGGATCAGGATGTCATGAGTCACCCATTCATCCATAGATCCCCCCCCCCCACTCATAAAGAGGCTCCCCCCATCCATTCACACATCAATCCGTCTTTTATGAAGGCGCTCTTTCAAAGGTTGCCTTCTGCCAGCCTGCATGATTCACGTCCTGCAGATTATACGCGCGTGTGTGTGTGTGTGAGCCACCTCCTCTCGGTGAGGCAGGACATCAATTATCATGTGTGTCCGTCCTATCTGTGTTACACCAGCGAGAATAAATACACAACCAGGCAGCACAACAGACACACAACCACATCAGATAATACAACAAAAAACACACACACTTGCAGGAACACAGGTTATTTAATCCATGTGTTGGCCTCGTGTACAGTGTGAAGAGTTGTTATATCCACAGACATGAAGCGATGCTCCCCAGGTAAATATTTCACCGAAATATAACTGGGATAACATCCAGGTCATGCCTTGTCAACGCACGCTGCATTTCAGATGTAGTGTCAGTCAGACGCAGTGACGTAGTGTCAGTCAGACATGGTGTCAGTCAGACATAGTAACGTAGTGTCAGTCAGACATAGTAACGTAGTGTCAGTCAGACATAGTGTCAGTCAGACGTAGTGTCAGTCAGACGTAGTGGCGTAGTGCCAGTCAGACATAGTGACGTAGTGTCAGTCAGACGTAGTGTCAGTCAGACATAGTGTCAGTCAGACGTAGTGACATAGTGTCAGTCAGACGTAGTGGCGTAGTGCCAGTCAGACATAGTGACGTAGTGTCAGTCAGACTTAGTGTCAGTCAGACATAGTGTCAGTCAGACTTAGTGTCAGTCAGACATAGTGTCAGTCAGACGTAGTGACATAGTGTCAGTCAGACGCAGTGACATAGTGTCAGTCAGACGTAGTGTCAGTCAGACATAGTGTCAGTCAGACGTAGTGTCAGTCAGACATAGTGTCAGTCAGACGTAGTGACATAGTGCCAGTCAGACATAGTGACGTAGTGTCAGTCAGACGTAGTGTCAGTCAGACATAGTGTCAGTCAGACGTAGTGACATAGTGTCAGTCAGACGTAGTGTCAGTCAGACGTAGTGTCAGTCAGACGTAGTGGCGTAGTGCCAGTCAGACATAGTGACGTAGTGTCAGTCAGACATAGTGTCAGTCAGACTTAGTGTCAGTCAGACATAGTGTCAGTCAGACGTAGTGACATAGTGTCAGTCAGACGCAGTGACATAGTGTCAGTCAGACGTAGTGTCAGTCAGACATAGTGTCAGTCAGACGTAGTGTCAGTCAGACGTAGTGTCAGTCAGACACAGTGACATAGTGTCAGTCAGACGTAGTGTCAGTCAGACGCAGTGACATAGTGTCAGTCTGACGTAGTGTCAGTCAGACATAGTGTCAATCAGATGTAGTGTCAGTCAGACATAGTGACGTAGTGTCAGTCAGACGTAGTGTCAGTCAGACGTAGTGACGTAGTGTCAGTCAGACATAGTGTCAGTCAGATGTAGTGTCAGTCAGACATAGTGACGTAGTGTCAGACAGACGTAGTGTCAGTCAGACGTAGTGACGTAGTGTCAGTCAGACATAGCGTCAGTCAGACATAGTGTCAGTCTGACGTAGTGTCAGTCAGACATAGTGACGTAGTGTCAGTCAGACGTAGTGTCAGTCAGACATAGTAACGTAGTGTCAGTCAGACGTAGGGCCAGTCAGACGTAGTGTCAGTCAGACATAGTGACGTAGTGTCAGTCAGACGTAGTGTCAGTCAGACATAGTGACGTAGTGTCAGTCAGACGTAGTGACGTAGTGTCAGTCAGACATAGTGACGTAGTGTCAGTCAGACGTAGTGTCAGTCAGACATAGTGTCAGTCAGACGTAGTCACGTAGTGTCAGTCAGACGTAGGGCCAGTCAGACGTAGTGTCAGTCAGAGGTAGTGTCAGTCAGACATAGTGACGTAGTGTCAGTCAGACGTAGTGTCAGTCAGACATAGTGACGTAGTGTCAGTCAGACGTAGGGCCAGTCAGACGTAGTGTCAGTCAGACGTAGTGCCAGTCAGACATAGTGACGTAGTGTCAGTCAGACGTAGTGTCAGTCAGACGCAGTGACATAGTGTCAGTCTGATGTAGTGTCAGTCAGACATAGTGATGTAGTGTCAGTCAGACGTAGTGTCAGTCAGACGTAGTGTCAGTCAGACGTAGTGACATAGTGTCAGTCAGACGCAGTGACATAGTGTCAGTCTGACGTAGTGTCAGTCAGACATAGCGACGTAGTGTCAGTTAGACGTAGTGTCAGTCAGACGTAGTGTCAGTCAGACGTAGTGTCAGTCAGACATAGTGTCAGTCAGACATAGTGACGTAGTGTCAGTCAGACGTAGTGTCAGTCAGACACAGTGACATAGTGTCAGTCAGACGTAGTGTCAGTCAGACGCAGTGACATAGTGTCAGTCTGACGTAGTGTCAGTCAGACATAGCGACGTAGTGTCAGTCAGACGTAGTGTCAGTCAGACATAGTGTCAGTCAGACGTAGTGTCAGTCAGACATAGTGTCAGTCAGACATAGTGACGTAGTGTCAGTCAGACGTAGTGTCAGTCAGACGCAGTGACATAGTGTCAGTCTGACGTAGTGTCAGTCAGACATAGCGACGTAGTGTCAGTCAGACGTAGTGTCAGTCAGACGTAGTGTCAGTCAGACGTAGTGTCAGTCAGACGTAGTGTCAGTCAGACATAGTGTCAGTCAGACATAGTGACGTAGTGTCAGTCAGACGTAATGTCAGTCAGACACAGTGACATAGTGTCAGTCAGACGTAGTGTCAGTCAGACGCAGTGACATAGTGTCAGTCTGACGTAGTGTCAGTCAGACATAGTGACGTAGTGTCAGTCAGACATAGTGACATAGTGTCAGTCAGATGTAGTGTCAGTCAGACATAGTGACGTAGTGTCAGTCAGACGTAGTGTCAGTCAGACGTAGTGACGTAGTGTCAGTCAGACATAGTGTCATTCAGACGTAGTGTCAGTCAGACATAGTGACGTAGTGTCAGTCAGACGTAGTGTCAGTCAGACGTAGTGACGTAGTGTCAGTCAGACGTAGGGCCAGTCAGACGTAGTGTCAGTCAGACGTAGTGTCAGTCAGACATAGTGACGTAGTGTCAGTCAGACGTAGTGTCAGTCAGACATAGTGACGTAGTGTCAGTCAGACATAGTGTCAGTCAGACGTAGTGACGTAGTGTCAGTCAGACATAGTGACGTAGTGTCAGTCAGACGTAGTGTCAGTCAGACATAGTGACGTAGTGTCAGTCAGACGTAGGGCCAGTCAGACGTAGTGTCAGTCAGACGTAGTGTCAGTCAGACATAGTGACGTAGTGTCAGTCAGACGTAGTGTCAGTCCGACATAGTGTCAGTCAGACGTAGTGTCAGTCAGACATAGTGACGTAGTGTCAGTCAGACATAGTGACGTAGTGTCAGTCAGATATAGTGCCAGTCAGACGTAGTGCCAGTCAGACGTAGTGACGTAGTGTGTGTCAGACGTAGTGCAGGAAGCCATCAGTCTGCTAACTGTCCCCCGTCCTACAGAGCCAGCTCATATGTATACCTCCGGTTTGTTTCCACCTCTGCACGCTGTTTAACGGCACACAGTATCCAGGTCACTGAAGTGTTTGTGTGCACGTGTGTGTGTGTGTGTGTGTTATCAACCTTCACACAACTGACCCAGTGTATCCACTTCTGATAGAGGACAATAGAGGGAAACTCAGGAAATATTGTTCTGGGTCAGCAGCCCCTTAATGTATATGCAGTCATGTTTTGTTTGTTTCTTAGAGTCTGTTAAACATGTTTAAAGAGTCCTCTCCTCCTGATGTTCAGGTGTATATCAGTATGTAGTGTCTCTACTTTAAAGAGTCCTCTCCTGCTGATGCTCAGGTGTATATCAGTATGTAGTGTCTCTACTTTAAAGAGTCCTCCCCTGCTGATGTTCAGGTGTATATCAGTATGTAGTGTCTCTACTTTAAAGAGTCCTCTCCTGCTGATGTTCAGGTGTATATCAGTATGTAGTGTCTCTACTTTAAAGAGTCCTCTCCTGCTGATGTTCAGGTGTATATCAGTATTTAGTGTCTCTTCTTTAAAGAGTCCTCTCCTGCTGATGTTCAGGTGTATATCAGTATGTAGTGTCTCTACTTTAAAGAGTCCTCTCCTGCTGATGTTCAGGTGTATATCAGTATGTAGTGTCTCTACTTTAAAGAGTCCTCTCCTGCTGATGTTCAGGTGTATATCAGTATGTAGTGTCTCTACTTTAAAGAGTCCTCTCCTGCTGATGTTCAGGTGTATATCAGTATGTAGTGTCTCTACTTTAAATAGTCCACTCCTGCTGATGTTCAGGTGTATATCAGTATGTAGTGTCTCTACTTTAAAGAGTCCTCTCCTGCTGATGTTCAGGTGTATATCAGTATGTAGTGTCTCTACTTTAAATAGTCCTCTCCTGCTGATGTTCAGGTGTATATCAGTATGTAGTGTCTCTTCTTTAAAGAGTCCTCTCCTGCTGATGTTCAGGTGTATATCAGTATGCAGTGTTTCTACTTTAAAGAGTCCTCTCCTGCTGATGTTCAGGTGTATATCAGTATGTAGTGTCTCTACTTTAAAGAGTCCTCTCCTGCTGATGTTCAGGTGTATATCAGTATGCAGTGTCTCTAATTTAAAGAGTCCTCTCCTGCTGATGTTCAGGTGTATATCAGTATGTAGTGTCTCTACTTGAAAGAGTGCTCTCCTGCTGATGTTCAGGTATATATCAGTATGTAGTGTTTCTACTTTAAAGAGTCCTCTCCTGCTGATGTTCAGGTGTATATCAGTATGTAATGTTTCTACTTTAAAGAGTCCTCTCCTGCTGATGTTCAGGTGTATATCAGTATGCAGTGTTTCTACTTTAAAGAGTCCTCTCCTGCTGATGTTCAGGTGTATATTAGTATGTAGTGTCTCTACTTTAAAGAGTCCTCTCCTGCTGATGTTCAGGTATATATCAGTATGTAGTGTTTCTACTTTAAAGAGTCATCTCCTGCTGATGTTCAGGTGTATATCAGTATGTAGTGTTTCTACTTTAAAGAGTCCTCTCCTGCTGATGTTCAGGTGTATATCAGTATGTAGTGTCTCTACTTTAAAGAGTCCTCTCCTGCTGATGTTCAGGTGTATATCAGTATGTAGTGTCTCTACTTTAAAGAGTCCTCTCCTGCTGATGTTCAGTTGTATATCAGTATGTAGTGTCTCTACTTTAAAGAGTCCTCTCCTGCTGATGTTCAGGTGTATATTAGTATGTAGTGTCTCTACTTTAAAGAGTCCTTCCTGCTGATTTTCAGGTGTATATCAGTATGTAGTGTCTCTACTTTAAAAGAGTCCTCTCCTGCTGATGTTCAGGTGTATATCAGTATGTAGTGTCTCTACTTTAAAGAGTCCTCTCCTGCTGATGTGCAGGTGTATATCAGTACGTAGTGTCTCTACTTTAAAGAGTCCTCTCCTGCTGATGTTCAGGTGTATATCAGTATGTAGTGTCTCTACTTTAAAGAGTCCTCTCCTGCTGATGTTCAGGTGTATATCAGTAGGTAGTGTCTCTACTTTAAAGAGTCCTCTCCTGCTGATGTTCAGGTGTATATCAGTAGACTATGTAGTGTCTCTACTTTAAAGAGTCCTCTCCTGCTGATGTTCAGGTGTATATCAGTATGTAGTGTTTCTACTTTAAAGAGTCCTCTCCTGCTGATGTTCAGGTGTATATCAGTATGTAGTGTCTCTACTTTAAATAGTCCTCTCCTGCTGATGTTCAGGTGTATATCAGTATGTAGTGTCTCTACTTTAAAGAGTTCTCTCCTGCTGATGTTCAGGTGTATATCAGTATGTAGTGTCTCTACTTTAAAGAGTCCTCTCCTGCTGATGTTCAGGTGTATATCAGTATGCAGTGTTTCTACTTTAAAGAGTCCTCTCCTGCTGATGTTCAGGTGTATATCAGTATGTAGTGTCTCTACTTTAAAGAGTCCTCTCCTGCTGATGTTCAGGTGTATATCAGTATGTAGTGTCTCTACTTTAAAGAGTCCTCTCCTGCTGATGTTCAGGTGTATATCAGTATGCAGTGTTTCTACTTTAAAGAGTCCTCTCCTGCTGATGTTCAGGTATATATCAGTATGTAGTGTTTCTACTTTAAAGAGTCCTCTCCTGCTGATGTTCAGGTGTATATCAGTATGTAGTGTCTCTACTTTAAAGAGTCCTCCCCTGCTGATGTTCAGGTGTATATCAGTATGTAGTGTCTCTACTTTAAAGAGTCCTCTCCTGCTGATGTTCAGTTGTATATCAGTATGTAGTGTCTCTACTTTAAAGAGTCCTCTCCTGCTGATGTTCAGGTGTATATTAGTATGTAGTGTCTCTACTTTAAAGAGTCCTTCCTGCTGATGTTCAGGTGTATATCAGTATGTAGTGTCTCTACTTTAAAGAGTCCTCTCCTGCTGATGTTCAGGTGTATATCAGTATGTAGTGTATCTACTTTAAAGAGTCCTCTCCTGCTGATGTGCAGGCGTATATCAGTACGTAGTGTCTCTACTTTAAAGAGTCCTCTCCTGCTGATGTTCAGGTGTATATCAGTATGTAGTGTCTCTACTTTAAAGAGTCCTCTCCTGCTGATGTTCAGGT
>JAPTMU010000159.1:303222-363222 GCA_028583405.1 Pogonophryne albipinna
AAAAAGCTAAACACAAAACAGATAAAAACATAAAATCAGTCCAATCACAGCCACACATGCTCACTGTCTGTATAGGCTATTGCGCCAATGTCTCCAAATCATGGAAGAGAACCGAGTAGAACTCTTCACAGGGTTCATTAAAATCGAGATAACATGATTGTCCGAGTCTTCTAGGCGACACATGCATTTGTACATTAACTTTTTTAAAAGGGCTTGACAGGTAGGAACCCCCAAGTTAACACACAGCTGGCTGGCACTGTGCCATCTTGGTACCCTCAGCAGCAACCGTAAAGCATCGTTGTATGCAACTTTTAGTTTTTGCATGCTGCTAGCCGTGTAGTTACTCCACAGGTGAGCCTTGTAGTTACTCCACAGGTGAGCCTTGTCGCCTTGTAGTTACTCCACAGGTGAGCCTTGTAGTTACTCCACAGGTGAGCCTTGTCGCCTTGTAGTTACTCCACAGGTGAGCCGTGTAGTTACTCCACAGGTGAGCCGTGTAGTTACTCCACAGGTGAGCCTTGTAGTTACTCCACAGATGAGCCTTGTAGTTACTCCACAGATGAGCCGTGTAGTTACTCCACAGATGAGCCTTGTAGTTACTCCACAGGTGAGCCTTGTAGTTACTCCACAGGTGAGCCTTGTAGTTACTCCACAGGTGAGCCGTGTAGTTACTCCACAGGTGAGCCTTCTAGTTACTCCACAGGTGAGCCGTGTAGTTACTCCACAGGTGAGCCTTGTAGTTACTCCACAGGTGAGCCGTGTAGTTACTCCACAGGTGAGCCTTGTAGTTACTCCACAGGTGAGCCGTGTAGTTACTCCACAGGTGAGCCGTGTAGTTACTCCACAGGTGAGCCGTGTGCAATGGAGTACAGAAAGCTTTAAAAAGTGATACCTTGACATCTACAGAGCACTGGGCATACAGTTTGCAGTGCTGTCTATGGATGTCTTTGTCCTCTGTGAGATCATCAGAGATATAATGACCGAGGTTCTTCATCTCACTGCACTCAAGAAGAATGCTGCTACTGAGAATACAATTAGGACATACAGCCTTTGTATCATCTTTACTTTGCACAATCATGATGCTACTCTTCTTTGCGTTATACTTAATATTAAAATCAATGCCATAGCAACTATTGTTGCTATGGTTTCTGGAAAGTGAGTCAGCCCTCATTGTGTCCTCGTTTTTTTTAATGAATCGGACAGCATACTTATATTTGGCATTAGTGGACTGTTTATGTTCAAACAAAGAACCCTGTCTCGGCCTTCCTGATTCGGCCCATCATTGAAAAGCATCTCTAGCAGCAGAGTGTAGCTCAGACACATGTTAATTCCATCCAGGTTTTATACTATGCTCCTTTTTCTTACTGTCGAAATTGCTTCTATAGGAATTACAACCGAGTCTAATGATTAGTCAGCGAGTGAGGTATAGTGATTAATATCCTTCTGACTTACCTTTGACCAATCCAGCCTCCCTGTGTACGTGTTATTGTCATCAACAGATAGCACCGGAATATTTTCAACATTTAGGGTCAATACAAAAGGAATATGATCTGTAGTGGCCAACTCATAACAAACGTCAATGTTGTCCAGAGAAGCGTGTGCATCAGCTGTGCATATACAGTGATCTAGCCATGACACAGTATGCCATGCTTCACTAATATATGTAAAGCTTTTCTCAGGTAGAAGAGATTTACTTGACAATACAGATTATTATCGTTACAAAAATGCAGTAAACATTTGCCAAACAGAGATTTATCATCCCAAATGTCAGCATTCAAGTCCCCCACTACATACACACAGGTTGTGGCATTATCCTTAATGCGTTAACAAATGCCATTCTATTGCGATATTCATCTTCATATGATTCATAAGGTGTGTAAATATTTACGATCATAAATGACCTATTTTCATACTTGATCTCTATACCAATGGCCCAGTCGACGTCCAATCTTACCACTGTAACCAAAGGATCATATTTACTGTTCCAGAGAATCGCCACACCACCAGGTATCCTGCCATGGGCAATTTTATCACAAAGATCAGTAGTTGACTCTCCAACTCCATGAACATTAGCATGTAGTGTATTCAGCCTTTCCAGATCTTGCTTAGGTAACCATGTCTCTTGTAAGCACAGAATATCACATTCCTCCAACAGTTTATCAACAACCAGCCACCTCGCTTTATCCCAGCACTGTGCCCCACATGTGGGCCACGCGTGTTATATGACACCACCCGCATCCTATTGTTTATGTACTACAGTCATTTACATCAGCAGATGCATGATTCCTGTGTTGTACAGGAGCGACCACATTGTTTGTAGTAGTGCTATCCCCCACAAGCGCCCCACTAGCAGGCCGTCTTGGCTCATAATAGCGTCGGACATAGGTGCCAGCTGGCCACAGCTCTGGGTCATACATTGCATGCAGAGATCTACCCATGGCATATATCCACTGTTCTACTGATGGCAGTGATCTACTGATGGCAGTGATCTACTGATGGCAAAGATCTACTGATTGCAGTGATCTACTGATGGCAGTGATCTACTGATGGCAGTGATCTACTGATGGCAGAGATCTACTGATGGCAGAGATCTACTGATGGCAGAGATATACTGATGGCAGTGATCTACTGATGGCAGAGATCTACTGATGGCAGTGATCTACTGATGGCAGATATATACTGATGGAAGTGATCTACTGATGGCAGAGATCTACTGATGGCAGAGATCTACTGATGGCAGTGATCTACTGATGGCAGTGATCTACTGATGGCAGTGATCTACTGATGGCAGTGATCTACTGAAGGCAGAGATCTACTGAAGGCAGAGATCTACTGAAGGCAGTGATCTACTGATGGCATTGATCTACTGAAGGCAGAGATCTACTGAAGGCAGAGATCTACTGAAGGCAGAGATCTACTGAAGGCAGTGATCTACTGATGGCAGTGATCTACTGAAGGCAGAGATCTACTGAACGTTTCTAAAACTGCTCAGTTAAGTCTCAGTGACTTCAAGAACAATAAGTTCAAGTCAAGTTTTTATCAATAAACAACATCAGAAACATCTGCAGGAAACAGGAAGCGCCAACCTCACACACATCATGTGTTCAGAGTGTGTTCAGTGTGTGTGAGGTGTATGTGTGGGGTGTGTTTGAGGTGTGTGTGTGAGGTGTATGTGTGAGGTGTGTGATGTGTATGTGTGGTGTGTGTGTGCAGTGTGTGTGTGAGGTGTGTTTGAGGTGTATGTGTGAGGTTTGTTTGAGGTGTGTGTGTTCAGTGTGTCTGAGGCAGAGTCCTGCATCGGGTCGGGTACCCGCGGGTACCCGACGGGTGACCCGCAAAAAAGGTGATTCGCGGGTGGTATTTTTTCAAACGCTTTTTTCCAGGTTCGGGTCTGGGTAAAACAAAGAAGATGCGGGTCGGGTCGCGGGTGTTGCATAATATCTATATTAAAATAATAATAATTTAATGTTTAAATTCTCAGACCTCTCCCCCGCGGGACCGCGCATAATCATAACCTCTGCAGCGCATCAATCTGCTGCTGCATTGGAAATGGCTGAGGTGAAGCTCTCAGCGGAGAATACAGCATTTTCAATAACACTTCCTCGAGAGCGAAACCCAACGTCTGGAGGCTTTTGGTTCCTAGATGAGAAAAGAACCAACATCCCACGCTTTGAGACAAATATGCACCTGCGTGTGTTAACAATTGCACATTTTCACTGCTCATATATAGGCGGGTTCGGGTCGGGTTGCGGATCTTGTGCCGACGGGTCGGGTCGGGTTGCGGAACTAATTGGCAATATGTGCGGGTAGCGGGGCGGGTTCGGTATTGCACGTCGCGGGTGCGGGGCGGGAGCGGGTCTTGAAAATCAGACCCGTGCAGGACTTTGGTCTGAGGTGTGTTTTCTGTTCTCTGGTCCTCCTGGTGTGTGTTTACGCTCTGCAGGCTTCCCCCGACCTTTGTGTGTTTTATGAGGCAGGTTCACATATGCTGCTCCTCCTGTCTCACACACACACACACACACACACACACACACACACACACACACACTGTCACAGCTGGTGTGTATGAGGAGTGTCCGGAAGCTTCCAGTAGAGATGTTTTCATCAGAAATCTGTTTTTCTGTTTTTCTCTCAGATGTTTTTCTGTTCCCTGAAGAGTCGTGAACTATTCCTGATTCATGATGACTTTATTGTATCTGTTTATTTATCGAGGAGTTCAGAAGTAATAAATATATATATATATAGATGATGAAAGGTTAGAAATGAACGACACCTGACAATCAAGAAATTAACCCTAATCGTATCTGATAAAAACAGGAAAACATGACGCAAACCCAAACAGGTTTAAACAGCTCTAGCTGTCCTGTGATCATTCTTCCATCAGTGTTCAGTCACACACACACACACACACACACACACACACACACACACACACACACACACACACACACACACACACACACACACACACACACACACACTCTCTCTCCCCCCTGCCGGATGTTCACACACACATAAGGCCCATCAGTGTACCATCAAAGGCACCAAAAAAAACGTTTTCCATTATTTTATTCAGAGAACTGCATTTCCAAATTGACAACATCAACACACAAAAACAAGCCAAATGTATACTATAAAATATATGCAAAAGCTATATAACAGCTTGTTTTGAACAATAAATATGTCTCTTTCGGTTGCTCGAACAAAATCAATGTTCTTTCAAAGTATCAACAATGATAACTAACCTAACCGTTTAAAAACAAATGCTTTCATGGACCTGAGCCGTTATAAATAATAATACATTATTAAACATTTAAAAAAATAGAATTGTGAATCACAAACAAAAAGTATTAACAGGCTTTGCTACAACAAATAGGTAGATTGTCTCCGCAGTTACACTTTCTTACACACAGTGTCTCAACCCGACCTACTTTCTGCAAATGTCCAAACACTTTGAAATAGCTGAATCAATAAATTAGTATAGTTTAGATATACGTTCAAATGAGTCAAGTTAGTCGTTAGTTTGTTCAGTATTTGGTAGGGGTGTAACGGTACACGTACCCGTACCGAAATTATTCGGTACGGGCCCTTCGGTTCGGTACACGTGTGTACCGAAGTGTACCGAACGAATATAACGTTAAACGTAAAAAATTGAGAACGTGAACAACTTCTTGGAAGTAATCTCAGGTGCTGCGTCGCAGCATTCAGAGTAATTTGCTCCCATTGTGTTCAACGCGTCATAAAGCGAGCAAGTCATTTCATTGGACGAGCTGGTCAGAGGGATGCGTTCAAATGTAGTCAGTCATTTGAGGAACTGTCGAAATGGCGAACGCAGATAAAGTTGAGCTCGAAAATCCTCCAGCATCATTGAAGTCTCCGGTTTGGGAACATTTTGGTTTCACAGTTACGTACAAGGATGACGGACAAAGACAGGTGGACCGAACCAAAGCTGTTTGTCGGCATTGTTCAACTAAAATTGGTTACGCGGCTGGCAATACATCAAACTTGCACACTCATTTGAAAAGGCATCACCCGAACGTGAATATCACCGGTGCCAAAAGACTGAAGTGCAAACCCAACTCCCACTAGCATTTAAGCCTCCACCACTCGCAAAAAGTTCAGACCGAGCCAAAGCTAATACAAACGCCAAATATCCTTATGTTGCCATGTTAGCAAAGCGCTACCTGGCTGTATCTGCTACCTCTGTCCCTAGCGAGAGGGTGTTCTCCACAGCAGGAGACATTGTTAGTGCCAGCAGATCTGCCCTTTCGGCAAGCAATGTGGACAAGTTCATCTTTCTTTAAAACAACATGAAAATACAATGACAAGCAAGTCATAATGTCAAGCTGGCTGCTTAGGTACTAGTACAGTTCAAGTACAGATTATTTCAGTTCATCGAAAAGCTGCACCTTAATGTTTATTTTATTATATTTTATATTTATTTGAGTGAATATTCATAGTTTAATAATAATTAAAACCCCAAAACTAATAGTTTATGTTTTGTGAGTACTAGTACAGTAAAGTTCAAATACAGATTATTTTAGTTCATCGAAATGCTGCACCTTAATGTTCATTATATTATATTTTGTATTTATTTGAGTGAATACATTATTCACAGTTTAATGTAAAAAAAAATATGTTATGTTTTGTGATAATTTTTTCTGCTGTACCGAAAACGTACCGAACCGAACCGTGACCTAAAAACCGAGGTACGTACCGAACCGAAATGTTTGTGAACCGTTACACCCCTAGTATTTGGCCATGTAATAAGCCGGATGATGTGCAGCGAGCCGGTCATTATTGGAAAAAAAACACCGACAGTATGATCACAGAGACCGACGCGAAGCGGGGGGATCTTGATCTGTTTTTTTCTTTTCGTTTGAAATGTTCCCGCAACACTCTGGTGCTCCCGTGCCATGCAAGTTTGATTTTACACAGTTTGCAGGTAACACACTTTTTACTGTTAGGATTTTAGTCGGACCGTGCTTCTCTACGCCTCCGCCATTTTTCGAATGTTTTTTTTTCTTCCGAGTGACGTAGACAACGTCATAACAACATAGCCCCAACGAATCGACGACTAAATTAGTTGGCAACTAATTTGGTCATCGATTTTAATTGATTAAGTCGATTAGTTGTTGCACCCCTACTTTGAATCATCACTGTGTGTGTGTGTGTGTGTGTGTGTGTGTGTGTGTGTGTGTGTGTGTGTGTGTGTGTGTGTGTGTGTGTGTGTGTGTGTGTGTGTGTGTGTGTGTGTGTGTGTGTGTGTGTGTGTGTGTGTGTGTGTGTGTGTGTGTGTGTGTGTGTGTGTGTGTGTGTGTGTGTGTGTGTGTGTTGTGTGTGTGTGTGTGTGTGTGTGTGTGTGTGTGTGTGTGTGTGTGTGTGTGTGTGTGTGTGTGTGTGTGTGTGTGGCCTAGCATTACTATACTTGTGGGGACCTAAATCTGTTTACACAGTCACGTATGGGGACTCGTCTCCCTTATGGGGACACAATGGAGGTCCCCATGAGGGGAATCATTAATTTTAGGGTGAAGACTTGGTTAAGGGTTAGGATTAGGGTTAAGGTTAAGGGTTAGGCATGTGTTGGTTATGGTTAAGGTTAGGATAAGTCTCCAGGAAATGCATGTAAGTCAATGTAATGTCCCCTGAAGTGATGTATACATGGTATGTGTGTGTGTGTGTGTGTATGTGTGTGTGTGTGTGTGTGTGTGTGTGTGTGTGTGTCTCACCTGTCAGTCTGGGAACTTCCCAAGTAGTGTGACCCTTTTAGCCGTGTGTCTGTGTAGATGTGTGTGTCTCTCAGTGAGTTGTGTAGATGTGTGTCTCTCAGTGAGTTGTGTAGATGTGTGTGTCTCTCAGTGAGTTGTGTAGATGTGTGTGTCAGTGTGTTGTGTAGAACCTGATCCTGAGGCGTCTGATATTTATTTATTTCAGTCTCTGAGCAGCAGACAGTCTGACGTCGTCCGTCAGGATAATATCTGTCGTATGATGTTTCAGACCTAAAGCTGACCTGGTTTCAGACCTAAACCTGACCTGGTTTCAGACCTAAACCTGACCTGGTTTCAGACCCTAACTTGACGTGGTTTCAAACCCTAAACCTGACGTGGTTTCAGACTCTAAACCTGACGTGGTTTCAGACTTTAAACCTGACGTGGTTTCAGACCCTAAACCTGACGTGGTTGCAAACCCTAAACCTGACGTGGTTTCAGACTCTAAACCTGACGTGGTTTCAAACCCTAAACCTGACGTGGTTTCAGACTCTAAACCTGACGTGGTTTCAGACTCTAAACCTGACGTGGTTTCAAACCCTAAACCTGACGTGGTTGCAAACCCTAAACCTGACGTGGTTGCAAACCCTAAACCTGACGTGGTTTCAGACTCTAAACCTGACCTGGTTTCAGACCCTAAACCTGATGTGGTTTCAGACCTTAAACCTGACATGATTTCAAACCCTAAACCTGACGTGGTTTCAAACCCTAAACCTGACGTGGTTTCAGACTCTAAACCTGACGTGGTTTCAGACTCTAAACCTGACGTGGTTTCAAACCCTAAACCTGACGTGGTTTCAAACCCAAAACCTGACGTGGTTGCAAACCCTAAACCTGACGTGGTTTCAGACTCTAAACCTGACGTGGTTTCAAACCCTAAACCTGACGTGGTTTCAGACTCTAAACCTGACGTGGTTTCAAACCCTAAACCTGACGTGGTTGCAAACCCTAAACCTGACGTGGTTGCAAACCCTAAACCTGACGTGGTTTCAGACTCTAAACCTGACCTGGTTTCAGACCCTAAACCTGATGTGGTTTCAGACCCTAAACCTGACGTGGTTGCAAACCCTAATCCTGACGTTGTTTCAGACCTAAACCTGGTTTCAGACCCTAAACCTGACGTAGTTGCAAACCCTAAACCTGACGTGGTTTCAGACTCTAAACCTGACGTGGTTTCAGACCTAAACCTGACCTGGTTTCAGACCTAAACCTGACCTGGTTTCAGACCCTAACCCTGATGTGGTTTCAGACCCTAAACCTGACGTGGTTTCAGACTCTCAACCTGACGTGGTTTCAGACCCTAAACCTGATGTGGTTTCAGACCCTAAACCTGACATGGTTTCAGAACAGTTTCCTCAGAACAGTTCTTCAGACAGTTTATCCACGCAGGACCAACAACAGTGTGATCTTATTGGAGGAGACGGTGGGACAGTGTGATCTTATTGGAGGAGATGGTGGGACAGCGGTAATGTTGGACTTTATTTGCAGCAACTAAACAAAATGTCTTGAGGACAATGAAGTGAAATTGGACTACTGGCCGCCAGCAGAGGTTCAGAAAGCCTTGACTCTCAGAGACTGAATCTGAGGGGGGGGAAACAGAGTCTCTGGTCCGAAGGTGACGGGGGCCCAACAACAAAGAGGCTTTAAAGCACCTCAAAGGCTACCTGGGGGGTGTGTTGTTGTTGGGAGGGGGGGGGGGGGGGGGGGAGAGTCCTGCAGAGATTTCACTTTCTGCTCCGGGGCAAAAATTGACTCACAGCGGGGGGGGGGAAACACTCCCTCTTTCTCTCTGCTCATCTCTTTCTCTGCAAGCAAAGACACACACACACACACACACACACACACACACACACACACACACACACACACACACACACACACCCTCTCCCGGATGAAAGACTGTGAATAACAGACCCAGAGTTCAGTCCTACACAATGGACACTAACTCTCTCCTTCTCTCTCTTTCTTTACCCCCCCCCCTCTCCACACACACACACACACACACACACACACACACACACACACTCGGACTGACCCCTCTCACAATAGAGAAGGCATGCATTCATCAGAGCTTCCGAGAAAAGCTTTGACTGTCTTTGTTGGAGAATCTGAGTCCCGCCGTATATCACCTTCACTCCCCCCCCCCCCCCTATTCTATTCTGAAGCAGTGAAAAGAGACAGACGTAGAGTAATCAGATTACTCTCAATCTGCAGTGTTTATGATATTTATATCTATATCACTGCTAAAAACCTGAACTCTGTAAAGAACAGCCATAAACATTCATCTGTTCTGTATTGTTGGAGGAGCTCAGGTCAGAAGAATTTCATTGCCATATCTACACTGTAGCTGCTGAGCATATCAAGAAAAGCGCTATAGCAATACAATTTATTATTATTATTATTATTATTATTATTATCATATGATGATACAACCTTTGAATTAGAATTTTGAATTTAATTTGAATCTTTGTTGCTCCCCTAACGTCTCCCTCTCTCTCCCCCACAGATCTGCTCGACTCAATGGGAGCCCAAACCCAGTGAGGGGGAGAGAAGAGGAGGAAGAGGAAGGATAAAGACCAGAACAAAAGAGGAAGATCCCCCCCCCCCCCCCCCAATACAGAGGTAGATCTGAGAGGAGGGTCAGGGTGCTGCATGCCCCCTCATTACTCCCCCCATAACTCCCCCCCTCCCACTTGGACATTAGCTTGTTTTCTGCATCACTGACGGAGTATTATGCATTTCTCGTGGAGTTCTGGAGGCGTGGGGGTGAGACAGGGGACTGGAGCCCTGCTGCTGCTGCTGCTGGTAGGGGGGGGTCTCTCTGTGGAAGGGGGGCAGCTGGAGGCCTCCATGACCTCCTCTCTGCTGATGGACTTCCAGCAGGACTCCCAGCAGGAGACATCCTTCTTCCCAGACTCCTCAGCGGTGGTGGGGAGGGTCTTCAGCGCGACGCTGCCCAACAACAACATGGAGGACGTCTACCTGTGGGACGTCGTCAAGGTGAGGCATCCTTTCACATTACATTACATTACATTGCATTTAGCTGACGCTTTTATCCAAAGCGACTTACAATAAGTGCGTTCGACCAACAAAATACAAACTTGAAGAAAACAGAATCATAAAGTACATCAGGTTTCATAGAGCCAAATATTTTAAGTGCTACTCAACTGGCTTTAGATAAGCCAGTCCTTTATTAGTATATAAGTGCTTTGTTAATAGTTCTATCGCTCGAAGTGGAGACGAAAGAGATGAGTTTTCAGTCTGGAAGGTGTGTAAGCTATCTGCTGTCCTGATGTCAATGGGGAGCTCATTCCACCATCTTGGAGCCAGGATAGCAAACCCACGTGTTTTTGCTGATGGGAACTTGGGTCCCCTTGGCAGCGAGGGTGCAGCGAGCCGTTTGGCTGATGCAGAGCGGAGTGCACGTGCTGGTGTGTACGGTTTAACCATGTCCTGGATGTAGGAAGGGCCAGATCCATTCGCAGCATGGTACGCAAGTACCATTGTCTTGAAGTGGATTCTAGCAGTTACCGGAAGCCAGTGGAGGGAGCGGAGGAGCGGAGTGGTGTGGGAACATTTAGGAAGGTTGAAGACCAGACGAGCCGCTGCATTCTGGATGAGCTGCAGAGGTCGGATGGCACATGCAGGTAGACCAGCCAGGAGGTCTACCTGCACTGTTGCTATGGTTATGTAGAAATGTATTCATTAGGATAAACCACTTCAGATGCACCATCTTGTTTTCATGGGGGTCCCGGCAAAAGCAACGTGTTACCCCCTAATCCCACCAGGAGCGTCTGCGCTGCGGCTGCGGCGTTTTTAGCGATCGCGGCCACTCTAGTCAATGGGTGCTATTCCTCCAGACCCGCTTCGAGCCGCGCTGCGCCGCGGCTCGAAGCGTCCCAGAAGCTCCTCGCCGCAAGGAATTTCTAAAATATAGGATGAATCCTATTTTTGAAGCGGCGCAGCGCAGCGCAGGCAGGAAGTGATGAAAATCACCTTGTTGTCTCCTTTGCTGGTTGAGGGGGTGCACCCAAAACCGGCTCCTTCTCCTTCTCCTCCCCCCACCCCGTAGTCTTTCAAGTAGGAGAATACATGCCAGCGTTCTCCTCCGGTTTACAGGCACTGTAAATTATATATATATATAGAATAATTATGATGATGAATGCATATTTGTTTACCACTAAAATACAGCAACACATCTTTGATTCATGTCGTTTATAACTGGAATATTACAATTATTATTAACTATGTCTGTAGTCTACAACCCAACAAAATAGGAAATAAAAACAATAAACACGATTTAAACAGACACAAACATAAACCATTTAACTACGTAGCCTACTTACTTGTAGAAGTACAAATGTCCAGGAAATATTCCAAAATCAACAACAACTGCGAGGCTGCACACACGACGCTCCGCTTCCGCAACGTTTTGAAACGCGCCTGGTGGGTTATGACGCAGGAGGAGGTCGCAGCGCAGACGCTTCCGGTGCGATCAGGGGGTTAGAGACATGAGCAAAATCAATGGTTAGCAGAGTCTCAGTCGGTTCTGATTGTGGGGGACATACAGTGGGGCAAAAAAGTATTTAGTCAGCCACCAATTGTGCAAGTTCTCCCACTTAAAAAGATGAGACGCCTGTAATGTTCATCCTAAGTACACTTCAACTATGAGAGACAGAATGGGGGGAAAGAATCCAGGAAATCACATTTTAGGATTTTTAAAGAATTTATTTGCAAATGATGGTGGAAAATAAGTATTTGGTCAATAACAAAAGTTCATCTCAATACTTTGTTATATACCCTTTGTTGGCAATGACAGAGGTCAAACGTTTTCTGTAAGTCTTCACAAGGTTTTCACTGTTGCTGGTATTTGGGCCCATTCCTCCATGCAGATCGCCTCTAGAGCAATGATGTTTTGGGGCTGTCGCTGGGCAACACGGACTTTCAACTCCCTCCAAAGATGTTCTATGGGGTTGAGATCTGGAGACTGGCTAGGCCACTCCAGGACCTTGAAATGCTTCTTACGAAGCCACTCCTTCGTTGCCCGGGCGGTGTGTTTGGGATCATTGTCATGCTGAAAGACCCAGCCACGTTTCACCTTCAATGCCCTTGCTGATGGAAGGAGGTTGTCACTCAAAATCTCACGATACACGGCCGCATTCATTCTTTCCTTTCCACGGATCAGTCGTCCTGGTCCCTTTGCAGAGAAACAGCCCCAAAGCATGATGTTTCCACCCCCATGTTTCACAGTAGGTATGGTGTTCTTTGGAACTCAGCATTCTTTCTCCTCCAAACACGTCTAGTTGAGTTTTTACCAAAAAGTTCTATTTTGGTTTCATCTGACCATATGACATTCTCCCAATCCTCTTCTGGATCATCTAAATGCTCTCTAGCAAACTTCAGACGGGCCTGGACATGTACTGGCTTAAGCAGGGGGACACGTCTGGCACTGCATGATTTGAGTCCCTGGCGGCGTAGTGTGTTACTGATGGTAGCCTTTGTTACTTTGGTCCCAGCTCTCTGCAGGTCATTGACTAGGTCCCCCCGTGTGGTTCTGGGATTGTTGCTCACCGTTCTTGTGATCATTTTGACCCCACGGGGTGAGATCTTGCGTGGAGCCCCAGATCGAGGGAGATTATCAGTGGTCTTGTATGTCTTCCATTTTCTAATAATTGCTCCCACAGTTGATTTCTTCACACCAAGCTGCTTACCTATTGCAGATTCAGTCTTCCCAGCCTGGTGCAGGTCTACAATTGTGTTTCTGGTGTCCTTTGACAGCTCTTTGGTCTTGGCCATAGTGGAGTTTGGAGTGTGACTGTTTGAGGTTGTGGACAGGTGTCTTTTATACTGATAATGAGTTCAAACAGGTGCCATTAATACAGTTAACAAGTAAGAGGCTCTTAAAGAAGAAGTTACAGGTCTGTGAGAGCCAGAAATCTTGTTTGTTTGTAGGTGACCAAATACTTATTTTACCGAGGAATTTACCAATTCATTCATTAAAAATCCTACAATGTGATTTCCTGGATTCTTTCCCCCCATTCTGTCTCTCATAGTTGAAGTGTACCTAGGATGAACATTACAGGCCTCTCATCTTTTTAAGTGGGAGAACTTGCACAATTGGTGGCTGACTAAATACTTTTTTGCCCCACTGTATATCTATTTCCTTACGTTCTGCTCTTTATGGTTCTGACTGTTGGTCTAGGTTCTGCGATTCATTCATTGTCTTATATCTAGGGATGAGTATCGAGAACCGGTACTAACTCAGTACCGGTACCTGATTGGACGGCATTGGTATACCGTTAAGCCGCTGGACAAACGGTGCTGCTATCGGTATATGAATTACGCTACTTCCTTAGTTCAAATAATTCTGGTTGGTTGGGAACCCTCGTCCTGTGTGATGTGTCCGGTTTGAGTACCACTCTGATTGGCCACTGTGAATGCCACTCGTCATCTCTCCTAACAGCGCTCTTATTACTGTGAGACTCCCAGGGGCAGACCATAGGGGCAGACGCAACATCTTGCTAGAAACAGCATCTCAAGGCTTCTTAACATTTAACAAGCTATTAATGATGCAAACCCACTTAACGGGAAGAAACTCAGCTAACAGACGATATTAACCATTTTCCCACACGGAACAAACACCAAGTCTAAATCAACACTTAGCAAAACGGGCTAACGGGGCTAACGGCTACTTTAGCACATCACTGGCAAAAGCGATCTTTTCTACGTCATTTTATGTCAAGGGCATGAAAATGGTTAATCCAATGTCTCTGTGTAACTTTAAAATGATTACTGATAATCCATCATAACAATTATAAATAATAAACGCAATAAACGGATTATAATGGTTAGCCGACCAGAGCTTCCGGTTTAGGAGGTGCGCACGCAGCGTCTCGTTTTAACTGAATAATGGTAATGTTTACATGGATTTATGAACTGCCCCTAATAACCGCCCCCTTTCAGAGACACACTGTCAAACACACTCATACCTGCTTGGTATGACATTGAAAAAGTTACATTAAATAATAAATAAAAATAAATTACAACAACATGACTGTTGTTTAATCTTCACATCTTGTAATCATGTCTATAATTTTGAGCACCAAATTATTTAAAAGTAAATACCGCTATCGATAAGCAGTATCGGTATCGGTATCGATAAAATCCTAACGATACCCATCCCTACTTATATCAATCAATGTTTATTTATATAGCCCAATATCACAAATGTTACATTTGTCTCAGTGGACTTCACAGTTTGTACAGAATATCAGTATGACAATACGACACCCTCTGTCCTTAGACCCTCTGTCCTTAGACCCTCTGTCCTTAGAACCTCTGTCCTTAGACCCTCTGTCCTTAGACCCTCTGTCCTCAGACTCTCTGTCCTCAGACCCTCTGTCCTCAGACCCTCTGTCCTTAGACCCTCTGTCCTTAGACCCTCACATCGTACAAGGAAAAACTTCCAGAGAAACCCCACAGTTTAAAGGGAACATGGGAGAAACCTCAAGGAGAGCAACAGAGGAGGGATCCCTCTCCCAGGACGGACAGAAGTGCAATAGATGCCATGTGTACATCGAAGACATTGTGCTGTAAACTCATGGTTTGTGCTGGGTGTATGAGGGTTAAATTAATGGGGTTCAGTTTATGTGAGTGTGACTTTAAATCTGGGTGGAGATTAGCGGGGTTTATTGATGTGTTATAAATAGAGCGGATAAATAAATTAACGTCATTGAGATTGAGGAATCAGGAGAGGCCACTAGTAAGTGTGATTATTATATTGAATGTGATTTAAGGTGTATGAGATATGTGTGATCCTAATTGTTGTATTGTTGTTGTCCTTTTTTGTTCTGAGGTTAACAAACTATTTGGATTTGATTAAATCATCAAAACTAGGAGTTGTTTCAGTCCATCTTGATTTCACCCATACTGTCGGGGGATAGACAGTACAGTTGTTAACTACTCCGCCCACGGTTTTACCCAGTGGGCCCTCCCATAAGACGAGGTCTCCAACTATCCTCAGTCTTTGTGGAGCGAGTCTCCCCTCTCTGTGACTGATGAGAAGTTCGCCATGGTCTGGTCTCTTCAGTTTGTCCGTTGCAGCTGTTCAGGTCTGACGCTCCGATGCACTTTAGCGATCTCCTCCAGGCCATAACAAACCAGCTTGTGAGCCCTCACAGTACCTTTGGGGGTCTTGACTGTTACTCGCACGAGGTACCTCTTCGTCTTGACTGTCGAACCACTCGACCAGAGTGACTTCTTCTCTGCTCAGACCGAGCCTGTCAGCCGCTACCTGAGTGATGTAAAAATAATAATAATAATTTCAATTTATATAGCGCCTTTCACGAAACCCAAGGACGCTTTACAATGGGAAGTAACGAAACATAAAGTAATAATAATCATACAGATACATAGGCTGAAGAAAACAAAACAGTGAGTGAGTGATGTAGTTGGTGTCTGATGCGAGGTCAATCAGAGCACCGATGTTCTGCCCCACATTGGCAGTGACTTCCAACAGCATCATGATGACAGGGTGCTCGGTCAGTCTATTATCTTCCAGAAGTCCACCTTCATCCTTCCTAGTGCTCCTTGTCACTGAAGTCTTGTTGCTGTTACTGAAAGCTTTCTTGATCTCCGCCGCCGCCTCTGGGGAACATTTGGACAAGGCTAGCTTTTGTTCTTCTGTTAGCTGCCTTACCCTCTCGCTGCCTTTTCAAGTTTCCCCTTTGGTAGCTGTTCCCATTTTGGACAGAGGATGTAGTGGTGGTCCGAGGAGGTCCCCTCTTGGCAGTCTTCCCTGTTGCAGAGGAACCTGTCTGTGCACTATTCTACCACGTCATGACATCTTAGACAAAAGCGGCAAGCTCCTACCTTCTTCACAGCAGTCTTTCTCTCAGTCAAGCCAAACCCCTTGAACTTCTTGCAGAAGAATAACTTGTTATTGTGTTTCTCCGGTCCACACACAAACGCACTCACCTTCTGGAGTGTCCCTTCTGGTGGATTTTGTGTAGGCACACTTCCTCTCGAACCTGTTTTGTGGTTTGTCCATTTTCTCAGATGTCTCTGTTATTTTCAGTTCCAAGCTCTCTAGAATTTCTTCTTGCTCCTTCAGGAACTTCAGAAGCGCATTGAAATGGTTGACTGGGGTGACACCGTTTTCGGGCTTAGCCTTGAAGATGACCCACTCTCGCTTCACCTGGTCGGGTAGCTTGCTTTCTATAGACCTAATCATCAGCGGGTGGCTCCAGGGTTCCCAAGGTCTGTGAGGTCTGCCAAAGCCTTTTCCACAGCTTGGATGAGGTCTATCACCTTCCTCGGCTGGGCTCCTTTCACGCTGGTATCTTCTCCGGTTCTGCGACGATCTACAGTGCAATCATGGACCTGTTTCCGTAACGGTTCTCCAGTACTCTGAACATGTCTTCGACTGTACTGTAGCTGGCCAACTTGACATCATTTTTTACCTTCTCTTCCATGCTGTCTAGAAGCTAGAACTTCTTGACTTCAGGCGACCCGGACGGTTCTCCCTGCTTCTGCAAAGATTCCCAGTCCTTTTTCCAGCGGTGAAACTCCCTCATACTGCCACTGAACTTGGGGAGGCTTACCGGCTTGAGTCGTATCTTTGATATTACTCCGATCGGGTTGTCTCTGGGTTCCGTGCCTGCCACGCCAGTAGTGTGCGCCTCTTCCACTGTTTTATGCTGCACTTTCATGAGGGCAAACCGTGCTTCTTCTGCTGCAATCTGAGCCTCAGCCAATTTAGAGCGTTGGGCATGGTCTTGCCTTAGCTGAACCAGGGCGAACTGGGCGCGCTCATCCTTTGCTGTAATGCGTGCTTCCACTGCAGCAATTTGAATCTCGGCGAGCTTCGCACATTGGGTCTCGGCTAACTTGGTGCGCTCATCCTCTGCTGCGGTGCGTGCTTTGTTAAACTCAGCTTCCTTTTGATGCTTGAGTGCGTTTTTCCTTGTCTCCAGCTGGCGCACTATCTCTTCCACATATTTTCTAGCAGTCACAAGAGCCCATCCCCTCCAAGTGCTGTGCACTTCCTTTAATTCCTTAATGAGTATTTGTAAATGTTTAAGGGGCTTTTCGTAATTCTCATAGCTCACCAGGTCAATTTGTGTCGCTTCTGCGTCCTCATAGACCTTTTCAGCTTCCCCGATGGCAAACATCACTTTCTTTTCTCCATGCCTAGACCAAAGGTTTGCTTTAATCACTTCACTGACCTCTTCAAGCCTTTGGCTGGTCTCTCCATCCGTCTTTTCCACGTCTGCCCTCAGCTCTTCTGGTACTTGGTCCTCGTCGCTATCAGCGTTCAGAATTAATTGCATCAGGTATTCACTGTTGGCCTCTGTGACTTTGGTGGCGGCCTTGTGGACTTCACTATTTTCTTTCATCAACTCCTCCTCTCACATAGTGTTCACCATCTTTGTTACTGAGTTCACCTTACGACCTAGAGCTACATTTGCTCTCATCCGCAGGTCTTTCAGATGCTTCACTGTTTCCTCCCCCTTAATCATCTCTCAGAATTTAAGGTTGAGTTTAGCTCAATCTGTCTTGTCCTGGCTAGCTAGCTGGATCGCTAGCTGGTTAGCTCCGTTTGCTAACCAAAAGCGTGGTGTCTTTGATAGCTAGCTTGGGTTTGTATGCTAGCACCCTTCAGTCTGCTAGCTAGTTATTGTCTTCTTGCTAGTTAGCTTTATTTGCTGGAAACCTTCAGTCTGCTGGATAGCTACTGTTTCGTTTTTGCTATGCTACCGCTAGCTTATTTGGCCAGATAGCGCCAAAAAATTGTCCGTGTTACTCACGTGATCCGACCACGTTAGCTCCGCTAGCTTTGCTAGCCTCGGGCCTTCACTTCCCGCCGACCGTTGCGACCACAGGGTTTCCTTGTCGTCCGGTCGCCAGCTCGACTCGCGGACCGACATTCCTCGGTGCTTCGCGAGCTCCAGCAGCTTCGATGGTCCTTGCTAGCTTTGCTAGCCTCGGGCCTTCACTTCCCACCGCTCGTTGCGACCATGGGCTATCCTGCTCGTCCGGTCGTGACTGTAGTCTACCTTCCTAGCTGTCTCTCGCCATCGGTTGAAACCTTTATCCCTCCCGATGCGGTTAGTTCTATCTCCCGACAGTATGGGTGAAATCAAGATGGACGGAAACAACTCCTGCAACATCTTGCAGGAAACAGTGTCTGAGGGCATGTTCATTTAATAAACTATGAATGTTTTATATCCATGTAACGGGAAGAAACTCATCTAACTGATCATTTGAAAAAAAAAATTAAAAAAAAACCACAATGCTAACGCTGAGCCTCTGAACTAGCAACGAGCGAAAAATGCTAACAGATGACTGTACCGAAATTCACTCACAAAACCTTATTATTTATCTTTGCTGCACATCCAACCCATCGTTTCACATCGTGAGGGGACACAGAATCGAGGGGTACCCTCATTATCACTCAATTATACGAACTCTCGGAGATAATAACAAGAACAGACATCAAAACATGTGGCGCTAGGTAGCTAAAAACACTAACATGGCTCACCTGTGTGGTAGTCTGGTCAAAAGTGGTCTTCAATCTTATAAAGCACTGAATGGTTTAGGCCCAAAATACATTTCTGACCTCCTGCTAAATTATGAACCATCCAGATCTCTCAGGTCTTCAGGGACTGGTCAGCTTTCTGTCCCCAGAGTCAGAACTAAACATGGAGAAGCAGCGTTTAGTTATTATGCTCCAAATATCTGGAACAAACTCCCAGAAACCTGCAGGTCGGCTGCAACTCTGACTACTTTTAAATCCAGGCTGAAGACTTTTCTTTTTGTCGCTGCTTTTAATTGAACTATTCACATCTTAGACTGCACTGTAACTTTTATTCATGTATTTTTTTATTTTAATGTTTATTTTATCTGATTTTCTTTTTAATGACTGATTTTAAATGCCATTTTCTTAATGTCTTTCATTTTTTGTAAAGCACTTTGAATTGCCTTGTGTTGAAAAGTGCTATATAAATAAACTTGCCTTGCCTTGCCTTGCCTTCAATGGGATTAAAACGATAAAAACGCTGCTGAAGTTAATCCATAGGTTAATCCAATGTGTCCCTTTGAATGATTTCTGATAATCCATCAGCAATAAACCTGCTTTTCGGTTTCCAGATGTCAGAGCTAGAGACAGCTTCACTCTGGAGCAAAACTGGGTGCACGAAGCCCCCACCTTTTTGTTTTACCGTGTGTGTGTGGGGAGATTCCCCTTCGATTCTATTGGCTCTAACGTTCAGAAAGAGATGTCAATCACCAAAATTGACCAATGGGTTCCAGAGAAACGGTAAAACCCCCATTTCCACCCAAATCACCTCAGAGGTGGAGTTTTTTTTGCTAAACCTCTCTTAAAAAGGTCAAATGTCTCTTGTTTTGCATCAATCTTGATACAGGGTACTTATTATATGTTGTGCTTTGGATTACTAAAGCTTTTAGTCTACCTTACCATCATCCAAGGCTAGTTTTCACTATAAGTAAAACATACTTTTTGGACGGACACTATCATTTACAGTTTTTTACTGTGTTCAATCTGAATTTACTTTAAAATAAAAGACATCTATATTGATTCTGACTTTTCTACATCCAACTCACAGGTTTATCGTTGCTTTGAGATCAAAGATTATTAATTTAACCCTTTTAGAAGATATGGTCATTTCTTCTGGGAATGTCCTTTTCGAGCCTGAGACCTGAAAAACAGGCTCAGGGCTAAACTGGCGAACCTTAGAAGAAAAAGGACAACAACAATACAACAATTAGGATCACACATATCCCATACACATTAAATCACATTCAATATAATAATCACACTTACTAGTGGCCTCTCCTGATTCCTCAATCTCAATGACGTTAATTTATTTATCCCCTCTATTTATAACACATCAATAAACCCCGCGAATCTCCACCCAGATTTAAAGTCACACTCACATAAACTGAACCCCATTAATTTAACCCTCATACACCCAGCACAAACCATGAGTTTACAGCACAGAGATAATACATTTTACAGTGTAGGTAGACCGAATGTTTGAAAATGCATGTGTCTATAATAAGAAGAAGAATCCACGAGGATGTCAACAATCCTGTGGGAGCCATCAGGGAAGTAGTATAGTGAGAGTCAGGCAGGACCGCAGAGACTGGTTGAAATGGAAATATCTATTTCCCTTTGCCTTGCAGCCCCACAACAACTCTTTCAAACCTTAACCCTGGTTCTGTACGTTCTGCTGTTTATGGTTCTGTACGTTCTGTTCGTGGTAAACACTTTAACTCTTTAAGACTCTGTTCTTTAAGGTTCTGTAGACTCTGCTCTTTAAGGTTATTTAATGTTCTGTTCTAAGGTAGACTCTAAGGTTCTGCAGACTCTAAGGTTCTCCAGACTTTAAGGTTCTTTAGGCTCTAATGTTCTGTATACTCTGTTCTTTAAGGTTCTGTAGACTCTAAGGTTCTGTAGACTCTAATGTTCTGTAGACTCTAATGTTCTGTAGACTCTAAGGTTCTGTAGACTCTGCTCTTTAAGGTTCTGTAGACTCTAAGGTTCTGTAGACTCTTATTTAAGATTCTGTAGACTATGTTCTTTAAGGTTCTGTACACTCTGTTGTTTAAGGTTCTGTAGACTCTGCTCTTTAAGGTTCTGTAGACTCTAAGATTATATAGACTCTAAGGTTCTGTAGATTCTGCTCTTTACGGTTCTGTAGACTCTAAGGTTCTGTAGACTCTGCTCTTTAAGGTTCTGTAGACTCTAATGTTCTGTAGACTCTGCTCTTTAAGGTTCTGTAGACTCTAAGATTATATAGACTCTAAGGTTCTGTAGACTCTACTCTTTAAGGTTCTGTAGACTCTAAGGTTATGTAGACTCTGCTCTTTAAGGTTCTGTAGACTCTAAGGTTATGTAGACTCTGCTTTTTAAGGTTCTGTAGACTCTAAGGTTCTGTAGACTCTGCTTTTTAAGGTTCTGTAGACTCTAATGTTCCGTAGACTCTGCTCTTTAAGGTTCTGTAGACTCTAATGTTCTGTAGCCTCTGCTCTTTAAGGTTCTGTAGACTCTAATGTTCTGTAGACTCTGCTATTTAAGGTTCTGTAGACTCTAGGGTTCTGTAGACTCTAAGGTTCTGTAGACTCTAAGGTTATGTAGACTCTGCTCTTTAAGATTCTGTAGACTATGTTCTTTAAGGTTCTGTACACTCTGTTGTTTAAGTTTCTGTAGATTCTGCTGTTTGAAGTTCTGTAGACTCTGTTGTTTAAGGTTCTGTAGACTCTAACGTTCTGTAGACTCTGCTCTTTAAGGTTCTGTAGACTCTAAGAGTCTATAGACTCTAAGGTTCTGTAGATTCTGCTCTTTAAGGTTCTGTAGACTCTAAGGTTCTGTAGAATCTGCTCTTTATGGTTATGTAGAGTCTAATGTTCTGTAGTCTCTGCTCTTTAAGGTTCTGTAGACTCTAATGTTCTGTAGACTCTGCTCTTTAAGGTTCTGTAGACTCTAATGTTCTGTAGACTCTAAGGTTATGTAGACTATGTTCTTTAAGGTTCTGTACACTCTGTTGTTTAAGTTTCTGTAGATTCTGCTGTTTGAAGTTATGTAGACTCTGTTGTTTAAGGTTCTGTAGACTCTAACGTTCTGTAGACTCTGCTCTTTAAGGTTCTGTAGACTCTAAGGTTCTGTAGACTCTGCTCTTTAAGGTTCTGTAGACTCTAATGTTCTGTAGACTCTGCTCTTTAAGGTTCTGTAGACGGTAAGGTTCTGTAGACTCTAAGGTTATGTAGACTCTGCTCTTTAAGGTTCTGTAGACTATGTTCTTTAAGGTTCTGTACACTCTGTTGTTTAAGTTTCTGTAGATTCTGCTGTTTGAAGTTCTGTAGACTCTGTTGTTTAAGGTTCTGTAGACTCTAACGTTCTGTAGACTCTGCTCTTTAAGGTTCTGTAGACTCTAAGATTCTATAGACTCTAAGGTTCTGTAGATTCTGCTCTTTAAGGTTCTGTAGACTCTGCTCTTTAAGGTTCTGTAGACTCTAAGGTTCTGTAGACTCTGCTCTTTAAGGTTCTGTAGACTCTAATGTTCTGTAGACTCTGCTCTTTAAGGTTATGTAGACTCTAAGGTTCTGTAGACTCTGCTCTTTAAGGTTATGCAGACTCTAATTTTCTGTAAACTCTGCTCTTTAAGGTTCTGTATACTCTAATGTTCTGTAGACTCTGCTCTTTAAGGTTCTGTAGACTCTAAGATTATATAGACTCTAATGTTCTGTAGACTCTGCTCTTTAAGGTTCTGTAGACTCTAAGGTTATGTAGATTCTGCTCTTTAAGGTTCTGTAGACTCTAAGGTTCTGTAGACTCTAATGTTCTGTAGTCTCTGCTCTTTAAGGTTCTGTAGACTCTAAGGTTCTGTAGACTCTACGGTTATGTAGACTCTGCTCTTTAAGGTTCTGTAGACTAAGGTTATGTAGACTCTGTTCTGTAAGGTTCTGTAGACTCTAAGGTTCTGTAGACTCTACGGTTATGTAGACTCTGCTCTTTAAGGTTCTGTAGACTAAGGTTATCTAGACTGCTCTTTAAGGTTCTGTAGACTAAGGTTCTGTAGACTCTGTTCTGTAAGGTTCTGTAGACTCTAATGTTCTGTAGACTCTAAGGTTCTGTAGACTTTAAGGTTCTGTAGACTCTGCTCTTTAAGGGTCTGTAGACTCTGTTCTGTAAGGTTATGTAGACTGTTCTTTATGGTTCTGTAGACTCTAAGGTTCTGCAGACTCTATTGTTTAAGGTTCTGTAGACTAAGGTTCTGTAGACTCTAAGGTTATGTAGACTGTTCTTTATGGTTCTGTAGACTCTAAGGTTCTGCAGACTCTATTGTTTAAGGTTCTGTAGACTAAGGTTTTGTAGACTCTGTTCTGTAAGGTTATGTACACTCTAAGGTTCTGTAGACTCTAAGGTTCTGTAGACTGTTCTTTATGGTTCTGTAGACTCTAAGGTTCTGTAGACTCTAAGGTTCTGTAGACTGTTCTGCATGGTTCTGTAGACTCTAAGGTTCTGCAGACTCTATTGTTTAAGGTTATGTAGACTAAGGTTCTGTAGACTCTAAGGTTCTGTAGACTGTTCTTTATGGTTCTGTAGACTCTAAGGTTCTGCATACTCTATTGTTTAAGGTTCTGTAGACTAAGGTTTTGTAGACTCTGTTCTGTAAGGTTATGTACACTCTAAGGTTCTGTAGACTAAGGTTGTGTAGACTCTAATGTTCTGTAGACTGTTCTTTATGGTTCTGTAGACTCTAAGGTTCTGTAGACTCTAAGGTTCTGTAGACTGTTCTTCATGGTTCTGTAGACTCTAAGGTTCTGCAGACTCTATTGTTTAAGGTTCTGTAGACTAAGGTTCTGTACACTCTAAGGTTCTGTAGACTGTTCTTTATGGTTCTGTAGACTCTAAGGTTCTGCAGACTCTATTGTTTAAGGTTCTGTAGACTAAGGTTCTGTAGACTCTAAGGTTATGTAGACTCTATTGTTTAAGGTTCTGTAGACTAAGGTTCTGTAGACTCTGCTCTTTAAGGTTCTGTACACTCTAAGGTTCTGTATGGTGAACGTGTTTCTGTTGGTCAGCTGTCTCTCTGATGCTCACATGTTCCCCTGTAGCTACATAGCTGTTAGCTGGCAGGGTAGCAGTGGAAAACTGGAGATACACACTCTCACGCACACACACACACACTCAGCAGAACATATGAGTCACCAGGCTGCAGGCATGCAGCCTCTCTTCCCTGTTGCTATGTAATTAAACGTAGAGCGGGCGAGGCTTTCTGAATCATACGTCCAGAATTAAACATGAATTCATTCACAAGGTTTCAGAGCTTCTCAGCTTCAGTGTTTAGTCGGCACTTTGGATTTCAGAGAGTGGTTTCCATCTGACCTTGAGCACACATCATCCCTATCTGTCTGCCTCCTCTAACTCCTCGTCTGGGGACTCCTAAAGACATGTTTATATGGTGGTCATTATGGTAGAAAAGCCTCCTGAGGTTATTATGGTCTGTCCTGCTGTTGCTATGGGACTGGGTTATTGGTTTTCACCCAAAGGGGTGCGGGCAGCTTTCATTGGTTTTACAGTCTTAGAGAGCAGAGCCATATTAGGGTGTGTGTGTGTGTGTGTGTGTGTGTGTGTGTGTGTGTGTGTGTGTGTGTGTGTGTGTGTGTGTGTGTGTGTGTGTGTGTGTGTGTGTGTGTGTGTGTGTGTGTGTGTGTGTGTGTGTGTGTGTGTGTGTGTGTGTGTGTGTGTGTGTGTGTGTGTGTGTGTGTGTGTGTGTGTGTGTGTGTGTGTGTGTGTGTGTGTGTGTGTGTGTGTGTGTGTGTGTGTGTGTGTGTGTGTGTGTGTGTGTGTGTGTGTGTGTGTGTGTGTGTGTGTGTGTGTGTGTGTGTGTGTGTGGGGTGTGTGTGTGTGTGTGTGGGGTGTGTGTGTGTGTGTGTGTGTGTGTGTGTGTGTGTGTGTGTGTGTGTGTGTGTGTGTGTGTGTGTGTGTGTGTGTGTGTGTGTGTGTGTGTGTGTGTGTGTGTGTGTGTTTTATGAATAGTTTCCGCTCTCTTTTTCATGGAGCGAGAACAGTTAACAGCTTTGTCGTTGAATATTTAAAAGAGGAAACACTGGAACATAAATTAGTTAAAAACAAATAAAAACAGGCTTTAGAAAAAAATAATTAACATACAATGTTGTTCTTGTCTCTCCTTTGTCTCTCACTTGGACGACGTTTTGGTCCGAGGAGAGATTTAAAAAACTTTCTTCAGTTCCCACATTCCCTTCAGCCTAATTGTATTTCAAAGTAAACGTTTCCTGTCATTGTTTTACACTTCCTCTACATTACATTACACATCATCTAGCCACATGAATGATATTCACTTCGAGCAGATCATAATAAGAGCTGCTCAATTAGAGACAAGGCCTACATTAACTCAACAAGTGCTTTGAATTATTCATCAATAAGCTACATACACTGAACAAAAATATAAACGCAACACTTTTGTTTTTGCTCCCATTTCTCATGAGATGAACTCAAAGATCTAAAACATTTTCTATAAACACAAAATAACCATTTCTCTCAAATATTGTTCACAAATCTGAAAGAATCTGTGATAGTGAACACTTCTCCTTTGCCGAGATAATCCATCCCACCTCACAGGTGTGGCATATCAAGATGCTGATTAGACAGCATGATTATTGCACAGGTGTGCCTTAGGCTGGCCACAATAAAAGGCCACTCTGAAACGTGCAGTTTTGCTTTATTGGGGGGGGTCTGGGGGGGTCCGAAAACCAGGCAGTATCTGGTGTGAGGGGTAGGGGAAGGGGTAGGGGTAGGGTTAGGGGTAGGGTTAGGGGTAGGGGTAGGTGTAGGAGTACGGTTAGGGGTAGGGTTAGGGGTAGGGTTAGGGGTAGGAGTAGGGGTAGGGTAATGTTGTGAATCGAGTGGCCCATGGTGGTGGTGAGGTTAGGGTTAGGGTTAGGTGTTGGGTAATGTTGTGAATCGAGTGGCCCATGGTGGTGGTGGGGTTAGGGGTGGGGTTAGGGGTAGGGGTGGGGTTAGGAGTAGGGTTAGGGGTAGGGGTGGGGTTAGGGGTTAGGGTTAGGGGTTGGGTAATGTTGTGAATTGAGTGGTCCATGGTCGTGGTGGGGTTAGGGTATGGGCAAGCGTATGTTATGGACGACGAACACAGGCCACTCGATTCACAACATTACCCTACCCCCTCACACCCTTCTGTTTCCTCCCTCCTCTCGCCTCGTATTTTCCACTGGAAACTTCTCTCTCTCTCTCTATCCCTCTCTCTCTATCCCTCTCTCTCTCTCTATCCCTCTCTCTCTCTATATCCGTCTCTCTCTCTATCCCTCTCTCTCTCTATCCCTCTCTCTCTCTCTATCCCTCTCTCTCTATCTCTCTCTCTATCCCTCTCTCTCTATCTCTCTCTCTCTCTATATCCGTCTCTCTCTCTATCCCTCTTTCTCTCTATCCCTCTCTCTCTCTATCCCTCTCTCTCTCTATCCCTCTCTCTCTCTCTATCCCTCTCTCTCTCTATCCCTCTCTCTCTCTATCCCTCTCTCTCTATCCCTCTCTCTCTCTATCCGTCTCTCTCTCTATCCCTCTCTCTCTATCCCTCTCTCTCTCTATCCGTCTCTCTCTCTATCCCTCTCTCTCTCTATCCCTCTTTCTCTCTATCCCTCTCTCTCTCTATCCCTCTCTCTCTCTCTATCCCTCTCTCTCTCTATCCCTCTCTCTCTCTCTATCCCTCTCTCTCTCTATCCCTCTCTCTCTCTCTCCATCCCTCTCTCTCTCTATCCCTCTCTCCCTCTCTCTCCCTCTCTCTCTCTCTCCCTCTCTCTCTCTCGCTCTATCCCTCTCTCTCTCTATCCCTCTCTCTCTCCCTCCCTCTCTCTCTCTCCCTCCCTCTCTCTCTCTATCTCCCTCTCTCTCCCTCTCTCTCTCTCTCTATCTCTCCCTCTCTCTCTCCCTCCCTCTCTCTCTCTCTCTCTCCCTCTCTCTCTCTCTCTCTCTCTCTCCCTCCCTCTCTCTCTCTCTCTCCCTCCCTCACTCTCTCTCTCTCTCTCTCTCTCCCTCTCTCTCTCCCTCCCTCTCTCTCTCTATCCCTCTCTCTCTCTCTCTCGTGTTTCATGCCCATCACACACACACACACATACACATATCTCTGAGAAAGATGATCAAACACAGCCCAGCTCTGATGAGATTATCATTTATAAATTTTAATGAACTGTCCTTTAAGTTTGATAAAGAGGGGGAGGGGGGGGGGGGGTGTCCCAGCTGATTTCCTCTGTTATAATCCTGAGATATCTCCTGAGTCTCCTCTCTCAGTAACGGTGCTTTCAGGACCCTTTAGTGATTTACAGCGTCATTAAGATTCCTGCCTGCACACTCACTCGTCCTGCATTGTCTAATCTGCAGCGCCATGTTTGAGATCTGAGACACAAATCAGAAGGGTTTCTGTTTCCAGTCCACACTCAGGGACATGTGAGGGACTTCAACAACATCAACGTTTGACAGCAGTTTGAAGATTTCCTATTGTCTACCATTACCTAGGTGTACAGAAGTGTGGACAACAGACTATTTTGTAATCGTTGTGTGTGTGTGTGTGTGTGTGTGTGTGTGTGTGTGTGTGTGTGTGTGTGTGTGTGTGTGTGTGTGTGTGTGTGTGTGTGTGTGTGTGTGTGTGTGTGTGTGTGTGTGTGTGTGTGTGTGTGTGTGTGTGTGTGTGTGTGTGTGTGTGTGTGTGTGTGTGTGTGTGTGTGTGTGTGTGTGTGTGTGTGTGTGTGAGGAGTAGCTCAGTGTGTAGTAAATCCTCAGCAGTAATTCCTGCTCATGTCATTTATAGCATGCATCAAACCCTTTAATTCTGCATCTGACTTCCACGTCACTTCCTGTTAAACATTTCAGAATAAAGCACAACTTGCATCAATAACTGACAAAGGAAAACATATTTGAACAACAGCTGAGAAATACAAACTGTGAGGGTCAGTAAAGATAAATCCAGATTAAATCAACATTAAATATGAATACCAACAAAGTGACAGGCCCCGCTAACTTCTGGGTTGGCCCACAGACTCTACTGCAGCTCTGTTGATGGACCCTGTATCTAACACAGTGTCTCTGCTGCAGCTCTGTTTCTAACGCTGTGCTGTCTCTCCCCAGATCTCAGAGATGGGGAAGGACTCGCTCCCTCCCTGGCTGCACTGGGACTCCAGCAGCAGACTCCTGCAGGGTCTTCCTCTGGAGGAGGACAAAGGCGTCCATTACATCTCTGTCTCTATCTCCAACCACACAAAATCCTCCTTTTCCTCTGAGGTGTTTTCCATCGAGGTGCACCCTGAAGACCACCTGGACGCAGATTCGGCTCAGCTGGTCTCCAACCAGGCATCCACTGTGGAGGACGTGCAGCCGTTCATGTGTAGCAACGAGGAGCCGGTGACGGTGCTGACGGTGATCCTGGACGCGGATCTGACCAAGATGAGCTCCGTACAGAGGGTGGAGCTGCTGGAGGACATGAGGGGCTTCTCCGGGGTCGGGCTGACACACATGAAGATACTGCCTGTGGTCAACAACCGGCTGTTTGACATGTCCGCCTTCATGGCCGGGCCCGGGAACGCCAAAAAGGTGAGCCAGTGATTCTAGAGAATGGATGCTGATCATATTATTTATCAAAACATATTGGGCTACGAGGGCCTTCTGCAAATGGAGTTTGATTGAGGTGAAATGTGGATAAAGATGCAAGAAGTTACAGAAATCACAAATATACCAAGCCAATCTTTTTAGGCAATTCAAATGCATTTATTGTAATGGCAAAGTCCTGGTGGACCTAAAAACAAGTTGGACAAGTCAGGTTGGACAAGTCAGGTAATTTAATGTTTAAAATAGACTACCAAGGCGTGTGATTTGAAATTGTGTTGGTAGAAAGATTATAACTTGAGTCCCAATGCATCCCCAGGTGGTGGAGAATGGCGCCCTGCTGTCCTGGAAGCTGGGCTGCTCCCTGGACCAGAGCTCAGTCCCGAATATCAACAGCGTCCAGGGTCCGGCGAAGGAGGGCAGCATGTCGGCCAGGCTGGGCTACCCGGTGGTGGGGTGGCACATCGCCAACAAGAAGCCCCACGTCCCTAAACGGGTGAGGCGCCAACTAAACAACACCCCGACCCCCGTTCTGGTGGTGCTTCCTCCGACTACGGTGGTGGAGCCTCCGGTGAGGATCGTCCCAACCCTTTCCTCGCCCTCTATTGCTGCCCCGACCGAGAGCTCCGCCCCCCCTGTAAGAGGCCCCGTCCCCCTGCCAGCCAAGCCAACCATCAAAGTCCTTCAATCCATCGCCCACACCCCAACACTGGGACCCCCTCAACCAACAAGGGTCATGGAGACCACCAGCACCCTCCCTATCCAGCCCACCATGACCAGGCCTACGTATGTAGAGGCGACTGTGACCCCACCCATACCTACAAGAAAACCTACTAAGAAACCCAGGAGACCCAAATCCACACCCTCACCCAGGGAGCCAAAGACCACCACAGCGAAGCCGCCAAGGCGTACAACACCCTCCCCGGGGGTCCTGATCCCAGACCCAGCCAACGAGAAGCCCGTCCTGCGTAACCCCATCGACCAGGTCAATGCTTTGGTGGGAACCTACTTCGAAGTCAAGATCCCGTCGGATACATTCTTTGACAAAGAGGATGGGACAACTGACAAGCTGCGTCTAACTCTGAGACAGAAACACAATGAGGTGGTTGGGGAGACCTCCTGGATCCAGTTCAACACCACCAGTCAACTCCTGTACGGGCTGCCTGATGCCCAGCATGTGGGCAAACACGAGTATTTCATGCAGGCAACGGACAAAGGCAGCCTGAATGCTATTGATGCGTTTGAGGTGCGTGTGAACCGCTGGCCTGTCAATGATAAATCCCCTGTCATCTTCACGGCCCGGTTCGAAGGTGAGCCGCGTTCAATAACAAACGACATCCACAAGAAGATCCTCCTGGTCAAGAAGCTGGCCTATGCACTGGGAGATCGCAACAGCAGCACAGTTAGTCTCCGAAACATCACCAAAGGGTCCATCGTGGTGGAGTGGACGAACACCAGCCTCCCTCAGAACCCCTGTCCAAAGGAGCAGATAGCCATCCTGAGTAGGACGCTGGCCAGTGCTGACGGAAAACCCTCCCAGACTTTCAGGTACTCCATGGATCCTGAGTTCAGACCTCTGGACGTCCAGGTGAAGGGACGGGCAAGCTGCAGGACTTTCTCCTTCATCCCACCCGGAGAGATCAATATCCCAGAACCCCCTGCGGTCACTCCGGCTCTGGGAACGGGCCGGCAGAGCACCGATGACGTTTATCTGCACACCGTCATCCCCGCCGTAGTGGTGGCAGCCATCCTGTTGATCGCAGGCATCATCGCCATGATCTGCTACAGGAAGAAGAGGAAGGGCAAGCTGACCATCGAGGATCAGGCCACCTTCATCAAGAAGGGCGTGCCCATCATCTTCGCCGATGAACTGGATGACTCTAAGCCGCCTCCCTCTTCCAGTATGCCCCTGATACTGCAGGAAGAGAAACCCCCCCTGCCCCCTCCGGAGTATCCCAACATGGCCACGCCAGAGACCAGCCCCCTGAACCAGGAGCTGCTGGGGGAGTACACCGCCCTGCGGGACGAGGACCCCAACGCGCCTCCCTACCAGCCGCCGCCCCCCTTCACCACTCCCATGGACGGCAAGGGCTCCCGTCCCAAGAACATGACCCCTTACAGATCTCCACCCCCATACGTACCTCCTTAAGACTTGCTCACCCTCCCCTCGCCGGGTGGAGGGAGAGGACACCTGAGGAACAGTGACGGTTTCCATTCTGGTGTTTGTCTGTCTGGACTTTTACAGGGAGGGATAACAAGAGGTGCTAAAGTACAAAACAGCTACAGGGGAGTCTGGTTTGGGAGGGGGCGTCATGAGGTGGGTGGGGTTTAACAGTAGACAATGGGATTGGTTGAATCAGCTGGGAGGGACTACTGATCCAGTGGTAGACCAGCTACTACAGTGGCCTAAAGACAAACAAAATCTCGACCCGCCGTCTTTCCGGCCGACTCGTCGGTCAGGAGCGGCGATTGGGAGCGGTGCTCTCCCATCCCAGCATTCATTTTTGCTCATTTTAAATACCGGATTTTATTCAGTTTTTCATCATTATCCCGAGGTTATTATCTTTTTTTCTTGACTGAAGTGTTTGCTAACAAGTCTTCTCGGTCTTGCTTTTTAATAATACGAAAAGACAGCAATCTGCCATCAGACCTTTAAGCATCAATCCGGGTTTTTAATAAAGAGTGAGACCCTCTGAATAACAAAATCACACGACGGATCTCACATCAGCCTGCAGACTGTGTGTGTGTGTGTGTGTGTGTGTGTGTGTGTGTGTGTGTGTGTGTGTGTGTGTGTGTGTGTGTGTGTGTGTGTGTGTGTGTGTGTGTGTGTGTGTGTGTGTGTGTGTGTGTGTGTGTGTGTGTGTGTGTGTGTGTGTGTGTGTGTGTGTGAGTGTGAGTGTGTGTGTGTGGTTTTGTGTGAATGTGTGTGTGTGAATGAGTGCTTGTGTTGATTCAGATTCAATACGGTTTGCCTTCTAACACCAGTTCTATCCTTTTTCACAATGTCTGGTAAAGAGGAGAATAACAAGGTAGCCTAAAAAGGATTTAGAGATGAATAATAAATCATTTGTTTGTTTATTGGTTTGAATTCACTGTATATCTGGAAGATAGATCGTGTTATATTTTTTGGTGGTGAAAAAAAAGGACTGCCTCACTGAAATGACCTGCAGGAGATGAACTGCTGTCCATTGGAGGAAATATGAGATGTCTTTATCCCCTCTGGCTGGGGTCAATAAACTATTAATAAACTACTGTTTTTTTATCATGAAAGAGATTATTCTAATAACGTGTTCAGGCTGAGTCTGGATGCTTAATGTAAAGCTGTATGCAGATGTCCACAAAGAGACTTGGAGCTGGAGACAGATTTAGCCAAGGTTCACAGCAATGCCATGTCCGCCCTTTTCTACAAACACAGGACAGGAAAAGGACCCCTCCAGTTTATTTTGGTCCAGGGATAGTTATTTTTGTACGTAACCAGCCAGTTCTTCTCCCGGTCAGAGGCGGGGTTTGTGTCTCCGAGAGGTTCAAAGACCTGTCCAGAAATTGGCTCTCCTAAAAACGGTCAATCTCCTTCTCATTTTTTACCAAGTTTTTGATACAGCCTCAAACTGTTTGATTATTAAAATAAAATGAATGATTAGTCTTCAGTGATTTGTAAAATCTTAGCCTAGAAGTTAAACTATGATTCAGTTATATACACTTTGTTTCCTTGGGTCACATATTTCAAGTGTTTTATTTTACTGTGTGTGAGTTTGCATATTGCCATGTATCCCCCCCACTATACAAAGATGGAATGACCCATATTTTATGTAATCACAAAGTTTATTTTTATGTCCTTATGTTTGCTAATGATTTCATCAGAAAGAGACCCTTTGCAATAATAATGTAAGGCGCAGTCCGACACCACTGACACGAGGTCGCTGGTCTATGCAGGATGCCAAGGCTTTTTGCTTATCGAGTGTGCATTGTCATAATAAAACCAACTGGTACGATAAAACAGATCCACCTTCTTCATTTCTGAGTTCACTGCCTGGTTCTGTTGGGTTTCTCCTCCAGAATGTCTCTACCTGTCTTCCTCTGATCTGCAGCCTGATCACAGCTGATCTCCAGAGGATGAAGAGGAGCTTCATCACCTCCTCTGTTTCCTCCTTTAGGAAACACTGGTAAGTACCGGATGGGTTGCTCTCATGTATTCAGTCATGGAAACAGCTGATGGTGAACGACAGACTGAGGTTAATGGAGGATGTTTCTGATGGTTTTGACTCTCTGAGATGGATCAGTGTGTCTCAGACATTCAGAGGTTAAACCCCAGCAGACCTTCAGTAAAGATATCCTGGATGACCGGCTCCCTCTCCCTCTGTCCTCCTCACATGCAGATCATCGACTCCTCAGAGGATCCAATGGATGTCCAGTTGTGTGATCATTCACTCCTGGTTTAATTCTTCATGATGAATGTGTTCCTGAGCTGTGGCTAGATGTGGAGTGAAGACAGAGAGTATGGAGGATTGATCTGGGTCTGATTGAGATCAATGTGACGCTCTTCAAATATCCAGTCCACCGACAGATCACCTCAGAGGTCAACAGGTTAAAGCAACATGTCTCATTCAATCTGATTCTGAGACACTTTATTAAGTGTTCTTTAAAGTAATAAGCTATTCAAGGTTAAGGTTAGTTTATTTGTATAGCATATTTTAAGACACCAATGCATTTCAAAGTGCTGTACATAGGCATTAGCACGTAATCATTAAAAACAAACAAATTATCATTAATAAAAGGGATACAAGAATGGTGCAATGATGAGGTTAAAGGATCTCAGGATAGGTTTCAAAGTATTTCTCTGTGGTTCAAACCAGGCTGTTTCTCACTGTCTGAAGAATATAAATGCATAAGATATAAACACTTATATATACATACACAAAATCAACATACATTTCACATGACACAGGTGTTATTCTAGTCTGGTCACATGACACTGGTGTTATTCTAGTCTGGTCACATGACACAGGTGTTATTCTAGTCTGGTCACATGACACAGGTGTTATTCTAGTCTGGTCACATGACACAGGTGTTATTCTAGTCTGGTCACATGCCACTGGTGTTATTCTAGTCTGGTCTCTGGTCTGGTCACATGACACAGGTGTTATTCTAGTCTGGTCACATGACAGGTGTTATTCTAGTCTGGTCTCTAGTCTGGTCACATGACACAGGTGTTATTCTAGTCTGGTCACATGACACTGGTGTTATTCTAGTCTGGTCACATGACACAGGTGTTATTCTAGTCTGGTCACATGACACAGGTGTTATTCTAGTCTGGTCACATGCCACTGGTGTTATTCTAGTCTGGTCACATGACACTGGTGTTATTCTAGTCTGGTCACATGACACTGGTGTTATTCTAGTCTGGTCACATGACACTGGTGTTATTCTGGTCTGGTCTCTGGTCTGGTCACATGACACAGGTGTTATTCTGGTCTGGTCACATGACACTGGTGTTATTCTGGTCTGGTCTCTGGTCTGGTCACATGACACTGGTGTTATTCTAGTCTGGTCACATGACACTGGTGTTATTCTAGTCTGGTCACATGACACTGGTGTTATTCTGGTCTGGTCTCTGGTCTGGTCACATGACACTGGTGTTATTCTAGTCTGGTCACATGACACTGGTGTTATTCTAGTCTGGTCACATGACAGGTGTTATTCTAGTCTGGTCTCTGGTCTGGTCACATGACACTGGTGTTATTCTAGTCTGGTCACATGACAGGTGTTATTCTAGTCTGGTCTCTGGTCTGGTCACATGACACAGGTGTTATTCTAGTCTGGTCACATGACAGGTGTTATTCTAGTCTGGTCTCTAGTCTGGTCACATGACACAGGTGTTATTCTAGTCTGGTCACATGACACTGGTGTTATTCTAGTCTGGTCACATGACAGGTGTTATTCTAGTCTGGTCTCTGGTCTGGTCACATGACACTGGTGTTATTCTAGTCTGGTCACATGACAGGTGTTATTCTAGTCTGGTCTCTAGTCTGGTCACATGACACAGGTGTTATTCTAGTCTGGTCACATGACACTGGTGTTATTCTAGTCTGGTCACATGACAGGTGTTATTCTAGTCTGGTCACATGACACAGGTGTTTCTCTGGTCTGGTCACATGACACAGGTGTTATTCTGGTCTGGTCTCTGGTCTGGTCACATGACACAGGTGTTATTCTAGTCTGGTCTCTAGTCTGGTCACATGACACAGGTGTTTCTCTGGTCTGGTCACATGACACAGGTGTTATTCTGGTCTGGTCTCTGGTCTGGTCACATGACACAGGTGTTATTCTGGTCTGGTCAAATGACAGGTGTTATTCTGGTTTGGTCACATGACACAGGTGTTATTCTGGTTTGGTCACATGACACAGGTGTTATTCTGGTCGGGGCCCTTTCTCATTTCTCTAATTCCCCTCCTCGACTCCCCTCCTCTACTCCTATCCTCGAGACTTAGTCCCGCCCACAGGAGATGCGAGCCGAGGAGGGGAGCCGAGGAGAGAGGAGGGGAAGCAGCAGGCGGTTAGAGAAATGAGAACTCCTCTCCTCTGGGAGGTCATTTTAAAGAGACGTCCATTAATGATGACAGGAGGCACAGCAGCCCTCTGTCTGATGGACAGATGTGTTCATGATGACTTATATATTTACTTTGATTCATTCACAGTGCGGTATAATGAGACAATAACAGGCTACAGATGCGGACACACACACACACACATATATATATGTATATATACATTTAAATACATATATATACAATTTCAGAATCAAACAGAGCACTCTCATAATAACGTAACACTATCAGAGACTGGATATATCCCCCCCCCCCCTCTCTGGTCGCTACAATGAGGAAAATAAATTACGGGCCAAAAGTTTTATTTACAAGTATTAAAAGTAAGCAGAGGACACCAAACCAACTGAGACCTGTCTGTCCGCTGCATCTACGCACACACTGTACCACACACAACTACACCACATACACGCACCTACAGCTCCTAAAACAGGCTACAGCCGTTGTGTATTTTATTGTGAAGCACTAAATGGTTTTAGAAAAATATCGACTCTTTGTTTGTAGATATCTACTAAACTACAGCAAATAAAGAGAGTAGGCCTGTTCTACTGAGTGATATATATTATACACACTGCTCTGCTTTCTGCATGGACCTCACAGCTGTTCTCTCTGGAAACATCGCGTCGCAATGAAAGCAGTTAATAAAATAATATCCAGGGGATGCATGCAGAGCTGTCATTGGCTGAGATAAGTCCGGCCGTGCGTCACGACTCTTTGAAACATCTCTGTTGCCGGAAATGCATCCACGAAGGAGCCGTGGAGGACCCATCAGTGTATCCTCGGTTAGAGCTCCTCCAGAGAGCCTCCTCGATGCTCGATGCTCGGTCCTCGAAGTGCATTTAGAGAAATGAGATGTCCTTCAACATGGCGCGCTGAAATTCATTTCCGGGTCACTACCGGAGGACCGAGGAGTCGAGGAGTCGAGGAGGGGGATTTGATGAAATGAGAAAGGGCCCAGGTCTCTGGTCTGGTCACATGACACAGGTGTTATTCTGGTCTGGTCACATGACAGGTGTTATTCTAGTCTGGTCACATGACAGGTGTTATTCTAGTCTGGTCACATGACATGTGTTATTCTAGTCTGGTCACATGACAGGTGTTATTCTAGTTTGGTCACATGACACAGGTGTTATTCTGGTCTGGTCTCTGGTCTGGTCACATGACACAGGTGTTATTCTGGTCTGGTCTCTGGTCTGGTCACATGACACAGGTGTTATTCTGGTCTGGTCACATGACAGGTGTTATTCTAGTCTGGTCACATGACAGGTGTTATTCTAGTCTGGTCAAATGACAGGTGTTATTCTAGTTTGGTCACATGACACAGGTGTTATTCTGGTCTGGTCTCTGGTCTGGTCACATGACACAGGTGTTATTCTGGTCTGGTCTCTGGTCTGGTCACATGACACAGGTGTTATTCTGGTCTGGTCTCTGGTCTGGTCACATGACACAGGTGTTATTCTGGTCTGGTCACATGACAGGTGTTATTCTAGTCTGGTCACATGACAGTTGTTATTCTGGTTTGGTCACATGACACTGGTGTTATTCTGGTTTGGTCACATGACACAGGTGTTATTCTGGTTTGGTCACATGACACAGGTGTTATTCTAGTCTGGTCACATGACACAGGTGTTATTCTGGTTTGGTCACATGACACAGGTGTTCATTTAATTTCAAACCTTTATTTATCCAGATTGGTCCCATTGAGATCAAAGATCTATTTTTCAAGGGAGACCTGCAGCATATAGGCTCCACATGAAACATAAAACAATAAAGGACATCATACATTATATTTACAGGATACATTTAGTTATAGACATTTACAAGTGCCCATAGTGTCAACAAGCATTTCATTTAGCCTAGCTTTAAAGACATGCAGAGGAATGAGATTGCTCAGTTTCAATTCTTGCTGAAGATTGTTCAAGCAAGTGGAGCTGCGCACATAAAAGCTGTCTCACCTAAGACAGTCCTTGCTCTTGGCACATCTAGCAATACTACATCATGCCATCTCAGACAATAGCTGCTTGCAACTCTCTGTGTTATCAGAGACCAGATGTAATACGGGAGTTTACCCAACAAAGCTTTATAAATAAACGTGTACCAGTGACTGAGCCTCCGTACAGTAAGTGATGGCAGACCTGCCTTGGTATACAGTGTACAGTGATGTGTAAGTGCTTTACAATTAGTGACAAATCTCAGTGTGCTGTGATAGGCGGCATCTAACTTGTTCAGGCAATGGGCAGGTGCATTCAGATAGACCAGATCAGCATAGTCCAGCACAGGTAAAAAGGTCACACAGCCTTTTCCTGGCCTCAAGCGAGAAACAGGACTTGTTTCTGAAAAAGAAACCTAGTCTAACCCTCAGCTTTTTAAGCAGGTTATTGACCTGAAGTTTAAAAGAGAGACAATCATCAAGCCAGATACCTAGGTATTTGTAACAGGTAACCACTTCAAGTACTTGTCCTTGCATAGTAACAATATCCAAAACAGGCTCTGGTGTCTTTTTAGCTTTTGAAAATAGCATTACCTTGGTTTTATCAACATTTAAAAGAAGCTTAAGTTCAGAGAGCTGAGTCTGAATAATGTTAAAAACAGCCTGTAATTTAACACCAGCCTCCTGAATGGAGGGACCTGCACAGTACATCACGGTATCATCCGCATAGAACTGTAAAGTAGCTTCATCCACATTTTCACCTAAACTGTTGATGTAGATGGAGAATAACAGTGTACCTAAAACAGAACCTTGGGGAACACCATTTGCAATGTTCAACCACTCAGAAGACAGCCCATCAAAGTGAACACATTGGGACCTTTCAGAGAGGTAGTTCACAAACCACCCACTGCATGGCTGGACATGCCAATACTGGCTAGCCTCTGCTTTAAAATGTGATGATCGACGGTATCAAATGCTTTGGACAGGTCAATAAATAGAGCTGCACAACTCTGCTTATTATCTAAGATACTCGCCACATCATTCACCACTTTCATTGTGGCAGTGATGGTGCTGTGTTGCTTTCTGAAGCCTGACTGATGTTTAGACAGGATGTCATTTGTACATAAAAACTCCTTTACCTGTTCACTCACTAGGCGTTCAAGAACCTTAGCCAGAACTGACAACTTAGAGATTGGTCTATAGTTATTTAAAATAGTTGCCTCCCCTCCTTTTAGTAAAGGCAGGACATACGCTGACTTCCACAATTTTGGAATTGCATTTGAGCTGAGGGAGAGGTTAAAAAGAGTAGTGAGAGGTGGAGCAATCAAATCTGCAGCTATCTTTAAAAAGAAAGGTTCTACGTTGTCCGAGCCAGCCGGTTTCTTAGGATCTAACTTGGTTAAAGCTTCACGAACAACATCAACAGTAAAAGGGGTAAAACTGAAAGGGTTTTCCAACACACGTTTTTCAGAGTCACATACTGTAGTGTTCACAGAAGCAGAGTTAGTGACAGAATCAAACAGAGAACCACAGGACACACAATACTTATTAAAGCAATTTAGCATAGTAGCCCTGTCCGATATAGTGCCAGGTGCTGTGGTAATGCACGGAGGTAGCTCATTACGGATCTCACCAGTGGATATTGATTTTATGGCTTTCCAAAATTTCCTAGGATTATTTAGGTTTTCTGTGGTAACTGACAGATAATACTTCGACTTAGCACTTTTGATATGTGATGTGAAGCTATTCCTTAGCTGCCTAAAACGCAGCCATTCTACCTCTGAGCCTGATTTCCTAGCCTTTGCCCAGGCCGTCCCTTTACTCTAAATGTACACAGGGGTGCATGTCTATCAATGATCTCCATAAAACCAAGATAAAAATAAGACCATGCAGTCATGCAAACAGATCGATTTTACCCCAATCAAAATCAAACAGATCATGAACAAAACCCTGCTCCACAAAATGTTTTATGTCTCTCTTAATAATAATACGAGGTTTAACCTTTTGGACCTTAGTGTCCCTAATTGTGGCTACAACACAGTGATCACTCAGATCATTCGCAAATACTCCCACAGATAAGTATTTATAGGGAATATTAGTTAAAATGAGATCAATTAGGGAGGATTTATTAGGGGACTTAATGTTAAGGTGAGTAGGACTGTCAACAATCTGAGTAACATTCAAAGAGATACAAAGGTTTTTAAAATCCTCTGACACTGCAGTTAACCAGTCCCAGTTAAAATCTCCAAGTAGCACTATTTCCTTGTAGTCTAGCTGCAATAAAAGATTTGCTAGCGAAGACATGAGGCGCATTCACACCGCAGTACTTTTCCCACAAAGGTTCATGAGAACTCTTTAGTTCTCATGAACTAAGTACAGATCGCGTTCACACCGGAATAAGTCCCTGGGGGAGGATTAGGCAGATGAAGCCGCTGACGTCACTTCTTCTTCTTCTGCTTTGGGTTTACTGGCAGGCCGCAAACCACTTCACGGCGTATACTGCCACCCGGAGTCCCCGGCCGGAAGTCCCTGGAGTTGGGGAAGGCTTCAGTAGAAGCTGCTGGGACTCCCAGCAGCTTCTACTGAAGCCTTCCGAGTAAATCGCCAGAACGCCGACACCTCCTCATCTCCACCGCTCCCATGTTTTATTTTGTGTTGCATAAGTTAGTCTCTCTGCGTTTATGCGCTGGGCTAATGCTAATAATGCTAATGCGAGGATAATAAAATGGCGGCTTCACAAAACTTTTTGGGAGTTTTACGGGGCGTGGTTTGCAATCCGCCCAGCCAATCAGACATAGGAACCTTTTTCTCCCACGAAAGTCCCTGCTCTCTAGCAGGGACGGAAAAGGGGGTGAAAAGGTTCTCATGAACAAATTTTAGTTCCGGCTCTTTTTGGTGTGAACGCAACATTTCGGAACTATATTGGAACTAAAGTGGGAAAAGTACTGCGGTGTGAACGCGCCTAAGGAGTCCTTGACAGCTGAGGGGGGTCTGTAGCAGCCCACCACCATGACCTGTTGACCCTTTGCCACTTCTATATTTAAGGCTAAAAATTGGAATTGCTTACTGATAGATTTGGAAACTAATGTGGATACACTGAACTTATTCTTCACATAAATGGCAACGCCACCACCTTTATTAGGCCGGTCGGAACGATATACATTGTAACCATTTAAGGCAATGTCAGAGGCCAACATAGATTTATTTAGCCATGTTTCTGATAAAACAATGACGTCAGCGTCAGTCGAGCTCGCCCAGATACGGACACAATCTAGTTAACCTAACAGACTGCGCACATTCAAGTGGATGAAACCCAACCCAGACCTAGCTTTAAAATCAGCAGGAGTAGTGATCTTTATGTTTATGTTTATTAAGGATCCCCATTAGCTTTTGCTCTCGACAAAAGCTACTCTTCCTGGGGTCCGACACTTCAAACAATACAACAATAATACAACAATAATACAGCAACATTTAGGACATAAGTCCTGACATCATTAACAACATTAAAAACATCACCAATATCATCAACAACATGCGATCAAATTAAATGAAGTTATGGTTCACAGCTCACAAGGGTACGTGGTCATCAGTAGATGGCCCTTCAATCTCTTCTTGAAAGAGGCTCTGGACTCTATTTCAGTAAGGTATTTTGGCAATGAGTTCCATTCCTTTATAGCTCTATAAGACACAGAAGATTTCAGAAGATGTGTCCTGGGTTTAGGTGCCCGTAGATGGCCTGATGTAGCTTGTCTAGTCTTATGGTCGTGCTCGTCTCTTGTGTAAACTATTTGATCATAAAAATAGTGTTTTTTTTAAATTGGACATTTTTTAGAAAAGTGATAACACGAGATTGCAGACGTTTCTCAACTGGAAGCCATGATAGGTTTTTATGCATAACTCCAATATAAGTGTGCTTCGAACAGTGGAGAGCGAGTCTGGCAGCCTTGTTTTGAGCTATTTGTAATTTCTGTAAATGTGTTTTTGCTGCTGATGACCATATGACCGGACAGTACTCAAGATGTGACAAAACCATAGACTGGATGACTTGTTTCAAAGTGGTTGGTGTTACATACTTTGTACATTTTCTCGCCACAGCTATGCTCCTTCCCATTTTAGTTACGATACTGTCAATTTACTTTGTCCACCGTAAACCAGAATCAAGAACAATGCCAAGCAGCTTAGTCTCGTTTACCTGTTCCACTGGCTGACCAGCCGGCGTCAGGCTTAATGAGGATTGCTGCTTAACATCTGTCTGGATCCGAACACCTTTGCTTTTGTTTTTGCAATGTTGAGTACCAGTTTGTTATTGTTGACCCAGTCTGCTATGGCTCTAATCTCTATTTTAAGTAGATAGTTTAACTCACTGCATATTGATGCTGTACTGTACATTGTGGAATCATCAGCATACATTATTACACTGGACTTATTTCATAAGTAAGGAAGGTCATTTGTGAATATAGAATACAACAAAGGCCCAAGTGAACTCCCCTGTGGGACCCCACACTGCAACACCTTACTTTCAGAAAAGCTCCCATTGAAAAAGACTCGCTGCCTTCTCCTAGTCAGGTAGCTCTCCGTCCAACACATAGCAACAGAATCAAAGCCATAGCAACAGAACCAAAGACATAGCAACAGAATCAAAGCCATAGCATTTGAGTTTGTTCAGCAGCAGACTATGATCGATTACATCGAAAGCTGCGCTAAAGTCTAACATCACAGCTCCTACAAGCCTCCTATCATCCATGCTCTTGAACCAGTCGTCGGTCATTTGTGCAAGTGCTGTTCTTGTAGAGTGACCATCTCTATAGGCATGTTGGTAGTTCGTTGTCATATTGTTACTTGAAAAGTAGTATTGAATTTGGGTGTATACTATTTTTTCTATTAATTTACTTAACACTGGGAGGAGACTTATCGGTCGACTATTGGAACCAGCAAAGGTTTTTATTTTATCCTTGGGTAATGGGATGACCTTGGCTTCCTTCCAGATCTCTGGGCACACGTCTTGCTCTAAACCTTTATTAAAAATGTGACTCAATGGCTTGGATATGTGTTTGGCCGTCATTTTGAGCAATGATCTGACTACTACTACAGGGCGGACCAGGGTTAGGTTCTACATTTCCTGACAGTAATATCAACAAAAAAAACAGGCATCTTTTCCTCTTAATCGACACACATACATTGTCATCTACTTTAGAAACACCGGAAAAGTCTGCGAGAGTGTGATTTGAGCTTAAGAAGCAGTCCTGAAGAACCATCATCGCTGGCAAACAAAAAAGACAAACACATTTTGTCGAGCAGATTGTCTGTGACAAGGCAACCGGTAATTGTTTGTGTAACACATCCGAACCTTTGCAGGGGATGCCCACTGCGGGTGGCAGAACAGACCTGAATCCAGTAGACTTCTCAGAATGACTAGAGATCTTCTCATAGTCCAAAACAGTTAATGAAGCTTAGCGCAAGTTCAAGCAGGAAGACCAAGCTCTTCAATCATATTACACGTCACTTTACCCTCTCCTTCCTCATTAAGCCCCACGGACCCGGTTCCGGGGCCAAAATCGCGTCATTTGCAGGAAACAACGTCTAAGGAAACTTAATATTTAATAAACTATGAATATTTTATATCCATATAACGGGAAAAAACTAATTTAACTGATCTTTTTCATTTATTTATTTTTTAAAAACACAATGCTAACAGTGAGCCTCTGAATTAGCCCCGAGCGAAAAATGCTAATCTATTACTGCACCGATAATCACTCCTAGCTCCCTTATTACTTATCCTAGGTGCACATCCAACACATCTTTTATGATCGCAAGGAGACACAAAATCTAACGGTGCCCACCTGAACACTGAAAGATACAAACTCGCGACGTTATCAACAAAAACGTACATCAAAACAAGTGGCGCTAGGTAGCCCACAACGCTAACATGGCTTACCTTCCTCTTTGCCTGGTCTAAACTGGTCTTCAATGGCATTAAAACGATAACAACGATGATATAGTTAATCCATAGGTTAATATCCAATGGGGCTGTGTCCCCTTTGAAATGTTCTGATAATCTATAAGCAACAAAACTGCAATTCCGTTTTAAAATAGTAGAGCAGGCCATTCCTACGCTCTGTAGCCAGTACTCAAGTTGTAAAAACAATCAGGGGGGATGGTGGATTTTATCATATGGGGACAAGTGCTGATAACCCGCTGAGGGTGGGAGACCAACCAGCATAAAGATAATTATTATACTCTAAAGCAAACAGATATTGTTCTAAACTGTATTAAAGTAAACAGGTATTATCTTGAACTGTATTGAAGTGAACATGTATTATTTGGGACTGTTTTAAAGTAATCCTATATATATAACCCTTTTTTACTTACACTCAATGACCCAGATACCCTGACACACACACTTACACCTCCTGTCTCCAGCACACACACTTACACTCACTGACCCAGATATCAGCACACACACACACATACACTTTCCCCCCACCAGCACATGCACATGTTCTTATTCAAGGTTCTTCCTGGGGCCAGTATAATCTCAAGCACCAATATCTCTGTGTACAATGTTTGATTGTTTTGGGAAATAATAGTTTGTGTGAAATCTTCCCTGGGAAAGTAAAGGAGTGAAGTTAGGTGGAAGATAAAAAGTGATTCTGACCTTGACTAGTTCCGAGGCTCTCACGCTTCACTTAGGAGTAAAATGGGATGGAAGAGCCGACCCACATATCCGCCCCAAAAATGTCCATATATACTGTTGTTTATTCATGCAAAGGGCCCCCCTTGTTTCTGACTGGCTGGTCCCGATACCTGTATCGCACAGCAGTAGAGCTGGGAGCCCAGAGTACTCTGTAATTTGTATTGGTGTTTTTTACCATTAAAATCAGATTATTGTTATAACTTTTATGCCGGTGTTTTGAACTCCTTCTCTTATTAATCTGACCAGGCTCATCTAACGAACGGCGCGGAGCAGAGGTGGGCTTTAAGCCACCACTATTGTGTTTGCTTCAACAATCTGGTGACTTCCCGACGTGATGAGTGCTGGTCTCTAGAAGGACCACCGACAGCCAGCGGACGAATTTCTGTCCAGGGGAGGACACCCGGGACACCGTTGACAACTAAACCAGGACGTCCTACATAATACAAAGGTAAAACAGATACCTGTTGATTACCAAAATCTGTGATTTGGCTTTGCTACAAAATTTTAGAGTTGTCATCGGGTTCTCAGTGTTCTTAGTCACGGTAAAAAATACAATACTTAAGAAAGTGTTTGTATAAGAGTCAGGTGTATATTCCTGGCCTATAGGACACTAAGTGTGTATAAGAGTCAGGTGTATATTCCTGGCCTATAGGACACTAAGGGTGTGTAAGAGTCTGGTGTATATTCCAGTCCTTAGCTCACTAATAGCAAAGTCGGTGCTCAGAGTTCGGTAGGGCATTCCGGACCGGGCATCGAGTTATATTTGTGTAGAGTCAAGTAGAGCATTCTTGACCTAGCAAAGTGAACCAGTGAGGTCTCCGTGAGGTAGCCTAGTCCTGCACGGCTGACTCGCTGGGGAAATTCTGTAATAAATTGTGTTATTTTTTACGTCAAATCTGTGTAATAATTGAGAGGAAAGGGCAGAAGTATAGTTTAGTGCAGAACAGGAGACAAGGTTTGCAGAAGCTGGGAAGTTCATTCGTGGTCAGCTGCTGCCCTCTGGAGGCGAACAGGGTGTACAACCATATGCTGTGTGCACGTCTGAATTAAGAACATTCAAATAAATAGAATAAGGACATTAAGTAACGACAAGATTTGTCCAGTGTATTAATAAATACAAATGAACACATATCAACCTAGTCAGATAATAGATACGAAGTCAATCATGGAAGAAGAGAAAGATCGAGTGATCTGAAGTTGGAGTGAATACATTGAAAATTAATTGATCAATGTGTGATTTGAGGAAGTAGATATTGAAATAAATAAGAAACTATAATTTGTGTTTTTAGCCGTTTTTGTGGGACACAGTTACGTCACTTTGTGGTTTTATGAGAAGTTTTGAGAGTAGGAAGACGCAAGCTATTCACCACAATTGTATTTTTAGGTTATGAATAAAACAAAGAGTAGTAAGTGATAAGCAGAAGGGTTTTTGAGCTCTTGTCGGTCAGAAGGAATCTTGTGTGTGTATGACGGGGTGCTTATGCCCGCTTCGGTTTTCAATGTCCGCCATCACGTTAAAACCATGGTTAAAACGGAGGATTGGTGGCATTTTCAGTTCATTGCTTACTTCCACACGCCTTTTCCCCTCCTTGTCTCTTTCATGACTTTATTTAATGCATTAGAACGATTGTTATCGTAACTTTCCGTGTTTCTAGAAGTCAAGCTCACTGTTCACATTACGGAGTATATTTCCGGAACGGCCTTTCAAAATAAAAGCCACAGGCCGCTGTTCACCAGAGATGCCTTCACAATAAAACAGTAATTAGCTTAACAATATATTTAACTTATATTACGTCGTTAAACATTGATTTTTATTCATTACAGTTTTCAAATACGGCGCGGATTGAATACAGTTATTTGTGTATTCTGTTACAACCTCACCATGCTTGTAACACAACTTAGATAAACAATTTGAAAATGAATAGAATAACCAAGTAGATAAAAGATTAATCTGTGGTTAGGGAAAGTTTCCTTGTTTTGCCTATTAACTTAGAACTGAAGTAATAAAGAATAGGCAGACTACTATCATTAGTTTGTTTTAACATTCACCTGTTTCAGCATTCCTGACCTCAGCCGTTTTATTTTGTAACCCGTTGGGAGAGAGATTTAAATTGAGTTTTTCTCGGTAGCTGAATGGCTGTGATTACAGCAGCATTGGATAGCTGTGCACCACCTTTTGGGTTCTCTGAATCAGTGTGTTGGTGAAGAGTTGCTCACTGCAAACAGAAGAAGTGTGCAAAGAATGCATCTCTGAGGAGATATTGACATTATGCTTGTGCCTCGTTGTCAAGGCAACAGTGGTGTGAAGAGGTACTGCGGTTTTGGGGGGATTTCTGCTGTACAGAGGACAACGTGTGTCTGCCAAGTGATTCCTTCCCTCATCCCAATGCCAGGGAGAGTTTCCTTGGAGGCCACTGACCAGGGCCGGTCCTAGCTTTTTGGGGGACCCTGCCACTGACTACAGCTGCATCACTGACTGTGCTCATTATTACAAGATCTTGAGACATGCTTGTCTCAGATGGTTCAGACTCTGAAGGAACGATGCAATGATTTTACAGCATAATTGTGCAAGAGTTTCCCAGGGGGTGGTGTAGAAACCTTAATGCTTAGTGTTTAGATAAGAGGCTGCTTGTTTAAATGATGGTCTGGAATACTGAAAAGAATAAAGTTTATTATTCTTGTTTAGCAAACAAGACATCTGATTATTATGTCACACATAATAATCTTGACATAGAAACTAGCTATGGGTAAAACGTGTGGTTGTTATACCATTGTTATCATGAACAAAAGATAAATAAGGAAATAGTATCTGCTTAAAGATGAACGGATTTCATATCCTAGAGAGGATTAGTTATTGTGAATACTCCACAAGGTATCTACTAATGTATTTTAAAGAACCAAATTTAAAGAACTTGAATTGACTTGATAAATAAGTGAAGATAAGAAGATGTATTAACCATGAATTAATCAATTGGTAAATTAAAAATAGCAGTAAAGAGGGAAACTATTAAAGTAGAATGAGAATCATCCTAAAACACACTGATGGAAAAGGGGGGAGGCGTGATGGAAGTATGCACTAGACTTTAAGTAGTGGGTGTTTGGGAGTTAGGAGTACAGTGTAGAACCATATTCTTCAATCTTTTTATCATGTTTACAAATTATTCTTTAAGAGTTTTTATTGTGTGAATTTGGTAGTGTTTTAATTTGTTACAGTATTGATCAGTTCAAAGGGAGAGTTTTAGTAACATCTCTATAAGATCAGACAAATATTTATTTATATAGGCCATGTTGAAGGGAAAGTTAGTTCTAAACAAAATATAGTATTTCAATTTGAGGTATTGGTTTCACCATTGTGGCATATATTACTACAGGAGAACTTTTTCTGGGGAAATAACTGTTGTTTGTCGTCCAAAATGTAGAGTTTAAAATTAAATTAAAATTAAAAACAGCTAATTTAATTTTGAAAAAGCAATATAATTGGGAGTAAACAAATGTGGGGCCTTGGATCACCCATTGTAAAGGTGCATATTATTGACGACCAATAGGGAGAATGGGTCACTTGACCCACCCTGCAGTGGTTTTTAAAATCTTAGTTGCAGCTTCACAGGGAGCGCACGGCACCAGATTATGAGTTTAAAAGACAAGCGTCACCACCTCCTAATGGACATCCATTTAATTGGTAATTGGCTGACATTTAGAGATGTTAAAAAGTAAAAACATACCTACCATAAGTGATCATTCCTAAATTCAACTACAAACCATTGATGAAATTACTTCTGTTTTTAAATCCTTAATAAAGGAAGGAGTGATTGTTACATGTTCGTACACCCAAGGTTCCACTCACTGTTAAAGAGGTTAACATTGTTCTTTAAGTGGACCAGTATTGAAGATAAATTAATATGAGTTATGAAATACATGGCAGAACTTTACAGATCCTAATAATGTTTTGACTCAAGATAATAATTATATGCACAAGTTTCTGAAATAGATCTATTAGACATTTTAATATAGATTAGGTGTTAATAAACTGCAGTAGTAGTACTATAAGGAAGTGACATTTTTGGCTAACACATTTCAGGAAATGTGGGAAACAGCTGTTCCGATGAAAAGTTAGAGATATCTGGAAAATTATAGTTGTAATCGGGAATTAATTAATGATGGCGCTCCATATATGACAGATTTTTGTAGACAAAGGATACTGGCCTATGCTGAAATATTGAAGTCTCTGCAGAGCACACACATGGCCAAAAAGACTGAGACCAACTGACCTTTGACCCTGACCGACAGTGTAACTTGAGAAGGCACTGTCAATGACTGACTCTGGGGCGAACCTGACCAAACTTGACTTTACAACCTGACAGTGTGAGTGTGAATGTGAGTGTATGTCTGCATGTGATCAGTGTAACTGCATGATTCTAAAACAATAACTAACCAAGCATGTTTTTGGACTAACATATTATTACCCGTTTCTAATCTACTTGATGATATTTCACTCCCACAGGAGGTGGCAGTTTGCAGAATGTGAAACTAAAACATGAAGATTCTGTTTCTTTTAGGACTGAAGGATGGAGAGAAACACTTCATCTCACTGAAGTGTTTACTGTGGAAATGATGGATGTACATTTGGGAAAATGTTTGGTATTTTCTTATAATCCATGGTTACACATGAGGTTCATGTGTAAAAAGGGGGAGTGTAAAATTCACAATGTACATTTTTCATTTAGGGACTGAAAGGAACCTGCTGCCCCAACTTGGATGTTCAATCTGACCATTGGTTGACAGTTTTAGAATTGACCTGCTCCATATCTGGGGATAAGATACTGTTTGATGAATGTTGACATGTTTCTAATATTGATTGAGTTATAACAGGTATCATCAGTGGCCAAGGGGCTACTGTGAGAGATCTTGATAATATCTCAGCACTGACAGGTAAAAGCAGTATCACCAGGAAATCATTCATTTTGTCAGCATCATGATTTTGGTTGTTTTTGAATCCATAACATTAGTGTGTTTCTTTACCAGAAACATTAGCAGTTCATATTATATTTAGATTTTAAATGGGATCTCAAGGATTTCATTTAAAAATAAACACAGATGCTTGTCAGAAATTCAGAGCTATTGAAATATGTTATTTGGTTCACCTAGAGATGTTGGAGTTTTGTTTTGTTGCCACAGTCCAAGTATTAAGATTCTGAAGCTGCACTGGCAGACAGGAGGTCTACAATCAATTTAGAAAACCTGTTCACAGACGGCTGTTGTTTTAAGACACCCCACCAACAGGCTCCAAGCGGCCTACGCAGTGGTGGGTCAAACAGCTGAGGGCCCAGGAGCCCTGAGTGTAGGCTTGAGGGATTTGTATCAGATTTCTCCACACAGGTTGGTGATGCCAAAGAGGGACCCAGGAGACCGACACAGCGGAGTTCGTCTGGCTGAAGGTCATCAGGACAAAGTGGCTCAACCCCAGGCTCTCCGGCCCCGACCGAGTGACCCAGCGGATCTCTCATGCCGTCCGTCTAGGAGGAAAGGGGGACAGCTGGAGCCAGTGTGCGGCGGGGAAACCACCTGCTAGGACCGTGGACGACATCAGGACGGACGTGGCCCTCGACGAGGAGGTCGACTCGGAAGCAGCCAACAGCGGACTGGAGGAGCAGGATCGGGAGGACACCACTCCAGCAGTCGACCCGGGAGGCGTCATCAGCGGACCGGAGACGGAGGATCGGGAAGACATCTCTCCAGCATCGACCCGGAAGCCGCCATCAGCGGGCCGGAGGAGGAGGATCCAGAAGACATCTCTCTAGCAGGCAGCCCAGAAGCCGCCGTCAGCGGATCGGGGGGACAAAGACACGGCAAGCCAGGACGGCACAGGGGACTACACTTTCCGCTGAAACAGGTTGATATAGCCGGTGTGGACTTTGTTTTAATATCCCATTTTTGAGGAACTTTAATATCCCATTTTTGAGGAACTTTAATATCCCATTTTTGAGGAACTTTAATATCCCATTTTTGAGGAACTTTGTTTTTCCCATTTTTTGAGGAACGTTGTTTCAATATCCCATTTTTGAGGAACTTTGTTTTTCCCATTTTTTGAGGAACTCTGTTTTTCCCATTTTTTGAGGAACTCTGTTTTTCCCATTTTTTGAGGAACTTTGGTTTAATAACCCATTTTTTGCGGGACTTTGTTTAATAACCCATTATTTGAGGGACTTGATTTATCCCATAATTTAAGGGATTTGTATATTTTTAGCCCATTGTTTAAGGGATTTGTATTTATTCTACAAAAATATACGGTTTAAAGATACCAGAAGAATTGGAGCTAACAGCATAATTATGTACGGGCACTGGAGAATGGTAGCAGGCCTGGGCCTCCTTCTTACCATTATGGTAACGATAATTTTCATTGTCTGTGAAACTAATGATGTTCTTTCTCCAACCCCCGCCCCTGAGGAAGAGATAGTAAGGACCAAAAGAGGGACTAGAGTAACAAGCCTTATGTCCCCAAAAATAACATTACATGTGGTTGTTGTTGTGTGCCTTGTATCCGCTCATTGTGTGTGAGACTCATCAGTTCCACCATTGAGGGAAAAGCTGCCCCTCCCCCTTCGTACCAAATGCCCTTGTTGGCTTACGAGTCGGAGGGGGAGGAGCAAGAGGACTCAGCCGACTAGGACGAGTTTTTTTAACATATTTTGGTCTCCCTCCACTGTCATAAGAAGTTGTTATGGTGGACTGTTCCTAAAGGTTTAAAGTGCTCTAAATCCCAGCGACTGATGGATTTATATAAATGTTGGGGAACAGACAGTAGACAAGAATGACGGTGGTTATGTTTCAAATGCTGTGTATAAGTTGATCTCTGAGGGTGAGATCAAAAGAGGGGTTAAAGCAAACAGATATTGTTCTAAACTGTATTAAAGTAAACAGGTATTATCTTGAACTGTATTGAAGTGAACATGTATTATTTGGGACTGTTTTAAAGTAATCCTATATATATAACCCTTTTTTACTTACACTCAATGACCCAGATACCCTGACACACACACTTACACCTCCTGTCTCCAGCACACACACTTACACTCACTGACCCAGATATCAGCACACACACACACATACACTTTCCCCCCACCAGCACATGCACATGTTCTTATTCAAGGTTCTTCCTGGGGCCAGTATAATCTCAAGCACCAATATCTCTGTGTACAATGTTTGATTGTTTTGGGAAATAATAGTTTGTGTGAAATCTTCCCTGGGAAAGTAAAGGAGTGAAGTTAGGTGGAAGATAAAAAGTGATTCTGACCTTGACTAGTTCCGAGGCTCTCACGCTTCACTTAGGAGTAAAATGGGATGGAAGAGCCGACCCACATATCCGCCCCAAAAATGTCCATATATACTGTTGTTTATTCATGCAAAGGGCCCCCCTTGTTTCTGACTGGCTGGTCCCGATACCTGTATCGCACAGCAGTAGAGCTGGGAGCCCAGAGTACTCTGTAATTTGTATTGGTGTTTTTTACCATTAAAATCAGATTATTGTTATAACTTTTATGCCGGTGTTTTGAACTCCTTCTCTTATTAATCTGACCAGGCTCATCTAACGAACGGCGCGGAGCAGAGGTGGGCTTTAAGCCACCACTATTGTGTTTGCTTCAACAACTCCTAAAACAACATGCATGTTATGGATGTTCAGACTCCTTTCATTGCTCTTGACCAAGGCACCTCAGAATTAGAGTCGGTCCCCGGGCTGCCATACACTAACATTTAGGGTCAAATGCAGAGGACAATTAGTGCAAAATCTTTTTTTCACTTTAATTTAAAGGGGGGGAGGGGATACAAAAATGTGGTTATAATGGAAGTCTATGGTACAAATCTTGTAGGTTAACAGTCCCTCATTTATTATTCAGATGGATCAGCTGATTATACTAATAATAAAGTCAAAATAGTTTTTGGAATATTGAATTATAGTGTATTTTTTCAAAAAAGCAGTTACTGGTATACGATCAAAACTGGTATCTAAAGGGTTACATTTGTATTGTAATTAATTAAATCATTATGTAAATTAAACACTTAATAAAAAATGTGAGGAAATTTTTTTGAAAAATATTGATCCGTCATCATTTTATTGCAGTTCAAATACAAATATTTTATGTTAACATTCCCAATGTTACTTTGTTTAGCAGGGAATTAAGTGCAAATTGAAATTGTTTACAAAATATGAAAATATATTAAAAGATTATACAGATAATACAAAATAGAACCAATGTTGTCAATGGCTGCCTACTCCACTCTCCCCCATCTCATAGAAGTTTCCAAAGATGTTCATAATCATGCTTTTTGGTCTCAATTTTTCTGGCTCTTGCTTTCGGATTGTTAGCTAAGCAATGGCTTTGAAGCCAAGTCTTGACATATACCTCTGGTCTGAACTTGTTCAGTGGAGGGTTCACTTGATGAAAAGCAAGGCTGACATGCTTTTTACCTCTAGGGAGCTTCTAGTTGTGGTTAAAATGTTCATCTGACTAAACCCACGTTCACACTCAGCTGTGGAGATGACCAGAGTGTTCACTGCTTGAAGGAGGGGTTTCAGCTCTTCTGGTGCTGGTGGTATCATTTCATCAACAGTTTTGAGTCTTACCAGCTAGCTAACACGAGAGCCTCCAAACTAAGTTGTTATTGCTGCTTATGTCCATAGATTCCACCTTTGGTGACTAAAGTAATGAGTAATGACTAAGATTACTGACTCTTGACTTACCTGAAATGTTATTTTTAGTATTTTCAAATATGAAGTCCCTCAGATCGCGTTGTCCTCCTGGTTGCTTGGCCATTGTGATGACCGTTACCTGCGCTTCTGGCATTGATCAAACAGGCGCATCATGGCGCTCTGGCGCCCTCTAGGGCACTCGCATAGTATAGCGTCAGTGACTTGGTAAAAATGTCATTGCGTGTGTGCGTGCTCACTCGCCCACAGTATTTTACTCAGAATGCGCAAAATTAATGTTGAAATAGCAGTAATACCAGTGCCACGTTCATTGATAAAATGACATAAGGGATGGAAAGGGGGAATGGCAGTTTTAGAAGGGGGATGATTTTGACTGTTTTTATTTCAGGGGGGATGCCATCCCCCCTCATCCCCCCTCACCTCGAGTACTGTCTGCAGCGGCGGACTGGGACTAAAATTCAGCCCTGGAAACTGACCCAGTCCGGCCACATGAAATGTCAAATGTTAGAAATCCGCTGTTTATTATTTAAAGTTTTACGTCCGATTCGCTCCTTTTTTCCTCTCTGTACACAGCTCCAGTTTGGTCATTGGCCTGTCATCAGATTTCATTTTTAGTTGCTGCTGTAGCGGAAGTTTAGTCCAATTATTTTTTGATGAAATACTCCAAATCTCCACCCTCCATAATTGCACTTGCTTCAGTTGCTTGCTACATTTTAAGGGCGGTGATGACAGCTACAGTACGTACTGAAGTTGATGCGATTTGATTGGATTGTGAGGCATGACGTGAGCCTCATCTGGTCAATGGTCGATGGTCAATCCCCCTTTTTTTTCACCAAGGGAAGCCAATTTCGGCTAGCCTCCTCTCGCAACAGGGTGCAATCTACTGTTTCACCATAACATCTAGAGGGGCGCTGTTTCACTCTTTGTAAAATACTCAATGAGAATTGGGGGAGAGACGGGCCGGCAGAATAATTACCGAAACTAAACAAAGTGTTTTTATTTATTTATTAAAATTATAACTACAATCCAAAAAAACAGGGGAAGCCTGGCTTCCCTTGGCCTCCAGGAGAAAACGCCACTGAGTTCAAGGAATAATTCTCACCCACCTCTTGCTCTTGCCCTGCACTTGTATAGTGCTAGTTGAGCTGGTTCTTCCAGCAGCTCAACACTGTCCCTCATCATGAACGCAGGAGGCTGGCTGTATATCTGAACTCGCCCCCTCATCATTCTCTTCATCGTCTTGCACTTGTTCTAAGCTGCTGCTGATAGTGCTTGTAGCAGCGCTGCTGCCAAAAAGGTCTGTCAATTTGCGACATTTATATGCTTCACCTGCGAGTGACTTCACCTTTTTCTCTCTTGCCTTCTCGGCCCACCTTTTTCTTTTCGCTTTCTTTGATTTGTATCCATGTTTTTTCATTCTCCCTGTCCCAGCTGGTCTAATCCCTTCTCTTTGTGTGGCCGGTCGTTTTCTTCTTCGTGAGTGAATATTTGATAGATAAGAACCACATAACTGCATTAGTGGCCGCTGTCGCCCTCTGTCGGTCGTCAGCGCAATTTAAATGATGACGTTAAATCTTTTTTTTTTAAAGGGCCGGCCGGCCGTCAACGGCCCTTGACGACCGGCCGTTCTGTGGTTCTCCAGATTCTACAGATGGCCAGTCCGCCCCTGACTGTCTGTAGCTTCATTGAATGCGCAAAGACGACACTTTTTTAACATGAGTGTGTGCGGGACGATGTCCCTTCGATTCTATTGGCTCTAACGGTCAGAAAGAGATGTCACATGTCAAAATCGAAGAAGGGGGGCCAGAGATAAGGAAAATCCACCCAAATGGCCCCAGAAGAGGGTTTGTTTTGCTAAATCTCTCTAAAAAGGTCCAATATCACTTGTTTTGCATCAATCTTGATACAGGGTACTTATTATATGTTGTACTTTGGATTCCTAAAGCTTTTAGTCTACCTTACCATCATCCAAGGTTAGTTTTCACTATAAGTACAAAATATTTTTTGGACGGACACAATAATTTACAGTTTTTTACCATGTTCAATCTGAATTTTCTTTAAAATAAAAAACCTGTACATAGTGAACGGGTGGTTCAGAGGAGGGGAGAGAGAGAGAGATAGTGCATCTCTCTCGGGCCTTAGGCCTGTACATAGTGAACGGGTGGTTCAGAGAGAGAGAGAGAGAGAGAGAGAGAGAGAGAGAGAGTGCATCTCTGACGGGCCTTAGGCCTGTACATAGTGAACGGGAGGTTCAGAGAGAGAGAGAGAGAGAGAGAGAGAGAGTGCATCTCTGACGGGCCTTAGGCCTGTACATAGTGAACGGGAGGTTCAGAGAGAGAGATAGAGAGAGAAAGAGAGAGAGAGAGAGAGAGAGTGCATCTCTGACGGGCCTTAGGCCTGTACATAGTGAACGGGAGGTTCAGAGAGAGAGAGAGGGAGAGAGAGAGAGAGAGAGAGAGTGCATCTCTGATGGGCCTTAGGCCTGTACATAGTGAACGGGAGGTTCAGAGAGAGAGAGAGAGAGAGAGAGAGAGAGACCTGTACATAGTGAACGGGAGGTTCAGAGGGGACTCTTTAGGGAGGTTCACATACTCCTCAGCTCTAGGGTCTAGTGTAGTAGACTATGCAATCACTGACATGGACCCCTCCACTATCAGTGCATTCACTGTCAGACAGCAATCCCCCTTTTCAGACCAAATCAATGTGTTCTTTAAACTCTCAGGTCCGATGAGTGACACGACAAGGGAACCCAGTAAGCTGTATACATCCTACTTACAGATGTGCCCCAGACAGTGGAGACAAATTCACCATGGCCTTGAACTCACCTTATCTGATGAATGTCACTGTTTGACCAAAATCAATATGTTCCTACCAAAGATGGTGTAAACATGGCCATTGATTATATCAATATGATATTTCACAAGGCAGCTATTAAAGCTGACCTTATCAAACAAAAGCAGAAGCCTGTTAAAAGGCAAAACGCTGACACATGGTTTGACCAGGAATGCAAGACCATCAGAAAAGACCTGAGAAAAATAGCAAATGAAAAACATCGGCAACCAAACAACCAGTGTTGAGCAAGTTACTTCCAAAATGTAATACATTACATATTACTTATTACTGTCTTTTGAAAGTAATAAGTTACATTACAATATTACTGTCTCTGAAATGTAATGAGTTACACTACTTTTAGATTACTTTTGAGTTACTTTCACCAAAATAACCTCAAAAGAATGGCTAGGTATTTTAAATGCTGAAATGTAGTTTAGTGCAGCTCATTATGCATCCAGTGAAGGGCAATGTGGTATAGCATAACCACTGGCCCTTAAGGCTACTAACTTGTATTACACGGCTTAGTTGAATACTCGATTCTGATTGTAAATTCTTAACATGTGACACGTTGTTAATACAGCAGTACAGACCACTGTCAAGGACTATAATGAAGGTTGCTAAGGAGGATCCAGAAAGAGAAAGGAAAAGAGGTTAAAAGACGGAGCGCTGGACGTCAGATAAATCACCAGAAGAAGGCAGACAGGAAGTAAACACTAACAGGACACGGAATGGGCTCTGTAGTGTGTTTAGTATATGGCCGTGTACAGGCCCGGCACCAGAACAAAATGACTCCGGGTGCCTCTGAGGTTACAGGGGGTGCCTCTGAGGTTACAGGGGGTGCCTCTGAGGTTACAGGGGGTGCGCTTCTGAGATTACAGGGGGTGCCTCTGAGGTTACAGGGGGTGCCTCTGAGGTTACAGGGGGTGCCTCTGAGGTTACAGGGGGTGCCTCTGAGATTACAGGGGGTGCCTCTGAGGTTACAGGGGGTGCCTCTGAGATTACAGGGGGTGCCTCTGAGGTTACAGGGGGTGCCTCTGAGGTTACAGGGGGTGCCTCTGAGGTTACAGGGGGTGCCTCTGAGATTACAGGGGGTGCCTCGGAGATTACAGGGGGTGCCTCTGAGGTTACAGGAGGTGCCTCTGAGGTTACAGGGGGTGCCTCAGAGGTTACAGGGGGTGCTTCTGAGATTACAGGGGGCGCAGCAGTAGTAGGTTTACATGAGCAATAGTGCCGGCAACAGCAATGAAAAATAGCATTGATGGTCCCAATGAACAGATTATGGCCTTTGTTATGTTTTGAAACCAAGCAAGTGAGAACATTTCAAGTGAGTTCAAAGTGCAATCCTGAAATATGTCATATAGTCCAAAGTGGACTGTGGCAAAGAAAAGCACAAAGGCTTCAAAGCTACTGATAACACAAATGAGAACATATTGTAAATCAAGGCACATATGATTTGAACCAGCTCATGGTTTGAAATGGCAAACATTGAAAAGCTAAAGTATTATTAAAACCATGTACTACATCATCACCTTGGTCCCATCATATACTCTGGGAAGAGAATATTTACTGTGCTTGAAAACTGGATCACATCATCATGTGAGGTTGACTTTGTGACCTGGAGAACATTTCAGCTGCAACATCAGCTCGTTGATAAGCTTGGGATATGAGATCTTTGTGTAGCCATTCGTGGTGAAGGCATCTGTGCTACATGCATTATGTTTGACCCAACATTTCTACAGGCATGGCAGAGTATGAATCTATTTCCACATGAATATTCCATTGTCTATTTGTATACCACGAGCTGCAACATGACCGCCTAACCCCACTGTACAGGCGGGTACTTGTTTAGATATACCTGGGCAGGCTCTGTTTAGCCGTGGTATCCTCTGCGGGCCGCAGAGGGGCTGCGTAGTTTCAGATGACGAAGACTGCTGCTCCGGGGGCGAGGGCGGCGAGTCAGGCGAGTCAGGCGGGAGTAAACTAGTGTCCACAACGGAGGGTAACGTGATGTCTCCATCCGACCTGTTGCTACTGTCTGCAGTAGATGCAGTGTTGCTGGCGTTTAGTGATGGTTGCTTTAACCATTTTCGTATAAATGATTATCCACAGATGTGTGTCACTGCTGTGGAAACACTGTGGAAATGATGCACGCACAGCGGAGCAGGTCACGCGCACCTGACACAATTTGTTGTTTGTATTTTTCGCTCCGTTCTCTCTTTTGAATTGAGGGTGCATAACATTCAACTGCCCGAAGATCCCGACGTGAAGCCTGAAGGGTAAACACACCAGGTTTACTAATCTACCCGCACAATTTGTCTGGTGTCGGAATGTCTCGCTCTGTTAGTACATTCTTAAAAAAAAAAAACACCATTTCATTTGGGGTTGAAATGTGTTGTAACTGCGTTACTGAGCATTGTGGGTAATATATTACCCACATTTCATTAGTAATGAGTTACAGCAAAAAGTTATATATTACTGTAACTCCGTTACTTTTGTAACGCGTTACACCCAACAATGCAAACATCCCAGCCTTACGCATTAGATACAATGACGTTTTAATCAAATATAAATGTACAATAAGGAACAAAAAACAAAATGATACCCACATGAAACTTGAGGATATTGAGAAAGCCATTGACCAAAATCAATTCTGGGATCTGGGAACAACTTCAACACAAAACAACCACAAGCATTACCCATCCAAAACGGTGACATCTGGAGAGAACATTTAGAAAGTTTGTACAAAGACATACCAATAAATCTAATGAATTCAGATCAATGTATTACAAAAGAACAACTCCAAACATTAGAAGAAACTATTAAAGACAACCAAAAGCCCCTTGATTTCCCAATGACTTGGGAAGAGTTGACCACACAGACACAATCTCTCCGGCCAAGGAAAGCTTGTGGCCCAGACAACATTCAAAAGGAAATGCTCAGATGCAGCACCCCAGAGATGCAGGTTACAGTGTTAAAGCTGTTCAGTATTGTATTGCAGTCAGGATGTTCTCATCTGGTGCAAAGGGCTCATTTCCCCCATTCATAAGAGTGGAGACAATCAGACCCTAAGAACTACCGTGGCATCTGTGTCAGCAGCTGTCTGGGAATCAGACCCTAAGAACTACCGTGGCATCTGTGTCAGCAGCTGTCTGGGAATCAGACCCTAAGAACTACCGTGGCATCTGTGTCAGCAGCTGTCTGGGAATCAGACCCTAAGAACTACTGTGGCGTCTGTGTCAGCAGCTGTCTGGGAATCAGACCCTAAGAACTACCGTGGCGTCTGTGTCAGCAGCTGTCTGGAAATCAGACCCTAAGAACTACCGTGGCGTCTGTGTCAGCAGCTGTCTGGGAATCAGACCCTAAGAACTACCGTGGCGTCTGTGTCAGCAGCTGTCTGGGAATCAGACCCTAAGAACTACCGTGGCGTCTGTGTCAGCAGCTGTCTGGGAATCAGACCCTAAGAACTACCGTGGCATCTGTGTCAGCAGCTGTCTGGGAATCAGACCCTAACGGCCCCTACACACGGCGGCGTGCGTTGCCGCTTCAACGCTTCTGCCCATTCACTTTGAATGGGGTGATGTCACGATTCGCCGAACTGCATTGTGGGAGCAAAGCGTAGCTTTTCTCGCGGTGCTCGCTGCAAAAGTAGAGCAATGTTCTACTTTTGCCGCCTCGACGGAGGCGTCAGCCAATCAAATCCCGCGTATACAAATCTGACAGTGCAAGCGCTAGCCAATCAAACCGCATGTATGCTGGGAGAGCCAGACCGCAGTTATTTCCCATATGTCAAAAAATGGAGGAGAAAATGATCGTGGCGGTAGGGAATCACCCGGTGCTTTACGACCAGTCCCTGTTCACCTACCGGGACACAAACCGGAGGAGCCAGGCATGGAGGGAGGTGGCAGAGACAGTGGGTGAAACTGGTAGGTTTTCGCCTGTTTGTGGAGTTTATATCCAGTGTACTTCGTTTGAATGGACAGCTAGCAAGCATAGACAGTATATTTAGCCAGCATGGAATGTTGCATAAAATAGCACCATAGACATTAATGTCATACATGTTCATCATATAAAGTGTGACATGTAAAACCTTTTATGCAATTGACAGTGATAAAGGGATTTGGTTTTCATTAATGGAGGAACAATTTAGTAAATTCTTCAAGTAATTCAAGAAATTAAGTTTATTATTTCATTTCATTAGAGGAAGTATGCAGGACAAAATGTAAGTCACTGAGGGACAGATTCAGAAAGGAGAAAACCAAGGAGAAAGAGGCAAAGAGAAGCGGGGCAGGGTCGTCCGGGGGATATAAGCCCTGGCGTTTCACGGCAGTGATGGGGTTTTTAACCCCATTTATCATTGACCGTGAGACGTCCAGCAATGTCCCCCGGCAAACCCTGCCTCCATCCAACCTGGTGCCAGAGAAAGAGAGCCAGCTAGAAAGCCCCCCAAGTGTCAGCCAGCCAGCCGACAGTCAACAAGCCGAGGCAAGGGAGACAGGACAGGAGGAGGAGGAGGCGATTGTTGAGGACCAGGACCGGGGAAAGAGTAGAAGGGGAAGGGAGATGTCCTCCTTCGAAAAAGGCTTGATGTCAGCCATCAGTCCTCTGCTCACGCCACCACCTCGTCCTCATCCTCCACCACCCCCACCAGTAGTGGTGGAGGATGAGGACGAGTTATTTTTAAGGAGCCTCTTGCCTGCCATCCGAAGAATGTCGCTGTCACAGAGGGCAAGAGTCCGTTTTCAGTTCCACAAAATAATTTTTGAGTCAGAGCAGGAGGTGGAAGAGAACTGATTTTTTTTTTTTATCCACACAC
>JAPTMU010000159.1:373222-423835 GCA_028583405.1 Pogonophryne albipinna
TTTTGACATTTACAGAACGCCAACACACACCGCTCTGCCAGCCAGGGAGAATGAAGGTGTGTGTATGTGTGTATGTGTGTGTGTATGTGTGTGTGTGCGTGTGTGTGTGTGTGTATGTGTGTGCGTGTGTGTGTGTGTGTGTGTGTGTGTGTGTGTGTGTGTGTATGTATGTTTTATTTATTTATAGAAGGACCATGCATACAAAAACATTAATGTCAGCAAAGAGAAGAGATGCAATATGCCAGATTATAGCTAATAGCTCATTTCCATCTGTGGTCCTCAGACAGGTTCATAACAATCAATACACAAATAATAACATTGCATGATCTCGATCAGTCAAACCATTTCAAAACCTGATTTAAGTACAGCTCAATAAATTAATACATCGTACACTTGAAATACACAGACATGATCTCGGTCACTCAAATAATTACAAAGCCTGATTTAAATTCAGATTACGAACATAACACTTAGTACACTTCAAATACACTTCAATAAAATATCTAAGATATAGTATGACAATACAGTTCAAATTAAAAAAACTCAGATTACAGTGTAATTAATGTTGACTGGTTGCTTAATATCATTTTTTTACACCATAGGAAAACGAGTTAAAATCAGTTCAGGTTTTAAGTTCAACTGGAAGAGTATTCCAGTGCTTGATGGCCGTAAACGGAAATGCTGATCGTCCAAAGGCAGTGCGCCTCAGAGGGAGGTTAGATCTGCATTTGATGAAGATCTGGAGTTTCTGCAACTCTGCTCATGGTGAAACTGAAAAAAGCCCCTCAACGGTGTTGTAGAATTGTGAATGATTCTGAATACCAATCGAACTCGGGAAAGTAGAACAAGACTATCAAAACTGAACAGTTTGTATTTGGACAGTATATTGCAATGATGGTGTTTTAATGACTTTCTATCCATAACTTTTAAGGCTTGTTTATAAAGAACCTGGTCTCATAGCAGTCTTAGTTGCTTGGGACCAGCAGGTTATACAGTAGTGAACATGTGATAGTATCATGGCATGCAAAAAGGTTTTCGATGCTTCTATGGTTAATGAGTTCCTAATATGTTTAAATTTGAAAATGTTATATTTCAGCTTTCTAGTCATGCTTCTAATATGGCTTTCAAAAGTCAAATGGGCATCCAAGATCACTCCCAAGTATTTGACCTCATTGACGTTTTCAATTATTTTACCATTCACACAAAGTTGTGGATGCGTGGTTGTTTTTTTCTTTTTCGTGAAATACATTGTCACTGTTTTGTTAGTGTTTAAAGTAAGACACGAGTCATTTAACCATTGAGCAACTTTGTGCAGCGTCGACGAGAGCTTAGAGGCAACCTGTTCAGCATCTTTCCCATGAGTGTAAACCACCGTGTCGTCAGCATACATCTGGGCGTCTACATCCTCACAAACAGATGGGAGATCATTAATATATATGCTGAACCACAGCGGTCCAAGAATTGAGCCTTGTGGCACTCCGATTGAGCATGGCTTAGTTTCTGACAGTTTATCATTTATACGGACACATTGAGAACGACCAGCTAAATAAGACCTGACCCATTGTATTGTGCTAACTGACAGATTTAAATTGTTGAGTTTTGATAAAAGTTTGGAATGGTTTACTGCGTCAAATGCTTTTCGCAGGTCAAGGAACACTGCTCCAACTATCCCTCCTTTGTCTAACTTAGCCTTGATTCCTTCCACTAAATAGCAGCATGCAGTCTCAGTAGAATAATTGGTCCTAAAACCAAACTGCATAGGATGGAGTAGTTTGTTGTAGCTTAGGTGTAACACCAGCTGCTCCGCGACTACTTTTTCAACTACTTCGGACACAACAGGTAGAATACTGATGGGTCTATAGTTGCCTACTTCTGTCTTGTCGCCACATTTAAAAATTGGTGTTACAATAGCAGTTTTAAGAGCTGAAATGTATTATCTTGTATTGATTGATTTGTAATATAGGTGATGGAGCTAGCCAAGTCCTTTTTATGTTTTTTTATAAATACTGTGTCTAGTCCCCAGTGATCTTTAGCCTTAGAATTTGATAAGGTGGAAATTATTTTATTCACTTTAGTCTCATTTGTACAGTTGAGTTTGAGCACTTTTGTATCGTCAGCTAATGCAAGAAGCGGTTCTGTTACATTGAAACTGTGGGCCAATTCTGAAACAGACTCAATAAAGAAAGTATTAAAATGGTTGGCCACGGCTAGGCTATCCTGTAGGGTTCCGTTTATCATGAGCTCAGTATTATAATTTTTTGAGAGATCTTTTCCAATAAGTTTGTCAATGGTTTTCCATAGTTTTTGAGAATTCCCCTTTGCCTGTCGAATAGTATCTAATAAGTAATTTGCCCTTGCCTTTCGTAATTGAACTGTAACTTTATTTCTAAGACTTTTGTATATTAAGCGATCTGTTTCTAGTCCTGATTTTAATGATTTCTTTAGAGCTACATCCCTTTTGTTCATGAATTCCCATAGAGCAGTGTTAAACCATGGTAACAGTTGTTTGCCAATACGCTTTTGAGGCATTGTTTTTGTATATTTAGCTACGGTTTGTTTTAAGGTATGTTTCAAATTATCACAGGCCCCTTCACAATTTTCACCATATGTCAAATCAAACCAGTCAGTTTGCGTTATTTCATTCTCCAGAATTCCCATGTCCCGCTTTGGGATGTACGAGATATATTTTTTACCCTTTGTTATATTGTGATTTTTGTAACGTAGCTTGGATAGCTTCCTAGCAACTAGAGTAAGGTTATGATCGGACATGCCAGTAACAAGATTGTATGTTGTAACAAGATTGTATGTGTGTGTGTGTGTGCATGTGTGTATGTGTGTGCATGTGTGCATGTGTGTGTGCATGTGTGAGCGTGTGTCTTTATGTCCTGTGTTGTCCCAGGAGGTGTGTGAGGGATTAAGCCAGTGTCTGATAGGAAGATGTTCTACAGAGAAGTTCAGCTGATTCAACAGGAAGTCACTCAAACCTCACACCGTTCCCACATTTCAGAAATATTATTTGAATGTTTTTGGGATTGTTTATGGGCTGCTTTGTATGTGTTACAGAGTATGGCATGATATCCCATGAGTCTAGAAGACGTAATCAACTGACTTTAATCCAGTTGTGCAGCCACATCTTTACCAACAGCTTTTTTCCAATCACTGCTTTTAAACTCTATATTTTAAAGGGACGAAGTATTTGAGTGATGGTACATCTGTATCTGAAGTTATTAGAGAAACAAGCTGAGATACATTTAGCAGACACTGACTTTAACGTGAAACTGAAACGTGAAATTAAAAGTGCTTTTAAACTTTCTTTTAGATGAATACTCCCTCCTCTTCAGTTCCCCAAGCTGCTCCCTTAAGCATGTCTCCAGTCCCGAAGTGTGAGGTGATAAGGCCATACTTTACCATAGGTCAGAATGTGTGTTTTCTAGGTGCTAAATTAGATCTGATGTAATATCATGTAAGAGGGATACAGATTATAAAGTGGGGTCTCATAAGGGACAGGCTCCAACCGTCTACACACTGATATATATATTTCCATTGAAAGCACAGTAACATGTCATCCTGCCCAGTTTGACCCTGGATGCTGAGACGTACATGATGTTTCCACAGAGTGATAATATATCTGCGTCAGGAGTGTTTCTCTGACATTGACCGAGGTCAGTCTGCTCTCTGACGTCGTGAACAAAGTGTGTTATCAGTGAACGCTGACCTTTACAAATGTGTCCTGCTTGTAATTCATCTCGGTGATGTAACATCGGCAGAGTATGATTCCTCCTGAAAGCACTGAGTGTACCTGCTGAGGTTCAGAGACATGCAGCATCTACAATGTGTTTTACCTAAAGCCACTTTCTGTCTGGAACCCAGTTCGCTGTTAGGGTTGGACAGTTAGCAGAGGAAGCATGCAAAGGGTTCCTCAGAGAGTTTAGATGTAATAAGATGAGCTCATGTTGACAAGACAATGAGCTGTAAGTGGATAAACAGGAGATTTGTGGAACCAATATTCCAGTTATCCCTGAATGTAATGTATATGATATAATATGAAGATAATAATAATAATTATAATGCATTTATTTTATATAGGCGCCTTTCAAAGCTCTCAAGGTCGCCGTACAAACACACAAAAAACAAGATACACAATAGATAACACCAGCACAAGACAATGCAGTTTATAAATCAATCAAATAACCAAATCAATAAAAACAGAGGATGATAATGATCAGGGTGGATATGCGAGTGTGAAGAGATGTGTTTTGAGGTGTGATTTGAAAATGGGGAGAGAGTCAGTGTTGCGGAGGTCAGGTGGGAGGGAGTTCCAGAGGCGGGGTGCAGAGCGGCTGAAGGCTCGAGACCCCATGGTGGTTAAACGGAAGGGGGGTGCAGTGAGGCTGAGGGAAGCAGAAGATCTGAGTGTGCGGATGGGTGTGTTGATGTGCAGGAGGTCGGAGAGGTACAGAGGAGTGAGGTTATGGATTTGACGGGGAGCCAGTGAAGCTGCTGAAGAACAGGAGTGATGTGGTTAATGGAGGGGGTTCTGGAGATGATGCGGGCGGCAGAGTTCTGGACCAGTTGAAGTCTGTGGATGGATTTGAGAGGGAGACCAAAGAGAAGGGAGTTGCATTCCATTGCATTACATGTCACTTGTTAGACGCTTTTATCCAAAGCGACTTACATACTCAACACTGTGGGCAATCCCCACAGGAGCACTTTGGGGTGAACGACATGCTGACTGCAGTGGGGTTTGAACCTGTGACCCCCTGATCGGAACACCAACGCACAACCCACTGCACACGCCTCCCAGTTGCAGTAGTCAATGCGGGAAGTGACCAGGGTGTGAACAAGAATGGCGGAGCTCTTAGGGTTAAGGGACGGGCGGAGGCGGTTGATGTTGCGTAGATGGAAATAGGCAGACCGAGTGATATGACTGATATTGATAACAGCTTTGCCAGAGGGACGATGGAGGAACTGAGTCTATAAGCCATCAGAGTCCTCCCCATCCTCCTTGAAGTGTATTGGACAGCAGAGACTGTATCTCACTTTCGATTGGTCGCTGTCAGGACCCTGACAGCTGCTGTCCAATGGAATCAGGCGCTGCTCGATATAATGGATTCCTATTGGTCTGTGGTTGCCAGACAACGACAGGACGGGTTATTAATGACTGTCTGCAGACTCAGTGTGGGAACTTACAAGGACATCTCATACACTTACAGAAACGATTGTATCTTTGTACTGAGTGGGATTACAGTGACTGATATTGCAACTGTGATATTATTCTTAATTTTGGAGTGGTTGATCATTTCTGTATTATCGATGATAAATATATACAGTAATATGATCATAGTGGGATTTTGTAAGAGGATCTGTACCAAACAAATGTTTTTTAGTCTAAAGAATTATGTTTCCATGCTGGGTTATCTTCCTTCAAAATATTATAAACACATGGTTTCGGCTTTTAGATCTCAATATTGCACTATATTGCATTTTATTTTACGATAACATGCTTTAATTGTGCAGTCCAATTTCTCCTTCCGGATCTTAATGCTGCGTTTTACACTAAAGACTGTATCCTGATCAGAGAGGCTGCTCTTCTTTTCCCCCCTTGTTATTATAATATAAGAGCGCACCCTCCTCAGGAGCTCTGTGGTGCACCCCAGGGTCCTGCTCTGGGTCCTCATAAGTTTGTGTTTCACAGATTATAAAGAGATTTAAAGTTATCACTATCACCTCTATTGAATTATTCAGATCGTTTAACTCTCAAACATGTTTATTTTCATAAATAATAACAATGATAAGATATCAAGAAAGATATCAGAATCATTTATATGTATCTAAAGGTGAAATGCATTGTTTCTTTTATTTTCTAGTTTAATATTGATCTGTAAATATATCGTTTTAAATAAAACATGTGAAGCTGAAACTCTGTGCAATCCCCTTTAAGTGTGTTCGTAACTCCATGCTAATTATTTATCATAAAGCGCCGCCTTGTTCCTGAGTTACTCTGGCGTCTGTTCATTTATATAAATAAAGCTACCCCTGGGTGTGTTAAATATATTCAACATTTGATGTAACATGTTAACGTGAGATTCAGCTGGGACACATAATACATGCATTTATCTCAACATTATATAATCGTTATCATACAGCAGCACTTCATACATCCACAGCAGGTACATCATTTAGACACGATGATCACATTTCATACTGTGTGATTAAAAAGCAATGATGCCCACACGTTATCATCCAGCTGTTATCATATCCTAACCCTGTTCAACAGAACACATGGGGATGTACAAACTGAGATCCTCTCCATCCTCTATGATGGCGGAACTTATTTCCTGCCATCTCTCTCACTGTGTTTCATAACTGCAGATACTAAATATGTATGGAGCACCACCCAAACTACATGTGGAGGCAATCTGCAGAGTTATTTTTCAGTTAGACTCAAGCTGCAGAGATAACCTCTCATTCCTCTACGGACACTTGAAATCCTGAGCAGTGTTGGGGTAGTGATGCCTTACTCACTGCTGAAAGTAATTAGTTACACTACAAGTTGCATTACTTTTGGAGTACTCAAATAACACACCATGGATCATCACATGAACCAGGCGGAATTTATTCTATGAATACAGAGAGCTGCTGCAGTGCTTCTGCTTTCAATCTGTATTTCTTTTATCATTATTGTTTAATCCGCACTGCACCATGAATCCAGTTAATTCATATATATATGAAATGGGAGCTTTATAGTGATGTGTTTGTTATAGCTCATCATTTGTCTTCACATAGTGTCCGTCTGTTTGTGTTTAAAGACTGCAGTCTAAGATAATACACTTTTAAATATAAAGTAGTGAGTTCTCCTTTTGAAATGCTGCATGTTTCTTTTGAGTTAAATTTTTCTCCTGAGCTGAGTTTAGCAGTTTATAACGAGCCGGCCGACGCATCTGTCTTCAGCCGGTCTCATCTTCTTCTTCATCAGAATCAGGATTTCAGTCTGAAGATCATCAGAGTTTCAGGAGCTCAAACACTCATCTTCATCGCTCCAAACCTTCCTGTTGATATTATAAAAATGTCTGCAGCGAATCTTGGTCCCTGTGAGGACGAGTTAAGATAACAAAATAATGGTTTTAAAGTCCTTAAAATCTGTGTTTTCTCTCTCTGTTATTTTCTGGAAATTCCCAATATCAATTCCATGTGTTGTATGTCCTCCCTGGCATACAGGTCTACTCTGTAACATCCCATTTGATTTTCATCCTTTCAGTCATTTGAGCGAATATTGGATTTAATTAAAACAATTATGATCACAACTTCTCCTCGATTATATTCAATTTAAAGGCCTTATTAAAAAGTTTCAAAAACTATTTTGAGTAAAAGTAAATGTTTTGATCAGTTAAAACTAACCAACTGAACTTTTTATCATTTCTATTTGAGTCATCTGTGCATTGGAAAAACAAAAAATAACAATGACAGAGAAATAATGAATAAAACTAATCATACTGACAGAAAACCTAGAATATTGACGATAGCATTGACGATAATGTACTGAACAGTTCATATATATGTAAATGTTGAGCATGTTTTATGCTTCGATGAACATGTTCATGAGGTACATTTCACATATTATATCGTACATAAATCTACTATTTCATTTTAGAAAAGGAGTTTGATTCAGTATGTTTGTTCGGGGTGAACTGTGCAGGATTGAAACAGAAAGCAGCTGGAGGAGCCACAGAGGAGATTACTGTGAATAAGTGACAGATGAGGGGCTGAATGATTTATTTGAATAATGTGGAGACGTTCCTCCCATTGTCAGTCCTGATAAACCCTGCAGTCTGCTACTAATTACCCATAATTCTCCTCCTCAGGGTCAAAGAGATGTTGGAGGATCCTTACCGGTCCTGTTCTGTCAGGAGGAAAGCCACAGGGGTGGGAAACAGATGAAGATCAGCACATGTTCAACCAGGATACATTATATACTAGGGATGTAACGATATACCGAATATCGCGGTATCGCGGTAAATAAACGTCCCAATACCGTCGTGAGACTGACAAAATCTACCGCGATAAAAAAAAAAAAAATGTTTTTAAAAAATATATTTTTTTTTTTAAAACACTTTTTTTTGTTTTAAACCTTTATTTAACCAGATGGTCCCATTGAGATAATCGATCTCTTTTTCAAGAGAGACCTGTCCAACATGGCAGCAAGTAGGTTACAACATGAACATAAAACAACAGAACACAAAAGGACATCGTATTTATATGGGGGTTATTCCCTATCTTTATTCAAGAGCGTGGTATTTAAATTTGAGAGCATACTTTATGTATTTATTTCCCTCAAACCCTGTCCCCGCACTCAAATAGTGCCTGCTTGCACTTAGATCTGCTTCTGCTCAAACTGTACGCTTGCACTCAGATATATTGCTGTTTACAGATTTGTTCTGCTCTCAGATTTATTCTCTGCGCGCTCGAAATTTTTGTGCAACAATCCTGTCAAAATCCCTCAACCAATAGGAGGCCAGGTGTCCTTGCGGGTGCGTTCGCTTTACTTATTACAGCGTCCCGTAAGGGCGGTTATTCTTTGGTTTATAAACTCCCGCCCTCCGCGGCTTTATAATATAGAATGTACTGTTCAAGAGAGAGCACGCTCGTGAACTGTCAACGGGGGGGGGGGCGGTGTTATGCCGTGTGTGCATGATGCACCTCGCGGGAGCGCGCACAGCGTAAAGCAAAACCTCCCAGACATGTGTTGATCTGTACGGCAAAGTACGGTTTGGAAACTATATCATTTCCTTTTGGAGGGCATGCATAACACGGCATAACACCAGAGCCTCGCTGCGGGGAAACGTTGGCGCTGTTCCGAGTTTGTTCCAATCTGTCAAAATGACAGACTGCTTTCAGATTTTTCCGTCATTGTTAAAAAAAAAATTCGGTTAACGCGACCACTGCTGTCCCAGCAACATCAGTACCAAGCGAGAGAGTTTTTTCCAGAGCAGGGGATATTGTAAATGCCCAAACATCCAAGCTTATAAATACCTGGAAATGTGGACATTCTCATATTCCTAAAAACCTGTCTGATGATGCTGAGTGAGTGACTAGTGAGTTTGAGTGGAGTTACTTGAAAAACTAAAGTGAAACTTGATTTATTTTATTGCAGGGTCTGATTATTAAATGTCCTTGTTTATTTGTGAGATGCAGTGGCACAAACAAAATGCCTACTTTGTTTGGTAGTACTATAGGTACAAAAACACTGGTTTTCTTGTTCCAGTCTGTTACTGTCACTTTGTTTTTGACAATACTGCTATCCTACTAAAATGCTATACAAATCAGATTTATTATTTAATAAAGAAACATTTTCCGAGTAAGAAAAATTTGTATTGAAAAAAAAAAAAACATTTTTTTATTTGTTTCCTTTATTATTCAATATCGCGATAAATACCGTACCGTGGACTTGTTATCGCGATATTATCGTACCGTGAGTTTTTGGTATCGTTACATCCCTATTATATACATATTTCCTTCTTACTTCACTTTCCCTCCAATCAGTGATGGGGGGCATCACTCCCAGCTGAACCTATCACTTCATCTCTATTCCCACAAGCCTATCATAGTGCATTGCTAAACCTTTAAATCTGCTCTCTCCCCTCCTGACAGCTGTAATTCAGGCGACTCGACGCAGCCCTCCCCCCTTCCACCTCCCATCCCTCCCAATCCAGGGTCAAGCTGAAACCACTTCAGACCTCCATCAATCCCTTCAGACCTCCACCAATCCCTTCAGAATTCCATCAATCCCTTCAGAACTCCATCAATCCCCTCAGACCTCCATCAATCCCTTCAGACCTCCATCAATCCCTTCAGACCTCCATCAATCCCTTCAGATCTCCATCAATCCCTTCAGACCTCCATCAATCCCTTCAGATCTCCATCAATCCCTTCAGACCTCCATCAATCCCTTCAGACCTCCATCAATCCCTTCAGACCTCCATCAATCCCTTCAGATCTCCATCAATCCCTTCAGACCTCCATCAATCCCTTCAGACCTCCATCAATCCCTTCAGACCTCCATCAATCACTTCAGACTTCCATCAATCCCTTCAGAATTCCATCAATCCCTTCAGACCTCCATCAATCCCTTCAGACCTCCATCAATCCCTTCAGACCTCCATCAATCCCTTCAGACTTCCATCAATCTCTTCAGACCTCCATCAATCCCTTCAGACCTCCATCAATCCCTTCAGATCTCCATCAATCCATTCAGACCTCCATCAATCCCTTCAGACCTCCATCAATCCCTTCAGACTTCCATCAATCCCTTCAGACCTCCATCAATCCCTTCAGACCTCCATCAATCCCTTCAGACTTCCATCAATCTCTTCAGACCTCCATCAATCCCTTCAGACCTCCATCAATCCCTTCAGATCTCCATCAATCCCTTCAGACCTCCATCAATCCCTTCAGACTTCCATCAATCCCTTCAGAATTCCATCAATCCCTTCAGACCTCCATCAATCCCTTCAGACCTCCATCAATCCCTTCAGACCTCCATCAATCCCTTCAGATCTCCATCAATCCCTTCAGACCTCCATCAATCCCTTCAGACCTCCATCAATCCCTTCAGATCTCCATCAATCCCTTCAGACCTCCATCAATCCCTTCAGACTTCCATCAATCCCTTCAGACCTCCATCAATCCCTTCAGAATTCCATCAATCCCTTCAGACCTCCATCAATCCCTTCAGAACTCCATCAATCCCTTCAGAATTCCATCAATCCCTTCAGACCTCCATCAATCCCTTCAGACCTCCATCAATCCCTTCAGAATTCCATCAATCCCTTCAGACCTCCATCAATCCCTTCAGACCTCCATCAATCCCTTCAGAATTCCATCAATCCCTTCAGACCTCCATCAATCCCTTCAGAACTCCATCAATCCCTTCAGACCTCCATCAATCCCTTCAGACCTCCATCAATCCCTTCAGACTTCCATCAATCCCTTCGGAATTCCATCAATCCCTTCAGACCTCCATCAATCCCTTCAGACTTCCATCAATCCCTTCAGAATTCCATCAATCCCTTCAGACCTCCATCAATCCCTTAAGACCTCCATCAATCCCTTCAGAATTCCATCAATCCCTTCAGACCTCCATCAATCCCTTCAGAATTCCATCAATCCCTTCAGACCTCCATCAATCCCTTCAGACCTCCATCAATACCTTCAGAACTCCATCAATCCCTTCAGACCTCCATCAATCCCTTCAGACCTCCATCAATCCCTTCAGAATTCCATCAATCCCTTCAGACCTCCATCAATCCCTTCAGACCTCCATCAATCCCTTCAGAATTCCATCAATCCCTTCAGACCTCCATCAATCCCTTCAGACCTCCATCAATCCCTTCAGAATTCCATCAATCCCTTCAGACCTCCATCAATCCCTTCAGACCTCCATCAATCCCTTCAGACCTCCATCAATCCCTTCAGACCTCCATCAATCCCTTCAGACCTCCATCAATCCCTTCAGAACTCCATCAATCCCTTCAGACCTCCATCAATCCCTTCAGACTTCCATCAATCCCTTCAGAATTCCATCAATCCCTTCAGATCTCCATCAATCCCTTCAGACCTCCATCAATCCCTTCAGACCTCAATCAATCCCTTCAGAATTCCATCAATCCCTTCAGACCTCCATCAATCCCTTCAGACCTCCATCAATCCCTTCAGACCTCCATCAATCCCTTCAGAATTCCATCAATCCCTTCAGAACTCCATCAATCCCTTCAGACCTCCATCAATCCCTTCAGAACTCCATCAATCCCTTCAGAATTCCATCAATCCCTTCAGACCTCCATCAATCCCTTCAGACCTCTATCAATCCCTTCAGAATTCCATCAATCCCTTCAGAATTCCATCAATCCCTTCAGACCTCCATCAATCCCTTCAGACCTCCATCAATCCCTTCAGAACTCCATCAATCCCTTCAGACCTCCATCAATCCCTTCAGAATTCCATCAATCCCTTCAGATCTCCATCAATCCCTTCAGACCTCCATCAATCCCTTCAGACCTCAATCAATCCCTTCAGAATTACATCAATCCCTTCAGACCTCCATCAATCCCTTCAGACCTCCATCAATCCCTTCAGACCTCCATCAATCCCTTCAGAATTCCATCAATCCCTTCAGAATTCCATCAATCCCTTCAGACCTCCATCAATCCCTTCAGAACTCCATCAATCCCTTCAGACCTCCATCAATCCCTTCAGAATTCCATCAATCCCTTCAGAATTCCATCAATCCCTTCAGACCTCCATCAATCCCTTCAGAACTCCATCAATCCCTTCAGACCTCCATCAATCCCTTCAGAATTCCATCAATCCCTTCAGAATTCCATCAATCCCTTCAGACCTCCATCAATCCCTTCAGAACTCCATCAATCCCTTCAGAATTCCATCAATCCCTTCAGACCTCCATCAATCCCTTCAGACCTCCATCAATCCCTTCAGAATTCTATCAATCCCTTCAGACCTCCATCAATCCCTTCAGACTTCCATCAATCCCTTCAGAATTCCATCAATCCCTTCAGACCTCCATCAATCCCTTCAGACCTCAATCAATCCCTTCAGAACTCCATCAATCCCTTCAGACCTCTATCAATCCCTTCAGACTTCCATCAATCCCTTCAGAATTCCATCAATCCCTTCAGATCTCCATCAATCCCTTCAGACCTTAATCAATCCCTTCAGAATTCCATCAATCCCTTCAGACCTCCATCAATCCCTTCAGACCTCCATCAATCCCTTCAGACCTCCATCAATCCCTTCAGAATTACATCAATCCCTTCAGAATTCCATCAATCCCTTCAGACCTCCATCAATCCCTTCAGAACTCCATCAATCCCTTCAGAATTCCATCAATCCCTTCAGACCTCCATCAATCCCTTCAGACCTCCATCAATCCCTTCAGAATTCCATCAATCCCTTCAGAATTCCATCAATCCCTTCAGACCTCCATCAATCCCTTCAGAACTCCATCAATCCCTTCAGAATTCCATAAATCCCTTCAGACCTCCATCAATCCCTTCAGACCTCCATCAATCCCTTCAGAATTCCATCAATCCCTTCAGACCTCCATCAATCCCTTCAGACCTCCATCAATCCCTTCAGAATTCCATCAATCCCTTCAGACTTCCATCAATCCCTTCAGACCTCCATCAATCCCTTCAGACTTCCACCAATCCCTTCAGACTTCCATCAATCCCTTCAGAATTCCATCAATCCCTTCAGACCTCCATCAATCCCTTCAGACCTCCATCAATCCCTTCAGAATTCCATCAATCCCTTCAGACCTCCATCAATCCCTTCAGACCTCCATCAATCCCTTCAGAGCTCCATCAATCCCTTCAGACCTCCATCAATCCCTTCAGACCTCCATCAATCCCTTCAGAATTCCATCAATCCCTTCAGACCTCATCAATCCCTTCAGACCTCCATCAATCCCTTCAGACCTCCATCAATCCTTTCAGACTTCCATCAATCCCTTCAGAATTCCATCAATCCCTTCAGACTTCCATCAATCCCTTCAGAATTCCATCAATCCCTTCAGACCTCCATCAATCCCTTCAGACCTCCATCAATCCCTTCAGAATTCCATCAATCCCTTCAGACCTCCATCAATCCCTTCAGACCTCCATCAATCCCTTCAGACTTCCATCAATCCCTTCAGCATTTCATCAATCCCTTCAGACCTCCATCAATCCCTTCAGACCTCCATCAATCCCTTCAGACCTCCATCAATCCCTTCAGAATTCCATCAATCCCTTCAGACCTCCATCAATCCCTTCAGAATTCCATCAATCCCTTCAGACCTCCATCAATCCCTTCAGACCTCCATCAATCCCTTCAGACCTCCATAAATCCCTTCAGAAAGAAAACAATGTCTCTCCGAATTGAAATGCTGCCATGTGTCCACAGAAAGAGCAAACCAGGTTCCTCTGACCCGGTGGGGGTCGCTGTGATTTCTCTCTTAGAGGACATAAACTCAGGGCCAGTGTTTGGGGGTTAACAGGCTAAAGTAACGTGATACAGTAATTAGATTACATTTGACTGTAATGCAGTAATGTAATGCGTTAATTAATTAAGTCCCTCTTAAGCTCCTTACAAACAAAGCCGATTTTCGGCGTCGATAGATGTCGGGCCGTCGATGAGCGTCCTGTCGCCCTACTCAGATTGGTGTGTACTGCACCGTTGTGTCTTTTCGGCCATGCCGACACCTTCCGCTACCGATTCGACATGTTGAATCGGGAGGCTATCGGTAAAAGGCCGTTTGGCGGTTCAGCTTAGCGAATCAGTGCATGAGAAGCGAAACGGAAGTGAGGGACCCAAACAAACTATTAAGAAGGCATATCTGAGATTTCATTGAACTCCAGCTCTCGACAGAGGTTCCGGAAAGCCCCATGAGCTTCTCGCTGTAGAGTGAAATGTAACGCACGCTATTTGTTGTTTGTTTATATCACACAGTCTGTTCTTCTTCTCTCGGTTATCACGCAGTCTGTCTTCCGGTTGTTGCCTCTTTTGAATGACGAATACACACTACCGCCGCCTGCTGGTAGGGAGAGTTATTGCCACTCACGCATGCGCAGTTCGTATGTGCAACTTGGCCGTCGGCTGAAGTCTTTGCGGTGTGTTCCAAAGCGAAACAAGGCCAAGACGCAAGAGACGTGAGGCGACGCGTCCCACGTTCCGTCTTGACGTGTGCTTTGGTGTTCTTTGGTGTCAGTTTGGTGTGTAAGAGGCTTTAAAGGACAGAGAACAAAACACTCTGGGTCAATGTGATGATCTTATATCCCCTAATGTAAGTTGTTTTACAATGGTGCCAGTTTTTATGCTTTATAAAAGTTTATTTTAGTTTTCAATTCAAGCGTTTTATTATCAGGTGCACGGCAGCTACTGTGTAGTTATGGCAATGCAAAACGTAGGTCCCGAGCTCCTCCAACTCCAACAGTGCAACAAGTTATATAAAGGACATAGGACAACAAAATAACAACAATAATAATAATAATAATAATACTAAAATAAAAATAGTGCAAAGGAAACAGAGTAGGATATATTTGAATAAAATAGTGCAGCTGAAAGAAACATAATGTAAGGTTAAATATTGTGCAGTGAAATACAATTAAATACCGTTTGATCCAGTGCTAATACATTAAATACATTCTAAGGTTTGCATATTTGATTTGTGTTTAACGACAGCTGTATTCGTCTGGTTTGTGACTTTGTTCATGCTGCCTTCTCGGCCAGGTCGCTGTTGAAAAAGAGATTTTAATCTCAATGGGACTTTTACCTGGTTAAATAAAGTTTTATATATATACATTGGTGCTAAGCACCAATTGATCTCGTATCTTGCGTCACTTCAAGGTCTTCAACTCTCTGCATAACGGGAGGACAGAAAATAAATGGAACGTCCCTTTTTCGCTCGCGCTACACTCAGAGTTCACTGAAGAGGAGACGGAGCAGTGAAGTGAAGATAAACATTGTCAGCGTTATCGTTCAGAAACATATTGAACACAATACAGGTGACGGGGGGGGGGGGGGGGCATCAGACAGGAACACTTCTCAACCAGGACCAGGGTTCTGAGCAAACTCAGTTCAGACAAAGAGCGGGACAGTATTCTCCTAAAGAAGGACTTGTGCTGATGAGGGTGAACTTTATATTGTAGTGTAACTACTTCCTTTCAGCAGTGAGTAAAGTAAGGCATCACTACCCCAAAGTGTCTGTAGAGGAATGAGAGGTTTGTAAATCAGGAGGTGAGGAAGAGCATGTGAGACTAACTGAAGGATAACTCGGATTGCCTCCACATGTAGTTTGGGTGGTGCTCCATAAATATTCCGTATCTGTGACCGCAGTTATGAAACACAGTGAGAGAGATGGCAGGAAATAATGATTGTGGCTGTTTGCTGAAGCTCAGATTTATGATTCATATCTCCACACGTTTCACAATCAATCTTAATGACACCAAATAGAGATACATTCATCATTGTAACGACGAGATGCCGTTAGTAGAACTCACGTTGACATGTTGATAGAATCATTGAACTGTATAGGGTATATTGAAACAGTATTGGCACATGATTTAAACAACAGACTTTATTAATGTATAAATATGTTTATTGACAATTGATTGAATTGCATTGTTGTGTGGGGGAGTGTCGTGCGGCGCGGACGCCGGGCTGTTCCTGCTCGCCGTTCGCCTGAGTAAAGAAATGGATACGGTTTAAAATGCACATATTCATACATTGCTAACAGTACAGGTAGCGAGGATTGTTCATGAAGTAAACGTGAGAAGTAGTGATTGGTTGTGTGATGATTCAACTTACCTCTGTCTGTTCTCTCTCCCAGGGTGTTCGGGCAAAAGAGTTCCCCCGGGCCCGCACACCTCTAAATATAGTTCCGGGAGGGAAACGCCAAGTGGTAGTCTCCAGGGGGGAGTTCGACATTTTTGCACATAGATATTTGTATGTAATGTATATTGTCATAGCTTTATTCATGTGTACATTATTGGGAAAGTGGTGGGGAAATATTTAGTAAATGTGTACATAGTTGTAGTAAATCGTTTGCTTAGATAAAGATAACGGTATGTGCCAGCCAATGAAGATCTGAGGCCTCCTATAAAAGGCAGTCAGTGTTGTTGAGAAGGGGTGGTATACTGTGTGGGTGGTGGAGGGCAGCCATGTGTGGTCACCGTGGATGGACAAATAAAACAGTTTTCTGTGGAAATACACCACCCTGCCTGCTTCTCCTATTTTTCCTCCATGGCCGCTCGGGCATTCTAACAATCATCCACATTCCTAATGTTCAAAACATGATTTCAAAAGTTACTTTATAGTAATCTCTTTAAAGAGCAACTTGCAGGGTTTTTAAAAAAATAGATTTATGCTTAACCTTGCCTGAACATTTCAATTAAAAAAGTGAATGCAGGATTTGATATGTTTTCCAAGACATAAGGAATTCAGAGGGAAAGGAGCCGCTTTGAGCTCTGCAACTAAAAACTGCTTTTTTTAACGTCATACGTCAAACGCGTCATATTACGTCACATGGGGGAGCAACTTTCTCGGACTCCTTCTCTGCCCAATCCGCGGTAGCAGTTTGTAGTTGGTTTGTAGCGGTTGTGATTTAGTGAGCTGGTATTTTTTCGGTAATTCTACATTGCATTTCGCCATTTGTAATCATGGTGAGCTGGAGTTTGTGCAGGTTGCCCTGACTGCAGCCTGTCAGGACATCGAGTCCACAGTTTCCCTCACGGGGAGAGGACCGGAGCTAGCTTTCGTTCCTGGGTACGTTGTGCATCCACCTCCCTGCAGCACATACTCTCCACAGCTGAAGCCTATCAAACAAAACGTTTATCAGGAAACCGTATTACATCCCCTTACGCAAAGAAAATATATTTTCCCATATATTAACTGTCAATATATTGCATTATTTTGTTTTCTGATTTACTGGTTAATTGAAAAGATTTAATAACGGAAATCTTGCTGTTGGCTACACCAACTGATACTGATTAATAATCAACATGAAAAACATATTTATTCATATCTACAAAATATATTGAAGATATATAGAATAATATATTGTGTTAATATATTGCGTTAATATATTACAATATATTGATATATAGAGTAATATATTGTGTTAATATATTGCGTTAATATATTACAATATATTGATATATAGAATAATATATTGTGTTAATATATTACAATATATGGGATAATATATCAGTAATTGCCGCTTTCCATATATTGAGTAATATATGTAAATATATATAATATATTGGTTGTGTATATATGTGAACATACATGTACTATATATTCACAATTATATGGGGACATGTATGTACTATATATTCAGATTTATAAAAAAACATGTACATACCATATATTCCGAACAAGAGTGCAATATATGTTCACAATGATGAGGAGAAATGTATGTTCTGATAAAAAAATCTTTAATTTTTTTATATCAATGTGTAACAGTTAATACAAATACATTTTCACGTCGTAATAATACCGAAAAAAAGCAGTCTGTTATTTAACAATCTTGTTTTGTTGTACTTAAAACATGAGCTGAACACTCAAAAAACAACACAAAACAAGGTCCGGAACAGGGCCAAAAGAACAGTCTTGTTTAATGTAATTGTCCATCTTGTTCTTTCGCTTCACCTGGTGCCGTAACTCACAGATTCTCGTGTTAATTGATTTTCTAACGTCCGATGTCTTGATCCCTGGAAAGCGGTTTTTTACAGCATCTGTGGAACAGAATAATTACAAATAATTAGACTTTCACAAAAGACAGCAGGAATTATAACAATATCCATAATATCTATATTAAAGCATGGGCTGGCTTGGTGAATAATGTGGGAAAGCAAATAGTGGAAGAATAGGCTTTGTACATTTCCGTCTGAGTGTGGCGCTACTAGAGGAAAGGTCTTGATGTCCCCAAGTTGGCATGGTTCATTCTTTGGGGTGCATTAATGTGCTAACCATATTTCCTGGCAATTTGCCCAACCGATTGTGAGATATTAAATTTAACAATTTGGCCTTTGATTGGTGCTTCAGGAAACATCATGAAGTCAGGAAACCCTGATAAATAAAAACTAAACTGGAAACTAATAATGTACTAATAATGATTCAGTTAACCCCATGTTCTTGGCCAATTCCATAACCTGCATATGACATTGACGGTCACTGCCTCCTAAAACTCTACAAAAATTGGTTTGTAACTATAGCCTGTAATATTTCACTGATTTGGTTTGAGGTTTTTGTTCTTTAACATTAAGAATAACTATAAAAATAAATAAATGAATAAACAGACAAACAAACTGGAAACCCTGCCACCAGCTCTGATAACATTGGATATCTTACCAAGCAAAGCTTGCAGTTTCTTCCCGTCAAGAGCCTGTCGTCGTTCTGCTGTAGGATCGACCTTGTTCAACCCTCCGGTTAGGTTGGACTTCAGGAGAACATCAACACTGAAGATGCCCATCAGCAGCGTTTGTGCCATCCCATTGGCTGTACTTTGTGCTTTGGCAGTCTCCCAACAATGAGCTGAGACAGTGGTTTCACCATCATTGCCCAGTGTCACCTTAATTGCAAAAAGGTTTGCAAGGTGTCACAGTTTCACCTTCACACTCAGAGACTTTGAGATCTTTGGTAGGATTATTTGAGAGACACTTCGTCATCTCCCCTAGCAAAGTTGGAATTTCTGGAAAATAATTGGAACAAAAAAATGAATGTGCTACAAAATGATACAGGTGGCAACCACGGTGGCTATATATTGAGAAAAAGGAAGATGGGCGTTAATGTGTGTAGCTTTGTATATTATTCCTTAGCCTCACAAGCCAGATTAATCTTGCAGATTTTCACATTGTGAGATACAGGCTTACACCATTTCCCATTCATAACATTCTGGGAAGGAAGGCTTAACACAAAGCAGCAAGCTTGCCAAACTAGAAGGACATTTTCTTGGAAATTGAATTTCTGGCAGCCCCTAATGTAATGGGCATGTTGCTATTGAACATTTAAGGTTACACCTATAGATTTAAGTAATTTGTGGCTCATTCAAACTAATTTGATGTTGACAAATCCGATGATGGATACTAGCATGATCACAGGAGACACTCAAAATGTCTAAAAATGTATAAATTAAAACAAGACATATGCAAGCCCACTTATTTTCTAGCAGCTGAATGGGAATCATCACTAGACTGAATCTTGCGCTATGAAATTCAAGATTCATCTGGCAGCAAAGCTATTTCCTCCTACAACATAAATGTCTTTAGTCTAAAATGAGGAGTCGCTCATTACTCTTTCATCTAAAAGAGGTACTTGCCTTTCACCAGCATGTTGCGCAGTCTGCTATTTTCCTTCTGCAAAGTCTTGACCTGGCTCTGGAGTTCTCGGATTTGGGTTTTTTCATTACTTGAAGATTCTCCTGGTCTCCGGGTTCCTTGGGCAAGTTGTTTTTCTTCCGTAATGATTTCTTCCTCAGTCCGTCTCTGAGCTGCAAGTGTGGGCTTTTTCTATAAGGGAAAAAAGTAGATTTTCAGGGTATTACACTATTATTATCATTTTAAATAATGTCCTATTATTATAAACACTTAACATACAGTATATTTGAGCTATTTTTAGTTGTGATGTCTGTTTGCTTCCCCTGTCGCGAATTCTGATCGCTCAGTGATGATACCATAGAATCTGAGGAATCTCAGCTTTAATCGGATATCTTGTATGTGCAGTTACGATAAGTAAGAAGGGTATTTTTACCTTGAGTTCTGTGCATTAGCATTTTTTTCGCTCAGGGCTCATTTAAATGCTTCTTGTCAGACTTGTGTTTTGTTGGTGTGGTTCATTTCTTCAGTTAGCTGAGTTTCTAACTGTTAAGTGAGTATGACACTTTAATAGGTTTTTAAATATTAAGAAGCCCTGAGACACAGTTTGGTGAAAAAACTACCCGCCAGAGCCGGAATAGGGTCCTCTCAGGCTTAACAGGTTAACAAACAATGCACCACGGCACTCTGGAGAAAAGTATAAGGTTGGAGAAGTAGTTATTTAATTTAATCTGGCTTCGTATGATTAAAAACTAACCGACGCAGTCCTCTATTGATATTGTTGTGAGCGTTTTTTCTGAGAAAATCAGAGACGTAAAACGCTGTGTTGTCATAAGAAGGCACGTAAACGGTTACGTCATGACGCAAACGATGACGCAATTATTCACCTTTGAATCTGCATCTGTAACAATGAGTGGACCAAATAAATGAAAAGTCAACTGAGTGCCGAGTGTGTTTAATGAGGAGTGGATAGCTAAATCTTTTTTCACCGATCTGCTACTGGCCCGGCCGTCAAATGTAAAACTCATAGCGGCCCCCGAGCAAAACGTTTGCCCACCCCTGGTCTACACACACACCAGGGTTCATACACTTTTTCACTAATGATTTTCAATGACTTCTCCAGGACCTTTACCTAATTTTAAAATTAAAATTATTTAAAATTACTCTTTCTCAGCGGTACCACTGAAAATAGTTTATTTGAACATGGAACAGGAAAATAAGGTCTGCATATGAAACATGTTGTGCCTATCTAAAACAAATCAACTAGTAGGCTTACTAGCTTCTACAGCTAAAGCCACTAACATCTCTCACCAGCAAAATCACTTTTCATTACTATACCATACAGTATTTATTATCATTATAGTATTACTATTTCCGCGATTAGAAATATATAAATTATATTTCATGCAACTTTAGTTACATTTCCATGACTTTTCCAAAACTTTTGGAAAAATATTGTTTTCCATAACTTTTCCAGGGCCTGGAATTAGCATTTTGAATTTCCATGACTTTTCCAGGTTTTTAATGACTGTAAGAACCCTGACACACACACCTCACCGTACACACAGAAACCTTTTTCGGAATTTCACAGTCTCCGTCTCCACTGGGAATTATATCCTGCTCTTCATCATCATCACCGAACAGGCGTTTGGGTTTCCTGGATCTCTTGTGGTCTTTTGGCGTGTCCGCTTTAAAAAGTTCCCACTCTGCAGTTTTCAGTGTAGACTCTTTTTCTACATTAATATAGGAAACAAAAATAGCCAAACATCAACGCCATTACAAGCTTTAAAACACTGAATACTTCACATATTGTATTAATAATGTGTCCCATTATTGATTATTGAAACATGATGGCGAATTTAGTCAGCTAACAATATCGGTGCACTGCCAGTATGTATGGTTAAGTTAACAAGGCGTTCTGGCTACCTGTCTTCTTTTCCCCTTAATATCTTAATGTATTTAGACGTTCTTCTTAAAAAACGAATTATGATTTATGGCGGGACAATGCTATGGTTAAGGTCTGGTTAGGTATGTGCACAAAAACAAGCTAACGTTACAGCTGGCTATACATTGCTAAATGCTAACAATATTAATTGTACCTTCATAGCATGCTGTCGGAGGAGTTTTCTAATGTAAGCTATGCTCATTGTTTAAATTAAAATGAAGAGCTGAACTTGTCTGCTAACTGCAGCACCACTGCATGCTCAACTTGCCATCCATTGACAGGCTTCTTCGTGTTAGCCATACGACATTCAACAAGATATGACCTGGAAGTATCTGTCTGGTCAAAGTCAATAATCCAGGTTAGTGGTACAATGCTAACCGCATCTCTGTCTGGTCCCTGAGTCCAGGACACAAGGGCATATCGATAGTTTGACATTTTATCTAGTGAATGACAAGGTGAAAGTTAGCTTCTTCTTCTTCTATGCTGTGTGAAAGTTAGTTATGAATTTGACGGTCTTTTCACCTCAAGTTCCGGTTGTGTGCACGCAAGATAAGTCCCTCCCACATTGAAGAAGACCTACCAATCACATTCGACTTGTCCGTCAGTCGCGCGCAGTGGCGCACCACCCCCACAGCCGTGCGCAAACTACTATGTCCCAGGGGGAAAATGGACCGACTGAAAAGGAAATATATTCTCCCTGGCTCCGATAAAACGGAGATTCCGCCAAGAACAAAACGGTGGAAAAAGAGGTTAGTGTTTTGCTTCATCCTGGCCAACTACTGTTGTTTGTGTGTTTTACAAATGAATAATGCTCAAATATGTTGAAAGCTGAAAAGCCCCCTAAACTCATCTTTCCTCAGAGAGGAGCCAACACATAGAAATGTCATTATGAATAGACAAGCTTTTAGAGGGAAATATTACAATATTTTGGTGTTTGAAAGATACACATTAATTAAAATCAAGCATTCTTGTCATTTTAATCCTTTATCACAGGAAAACACTAACAGAGGCCAACGACATTGAGATTCGTAAATCAATCCAGGATCTGGTGAGTCATGAACTTGTATAATATCTACATATATGTTTTTTTTTAGACTTTTTTGGAAGTTTCTTGTGCAGTGTATCTATTCTGTCAACAGGCAGTACACTCTATTATGCTTAAAATAGAGTGGAAAAAAACATCCGATACTCAGTCTTGTATTGTCAGACCCCTCTCCTGCAGCAGAGGTCATTATCAATATCTTGAAATATTTATGATACTTAAACGTTGACAATGCCAAGCTATTGGATTGGGTGTGATCTTGCATACTCACTTTGTAATATTCCTTTTAGTCTGGAGACAGTATTGAAGATACTGTTTTTTTTGCAAAATGTGTGCACATTACATATAAAGTGTTTTGCACCTAATATGTGGGAACTTCCTTTTAAGCCAAATGACAGTGCTGAGGTCTGGAGCCCCATACTGTAGCTATCATAACTTCAACACAGTGTCTCATGAGCGTCATCCATGTAGTCATACATCCGGCTACGTACACAGCTACGTAGGGCCTCTGTTGTCATGTGCTACTCTGATATAGAAGTCCAGTATTTTCCCAACAGTTATTGTTGTGGGACACCTGGAACACTTCCTTCTTGGGGTGTAGATGACCCCGAGGTGCAAGATCCTCTAGCCATAAGCGACAACTACAAGTGATTCAGTGTCCTCAGCTGTTTAGTCTCTCTATTGAAGAATGTTGATTCCCCTCAGCAAACTAGTTAGAACCTCCTACCAGAGGAAGAGTTCTTCAGAATTGATTTGGCATCTCAACCCAACACAGTCTCACAAAAAACGTGTAATAGCCACGTTGGTCGACAGGGCAAAACGTAGTATATTTAAGCAATAGCTCACGACAGGCCGTGGTATATGCTCATTATATCACAGCTAAGGGGCGTGGTTCGGCCCGACGCGAAGCGGAGGGTCGACAACCCCCTTAGCTGTGATATAATGAGCATATATCACGGCCTGAAGTGAGCTATTGCTTTTATAAAACGGTTACCAAGTGTGGCAATATGAAAGAAAAATACACACTCTAATTTAAATAGTTTTTATTAGTAAATAATGATGTTCAAAATAAAATAGTCCCTCCGTTGCCTTCTGCACGAAACATAGTGCGAGGTGGTTGCTATGCAACAACACTAACAGCTAGCGAACATATTAGACAGAGAGCGTTGATCCATTATTTGGCTATTTATTTACATTCATGTGTATGTTGCCGTTTATTGTGCAGCCACTGAAAAACTGTCCAGCATCAGTAACATGGCTTACGAGGTTACTTGTATAGGTTGAGGTTGTTCTAGGCTGTTGCTTGGCATGGTGAGAATATTGCTCCACTTTCTCCGGTCCCCGAGATTGGGCTTCCAGTAGCTCTGGAGAGAGCTTTCGCACCTGTGGCCATACGGTCATAATTTCTCTGCTTTGTTTCAAGACCCGCTTCAGAAAGCTTTTGAATGGTGGTTCTTTCCCAGTTGGTCTGCCTGCTCTTCACGTAGCTCTGCATGTCGTCGTTTAGGTGCTTTTTTTTCCGGGAGATAGGCACTCCTCAATCCACTCCTCCATAGTAAGACCCCCCCGGAGGTCGAAGTTAATCTTAAATGTTTCCATCTTATGCTTTGTAAGTTTGTTTTGTAACGGAAGAAATGTAAATATATTTATAAAACTGACAAGTCAAATCAAGCAATCTGATTGGTCGATAGTGTTTTTGCGGACCTCTTTGATTACAGATTTGAAAACATCGTTGCTTGCTTTAAAAGTAGCACAACTCATTATGTCAAAGCTTGGAAAGTATCTAGATACCCCTGCCCTAATGCCAAAGGAACTGCACACTGAATATGTTTTGCCGTTTGATGTCTATGTCTGGACCGCTGCGTAAAAAGGAGGGTTTCTGCCCCGTTACTTCTCCGCTGCTTTCTTGTTCCAGTATGAAAAGCAAACTGCAAGCAGTTTGCTTTTCAGCCCAACGATATACTGTTTTTCTCAGACGCGGAGGGATACTGATTTGTTGTGAAAAGTAACTTACAATTCTACCCGTGGTATACGCTCAGTATATCACGGCTAAGAACCAATCAGATTGCTTGATTTGACTTGTCCGTTTTATAATCACAAATAACCCTCTCAAGACGTGACATGGATACAATATTGTGTAAACAAATACATGGAGCTCAAATAATCTTGGTAATGTCTATCAAACTATGGATCCTACAAATCCACTGGAAGAAACTCATCTAACTGATCTTTTTTTTTTTTAAATCAACAAAAAAAACACAATGCTAACGCTGAGCCTCTGAACTAGCAACGAGCGAAAAATGCTAACAGATGACTGTACCGAAATTCACTCACAAAACCTTATTATTTATCTTTGCTGCACATCCAACCCATCGTTTCACATCGTGAGGGGACACAGAATCGAGGGGTACCCTCATTATCACTCAATTATACGAACTCTCGGAGATAATAACAAGAACACACATCAAAACATGTGGCGCTAGGTAGCTAAAAACACTAACATGGCTCACCTGTGTGGTAGTCTGGTCAAAAGTGGTCTTCAATGGGATTAAAACGATAAAAACGCTGCTGAAGTTAATCCATAGGTTAATCCAATGTGTCCCTTTGAATGATTTCTGATAATCCATCAGCAATACACCTGCTTTTCGGTTTCCAGATGTCAGAGCTAGAGACAGCTTCACTCTGGAGCAAAACTGGGTGCACGAAGCCCCCACCTTTTTGTTTTACCGTGTGTGTGTGTGGGGAGATTCCCCTTCGATTCTATTGGCTCTAACGGTCAGAAAGAGATGTCAATCACCAAAATTGACCAATGGGTTCCAGAGAAACGGTAAAACCCCCATTTCCACCCAAATCACCTCAGAGGTGGAGTTTTTTTTGCTAAACCTCTCTAAAAAGGTCAAATGTCACTTGTTTTGCATCAATCTTGATACAGGGTACTTGTTATATGTTGTGCTTTGGATTCCTAAAGCTTTTAGTCTACCATACCATCATCCAAGGTTAGTTTTCACCATAAGTACAAAATACTTTTTGGACGGACACTATCATTTACAGTTTTTTACTGTGTTCAATCTGAATTTACTTTAAAATAAAAACATCTATATTGATTCAGACTCTTCTACATCCAACTCACAGGTTTATCATTACTTTGAGATCAAAGATTATTAATTTAACCCTTTTAGAAGATATGGTCATTTCTTCTGGGAATGTCATTTTCGAGCCTGAGACCTGAAAAACAGGCTCAGGGCTAAGTTTAACCCAGTGTTCATTACAGTGCATTGTCCCTGCGAAATAAACGATTAAATATATAAAATATAACATAAAAAGGCACACATGCTGAAAACCCAACCCCAGCAGGGGGTCTGGGAGGATTGTACCAACCTCTGGTCCACAGACAGCCGGTGCTCACACGCACCGTGAAGAAGTGGTCTGAGGAGTCTGAGGAGGCCCTGAAAGACTGTTTTGACACCGCGTGGGATGTGTTCACTGACTCTCACGGGGAGGACATCAACGGCCTTACAGACTGCATTACAGATTATATGAACTTCTGTGAGGAACACATCGTACCCACCAGGACAGTACAGTGTTTTCCCAACAACAAACCCTGGATTACCCCTGACATAAAGGCTCTCCTGAAGGACAAAAAGAGGGCCTTCAGATCTGGCAACAGAGAGGAGCTGAAGACAGTACAGAGGGAGCTGAGGTGGAAAATCAGAGAGGGGAAAAACAGCTACAGGAAGAGGATGGAGGAACAGCTGCTGCAGAGGAACGTCAGCGGAGTCTGGAGAGGCCTGAAAACCATCTCTGGCTACAAAGAGCCAGACTCCCAGGTCCGGGGGGACCGCCAGTGGGCAAACAACTTGAATAACTTCTTCAACAGATTTGATCAGTCATTCTGATTTGTTCATTTGTATCTGAAGTTGTACCCATGGATGCATAATGGGAATAGTTCTACCGCAAAGTTATTCTCCGTGGGGACTTCCGGCAACAATCTTGATTCTGATTGGCCAGAAGACTCGAAAAAACATCAACAAAGATGTTTTATTGAGAAGATGATCACTACGTGACAGCAGCTTTCAAAATCGTTCATGGTCTCCGGTACTTCCAGTCCAACGCCGACTGCATGCACAGCGTTAGAACATCGGGCCTTCAAAATAAAAGTTTGACTTTTTTCTAACCCTTTTTCTTTTTCCAATAATTTTTTTCTTCACTCAAACATCTGCGACCCACTCGAAACGGGTCCGCGACCAACTTTTGGGTCGCGACCCACCAGTTGAGAACCACTGTTGCACACCGCTCTATACTGCACATTTGTGATCAAACTACAGAAAAGCAAGTTTACGGAAACTTCAAGTAGCTTATAATGATGCCATGAGAATATTGCTGAAGAGACCTCGATGGTCTAGTGCAAGTGAAATGTTTGTGGCTGCAGGAGTCAATACTCTACAAGCTGTTTTAAGAAGTCTCATGTATTTGCCGGCTTAATGACTCTGATAATGAAATCCTCTTGGCCTTATCGAACAGAAGGCTTAGTACTACACGCTACCAATCACAGCTGTGGAGACATTGGTATAGTTGTCTCTTTGTAGGACACTGATTTAAATTATTCTTAAACTACGAATTATTTTTATGCTGTGTATATAATTTATTATATGTAATTTATTATATGTAATGTCTTGTCTTTTATCTGGACCCTGAGTCTGTAATAAAGTGTTGATTGATTGACTTTGGGATTACTTTTAGCGATGAAAGGCTTACAAATAACATTTATTAATATTATTACCTTATGAAGTGGTGAGCTTCCATCATGTTTTCATGGATTCATTTTGACAAATTATTTTCTAATGATAAAAAGGATGCAAGTTTAATTGTAGATATGGAAATCAACATCTTAAGTCCCAAGATCCTCCCACAATGTCCTGCAGTTCCTGTTTATAACCTAAACACATGAGATGCTAACTGATCAAACATTAGATGCAGCATTGAAATGATAACCAGGAAACACTGATTCTGCCGTTCTGTGTTCCTGTGTCCCCCCCTGCTGCTGTTCTGTGTTCCTGTCCATCTGTCCCCTGCTGCTGTTCTGTGTTCCTGTGTCCCCCCCTGCTGCTGTTCTGTGTTCCTGTCCATCTGTCCCCTGCTGCTGTTCTGTGTTCCTGTGCCCCCCCCCCGCTGCTGTTCTCTGTGTGTGTGTGTGTGTGTGTGTGTGTTCTGTGTCCCCCCATGCTGCTGTTCTGTGTCCCCCCCCATGCTGCTGTTCTGTGTCCCCCCCTGCTGCTGTTCTGTGTGTCCCCCCCCTGCTGCTGTTCTGTGTTCCTGTCCCCCCCCCATGCTGCTGTTCTGTGTGTGTGTGTGTGTTTGTGTTTCTGCTGCTGTTCTGTGTTCCTGTGTCCCCCCCCCATCCTGCTGTTCTGTGTGTGTGTGTGTGTGTGTGTGTGTGTGTGTGTGTGTGTGTGTGTGTGTGTGTGTGTGTGTGTGTGTGTGTGTGTGTGTGTGTGTGTGTGTCTGCTGCTGTTCTGTGTGTGTCCCCCATGCTGCTGTCTGTGTGTGTGTCCCATGCTGCTGTTCTGTGTCCCCCCCTGCTGCTGTTCTGTGTTCCTGTGTCCCCCCCTGCTGCTGTTCTGTGTTCCTGTCCATCTGTCCCCTGCTGCTGTTCTGTGTTCCTGTGTCCCCCCCCCCCCGCTGCTGTTCTCTCTGTGTGTGTGTGTGTGTGTGTGTGTGTGTGTGTGTGTGTGTGTGTGTGTCCCTGCTGCTGTTCTGTGTGTGTGTGTCCCATGCTGCTGTTCTGTGTCCCCCCCATGCTGCTGTTCTGTGTCCCCCACCCCATGCTGCTGTTCTGTGTCCCCCCCTGCTGCTGTTCTGTGTGTCCCCCCCTGCTGCTGTTCTGTGTTCCTGTCCCCCCCCCATGCTGCTGTTCTGTGTGTGTGTGTGTGTGTGTGTGTGTGTGTGCTGCTGTTCTGTGTGTGCGTCCCCCATGCTGCTGTTCTGTGTCCCCCCCTGCTGCCGTTCTGTGTTCCTGTGTCCCCCCCCTGCTGCTGTTCTGTGTTCCTGTCCATCTGTCCCCTGCTGCTGTTCTGTGTTCCTGTGTCCCCCCCCATGCTGCTGTTCTGTGTTCCTGTCCCCCCCCCCATGCTGCTGTTCTGTGTTCCTGTCCCCCCCCCATGCTGCTGTTCTGTGTGTGTGTGTGTGTGTGTGTGTGTGTGTGTGTGTGTGTGTGTGTGTGTGTGTGTGTGTGTGTGTGTGTGTCTGCTGCTGTTCTGTGCGTGCGTCCCCCATGCTGCTGTTCTGTGTGTCCCCCTGCTGCCGTTCTGTGTTCCTGTGTCCCCCCCTGCTGCTGTTCTGTGTTCCTGTCCATCTGTCCCCGGCTGCTGTTCTGTGTTACTGTGTCCCCCCGCCATGCTGCTGTTCTGTGTGTGTGTGTGTGTGTGTGTGTGTATGTGTGTGTGTGTGTGTGTGTGTGTGTCTGCTGCTGTTCTGTGTGTGTCCCCCATGCTGCTGTCTGTGTCCCATGCTGCTGTTCTGTGTCCCCCCCTGCTGCTGTTCTGTGTTCCTGTCCATCTGTCCCCTGCTGCTGTTCTGTGTTCCTGTGTCCCCCCCCCCCCCATGCTGCTGTTCAGAGTGTGTGTCCCCCATGCTGCTGTTCTGTGTGTCCCCCTGCTGCTGTTCTGTCTGTGTGTGTGTGTGTGTGTGTGTGTGTGTGTGTGTGTGTGTGTGTGTGTGTGTGTGTGTGTTTGTGTGTGTGTCCCTGTTGCTGTTCTGTGTTCCTGTGTCCCCCCCATGCTGCTGTTCTGTGTGTGTGTGTCCCTGCTGCTGTTCTCTGTGTGTGTGTGTGTGTGTGTGTGTGTGTGTGTGTGTGTGTGTGTGTGTGTGTGTGTGTGTGTGTGTGTGTGTATGTGTGTGTGTGTGTGTGTGTGTGTGTGTGTGTGTGTGTGTGTCATGCTGCTGTTTTCCAGTAAAAGCTCCAGTCATTAAGGAGCATCTTAATTGAGAGGGATCGAGCAGCAGATCCTCTCTTCCTGGAATGTTCAATCCAGCAACGCAGTGACCGGCCTTTATTCTCCACATCTTCATCTTCCTCTTCCTCTCAGGCCTCTTCACCTGCATTGGGTTTCTTCCTGCTGTATATGAAATGCTATCTGAACGTTTGAACAATCCAGAAATGTCATGTTCTGGAAATCTAAGAGAGTGTTAACCTCTTAAGCCCTGAGCCTGTTTTTCAGGTTTCAGGCTCGAAAATGCCACTAACACAACAAAGACTATATCTTCACTTCTAAAAGGGGTAAATTAATAATCTTTTCTCTCAAAGTAAGGTTACATCTGTGAGTTGGATGTAGAAGTGTCAGAATCAATATAGATGTTTTTATTTTAAAGTAAATTCAGATGGAACATAGTAAAAACATGTAAATTCTAATGTCCGCATAAAAAAAAAACATTACTTATAGTAAAAACCACCCTTGAATGATGGGTTAGTAGACTAAAAGCTTTAGGAATCCAAACTATAACATATAATAAGTACCCTGTATCAAGATTGATGCAAAACAAGTTAAATTTGACCTTTTTAGAGAGGTTTAGAAAAATAAAGTCCAGGCGGACTCACCTCTGGGTAATTTGGGAACCATCAGTTCCATTTGAACTTTTTCACTGTAAAAATCATTTTATTACTTTGAATTATCACTATAGGTATTCATTCCATCCAAATACAACTGTTGTGAAAAAAAAAAAAATATAAGAACATACTGTTATCCTCTTAGGCAAGGCAAGTTTATTTATATAGCACTTATAGGCCCCACGGACCGAAATCGCGTCATTTGCAGGAAACAACGTCGAAGGAACCTTACTATTTAATAAACTATGAATATTTTATATCCATATAACGGGAAAAAACTCATTTAAATGATCTTTTTCATTTTCTTTTTTAAAAAAAACACAATGCTAACAGTGAGCATCTGAATTAGCCCCGAGCGAAAAATGCTAACCTATTACAGCACCGAAAATCACTCCTAGCTCCCTTATTACTTATCCTAGCTCCCTTATTACTTATCCTAGCTGCACATCCAACACATCGTTTTTGATCGTAAAGACACAGAATCTAACGGTGCCCACCTCAACACTGAAAGATACAAACTTGCGACGTTATCAACAAAAACGTACATCAAAACAAGTGGCGCTAGGTACTAGCATGCGCTAGGCTAATGGCTTACCTTCCTCTTTGCCTGGTCTAAACTGGTCTTCAATGGCATTAAAACGATAAAAACGATGATGTAGTTAATCCATAGGTTAATATCCAATGTGGCTGTGTCCCCTTTGAAATGTTCTGATAATCTATAAGAAATAAAACTGCAATTCCGTTATCTGCTGTCCGCTCTGTGCTCCGTGTGCTCTGGGTTCTGCTGTAATGCCTGCTTCTTAGTAGTAAACAATAAATGAAGTCGGCTGCGTAATGTACTTAAACTGGCTGGCATTCTTTATACTTTACGCAGGACCATATCTCTGGAACCCATTGGTCGATTCATGTGATTTACACATTTTTCTTAACCATCAGAACCAATAGAATCGATGGGCAGTTCCCAAATCAACGTAAAAATTACCATAGCGGACGTAATAGAGAAGCGAACAAAGCATATCTGAAAGTGCACGCCTGGACGGCAAAATGTTATACCCAGTATATTGCCATAAATATGATGAAGGACTATCAGTCAAAATGTCTACGTGACACAAAGACATTGGATTAACCTTGAGCGGCGTTTTTATTCCGGTGAACACAACTTTTGATCACAAATCAAAAAAGGTAAGACGAAATTATTGTAATATTTTTTAAACCGGATGTTGTTTACTTTCTCTTTTCTGGCTGATAGCTCCGCAATTCGGGGGCGTACAGTGATGATATTATATGTCTGGAATCTGTGGAGTCTCAGCTTTAAATCGTATATCTTGTTTGTGCAGTTACGATAAGTAATAAGGGCATTTCTACCGTGAGTGCTGTGCAAAATCCGTTAGCATTAGTTAGCATTTTTTCGCTCCATGCTAATTCAAAGGCTTGCTATTACTCTTGTGTTTCTTTTAGCTAAAAATGGTTCACATTGTCAGTTAGCGGAGTTTCTTAGCGTTAAAAGGGTATGGAACATTAATAGTTTCATAAATGTTAAGAAGCCCTGAGACATAGTCTCGTAAAAAAACTGTGGGGGGGGTCCACTGGGGGGACCCTCGGGCTTAAGAGGTTAAGTACAGTCAAAGTATTTTTTGTATTTTTGTAAAGTTGAGGCAATTGAACCATTCCATTTTGATTGTATGTTTTTTATATGAGTTATGTACTATGCAGAGTTCAGATGAAGAACTCATTGATTTCAGTATTATACACACCTTTTAGGTGTGTAAGGAGGGACTGCTAGAAATTAAAATCAATGTTTAATAGCATAATGTAGCTTAAACATACGGTCAGTTTAAATGCTATTTTATTCTGGAAAAAACCGGAAGTTCTCAATACCAAGCTTTTATTCTGAAAATCCTTCATGACGACATCCGGGACTACCGTCCATTAGTATCATTAAAGTGGCTATTGACGCCGTTAACATGTATTACATATAAAGTTATGAAAGAGATAAGGAGGAGAAAATGCATGTGGAAGTAAGCAATGAATGTAAAATGTCGAAATCATCTGTTTAACGCGATATCGGACACAGAAGAACGAGGGGGGAGTCCCCTACGTCACTACAGCTCAGAGAGGAGGAGCGAACAGCCAGCAAGCGGGAAAGACGAAGGCTTGTGAGATCTTCTGCACGGCCAACACAGGGAGAGGAAGCTGCAGCCTTTCTCTCCTGACTGAACAATATCCTGTTTGTAACATTACCGCGCCTTTATTTTTAATTAAAGTACCAATTTGACACCATCTCAGAGACTCCATTTAGTCTCCTTTCAAAGCTTCTCTCCTGGACGCGAGAATAACCAACATAGATAACACTACAGAGGAGCTACTGGAGGGCTTCTCACGTGAGCAGCTGGTCTGTGTGGCTGAACATTTCCGTTTGGATGTTGGGGTTAAGAGGATGAAGGAAAACATAAGAGGGATTGTTAGAGCAAATCTGTTCGAGTTAGGTGTTTTCAAAGGGGGAAAAATTACTGTTGATCCTGGCAGAGACAGTGTCAACGTGTCTGGCTGCCGTGATACAGACCTGACTTTTGAACAAAGAGAGAGACTGTTAATGTTGCAGGTAGAAATTAAAAGGCTTGAGTTAGAGGAGCGGAGGTTGGGTTTACCTGCTGGTGGTGCAAGTCAGGCCTCTAGTTTCCCTGGTAGAGCTACTCCATTTGACGTTGCCGGTAATCTGTGGGTTGTGCCTCAGTTTAATGAACGAGATCCAGATCCATTTTTCTCCTTGTTTGAGCGTGTGGCTGAGAGCAGAGAGTGGTCAGATGCTAATAGCACCTTATTGCTGCAGTGTGTGCTAACAGGTAGGGCCCAGGAAGCTTATTCTGCTTTAAAGGTGGCGGACAGCAAAGTGTATCTAATGGTTAAAACTGCTGTGTTGAAGGCTTACGAGTTAGTCCCTGAGGCCTATCGACAGAAGTTCAGGTCCTGGGAGAAGTCTAGCGGACAGACCCATGTTGAGTTTGCCAGGGATCTGATTACTTTTTTCAGTAGGTGGTGTAAATCCCTGAATGTTGAAACGTATACTGCAATATGTGAGTTGATAGTGTTGGAGCAATTAAAAAATTCTGTACCCAGTCACATTGCGGTTTACATCAGCGAGCGTAAAGTGAAGACTGCTGCAGAGGCTGCTGCTCTGGCAGATGATTATGTGCTAACGCACAGGGGCGGTCGCGACTTCAGGGTCCAGGATGAAGGGGATATGTATCGTACAGGGAGATGGGAAGAGAAAGCAAATCCGCACTGGGGTGAGCGTGAGATGCGAGGTCAGCCACAGGGTGATTCAGAAATTTGTCATTACTGCAGGGAGAGAGGGCACTGGAAGGCTGACTGTCCAAAAGCTAAGGCTAAAAGGGAGAACTGTGTAGGCCAGTTTAACTCTGCTGCTTGTGCTCTGTCTGTGGTGCCGTTACCTGTCATCTCTCCCTGTCAGCAGATTAATGAGCCATGCGGGTGGAAGGACCCAGTGTTTTCTGCATTTGTGTCAACCGGATACGTGTCATTGGTGGGAAGTGATATCAGCGTGCCGGTAAAGATTTTGAGAGACACTGCATCGTATGATTCCTACATTCTGAGCTCTGTGTTACCGTTTTCGGATTAATCTGGAACTGGGGATTTTGTCCGGATGAGAGGTATGGTAATGAATGTTGTGCCTGTTCCTCTGCATTCTGTTGTGCTTAACTCAGGTCTGGTGCAGGGTGAGGTCGCCATGGGGGTCCGTCCTGTAATGCCAATTGGTGGTGTGGATGTTATCCTGGGTAACGGCCTGGCTGGCAGCCGTGTGTGGGCTGAGGGTCCACCGCCTACCATGCAGTCATCTTCACCCACTGTGACTGTTAAGGCAGAGGAGAATGTCAAGTGCTCTGCTGCAGTGTTGGTGGCTTGTTCTGTGAGCCGTGCACAGGAGGAATCTGAGCAGGGTGAAGAGTTCAGTGCGACAGATTCAGTGGTTATTCCTGACTTGTTGTTGTCGGTATCCCGCAGTGAGTTGGTGATGGAGCAGAAAGCGGATGTCTCCCTCAGTCCGTTTTTTGAGGCGGTTCTCTCCACCGGGGATGGAAATGATGTCACCAGGGGTTGTCAGCTGCAAGGGGGATTGCTAGTCAGAAAGTGGTGGTCACGTGGGAAAAGCTTCATTGGTGGGCCAGTGTATCAGATTGTGGTTCCTGTTTCGGGAGGAGGTCCTCAGAAAAGCTTATGGGCAGTCGGGACATCTGGGCGTAAACATGTGCTTACCTGTTGCGGTATTTCTTTTGGCCTGGTTTGAGGAGAGATGTGTCTCGGCATGTTGGGTCATGTCACGCATGTCGGACGGGTGGGGCAGTTCGGCAGCGACCTGGGGGTCAGGTTTTGGGTTTGTTGCCGGGGTCTAGGTTGCAGTTTCTGGAGGGACATTCCGGGTTCTTCCAGGTGCAGGGTCAAGGGACTGGCCAGAGTGGTCTTCTGTCCACGCCGGAATATCGGAGAAGAGCTCCTAGCTATTTGGGTACTAATGGTGTTCTTAGGGGAACTCCTTTCTTATGGGGGGGGTGTGACGACCCCTCCACACCACGTGGGGTGCCGTCTGGTTGTGGGTGTGCTTTGTGGGTGTTCACAGGTTCATGGCTGATGAGTCTCACCTGTGGGAGGATACCTGCCTGATGAGCTGCACCTGGAAAGGAAAAGGATATAGGAGGAGCCCAGCCGTTACGTCGCTCTCACTCCTTTGGGCACTCACTCCGAGCCAGCTTCGGGGACCTGTTGCTGATTCTCTTCACTTCATTGGTTATTGAGAATAAACTATTGTTATTTTCTTACTCTTCGTCTCGCCTCCCTGCTTTTTGTTGCAGCCCAGCAGCCGGGTTGTAACAACTACAGTGAGTTGTATTCAAACTACAGTGAGTTTTATTTAAACTACAGTGAGTTGTATTTAAACTACAGTGAGTTGTATTTAAACTACAGTGAGTTGTATTTAAACTACAGTGAGTGTGGAGGCTTTTTTATACCAAGAAAATATCTCATTACTGAATGACTGATCACTTCAATCCTAGTTTTAATATCAGATCATTATTAATAGAAACCCTGATATTTAAACATTGCAACTTCTCTGAATAAAAACAATGCATGGCAGAGGAATGATTGTTCAATGAGAGATTGATGTATTTGTTGTGTGTTTATTCTATAAAGCTTTACTGGACAATTTAGGATGTACTTAAAGCAATTAGCCACTTAAAGCCTTCACTTCCAGCAGCTCCATCCTCTTGGAGCTCCACAGCGGCTCTGAGCTGTAAATCACAGCCTGACGTGGAAAATGAAGAGCTATAACGATGCAGCTTGACGGAATATTTGCCCGTAAGAGGAAGACGTTTAACATGGAGGGGTCAGAGGAGCACTAACGCATGTAGAGTCTCTACTTTAAAGAGTCCTCTCCTGCTGATGTTCAGGTGTATATCAGTATGTAGTGTCTCTACTTTAAAGAGTCCTCTCCTGCTGATGTTCAGGTGTATATCAGTATGTAGTGTCTCTACTTTAAAGAGTCCTCTCCTGCTGATGTTCAGATGTATATCAGTGTGTAGTGTCTCTACTTTAAAGAGTCCTCTCCTGCTGATGTTCAGGTGTATCTCCGTATGTAGTGTCTCTACTTTAAAGAGTCCTCTCCTGCTGATGTTCAGGTGTATATCAGTATGTAGTGTCTCTACTTTAAAGAGTCCTCTCCTGCTGATGTTCAGGTGTATATCAGTATGTAGTGTCTCTACTTTAAAGAGTCCTCTCCTGCTGATGTTCAGGTGTATATCAGTATGTAGTGTCTCTACTTTAAAGAGTCCTCTCCTGGAGACTTCAAATGACAGATAATGTCGTTTCCCTGCAGAGATGATCACATTCCCAGGAGCAGGAATAAAGAGGGAATAGTGTCTCCTGATTATCTTTTTGCCTTTAGTACGTTCTTCTACTTTAAGTAAGGACCTTTTGTTTTTGAGCTTTGTTTTGAGTCGAGATTGTAGGACAACAGTAAGGACAAAGTGTCTTCACATCTGTCCTTGGAGATGTTGCACATGGAGCTGCTGGGATGCAGGAAACACCTCAGATCTGACTGTGAAGTATTTGGTAACACATCAGAAAACATGTGTGAGGATTTAAAGAACTCATCTTCCTCATCTTCCTCTTCCTCTCCGTCTGCATTCCTCCTCTTGTTTTCTGCCTCCTCTGTAATGGCAATGCAATGTTCTCTCTACAGCTCATCAGCAGCAGCACTGTTTAATTGCATTAGTGTGTGTGTGTGTGTGCTCTTGGACATGATTCACTTTGTTTTTGGTAACAAAAGCTGGTCGTGTTCATCCAGGAATGAACAAGTAGTCTTCTGACTGGTAGAGAGGAGGAGGAGGATTTACAAACATCTCGACTTTTACCGTGAAGCCTCTTCACAGTTTCTACCTGGTTCTCGAGGAGTTTCCTGTGACATCACATCATGGCTGACAGAAAGACAACATGGAGAGAACTAGATTCAAAGAGGAAGCAGAGCTACATCTTGTCTGAAAGCTGCTGTGTTGCACGTTAACCAACAGAACATGTGGGGTTCCTCAAGGCTCCATCCTGGGGCCACTTCTCTTTAACCAACAGAAAATATCAAAATTACAGTTTGTCTTTACTTTCACTTTGCAAAGAAGAGAATCTCTGTGTCTTCAGGTGTGTTGAATCCCAATGATGATGGTTAACACACACACACACGCACACACACACACACACACACACACACACACACACACACACACACACCCTGATCGATCAAACCAACACACTGATTCTAAATGTCGTACACAGTGATTACAGATGAACTTCCTTGTTCAGTGTCACCTGACCGGTGTGTTCACTTCCTGTATATTGCCCTTCAGTGTTTTATTGTCAGAGTTTCACAGTCTACTGTACATTTTCAACTTTGTGATGCAGTTTTAATTCTATTTTGAGATGTTTAAATTCTACTATTCTTTATTTCTACTCTTACATGTGCCTTGTTTTGTTTTGTTGATTTGTATGGTTCTGGGATGCAAACATTTCCCAATTTAGCATCAATAGAGTACCCTTTATTCTTATCTTATCTTATTGAGGAAGTATTACTCTTATTTCGGCTTCAGTTTATCCCTTGCTAAAGGACTGCTGGTCCTAACTGGTGGCATGTTGACTCTGGTTTGATATTAACTGTGTGAAGTTCACCAACTCTGAGAGGACTTTTTAGATGTATTAAAATATGCTAAACGTATTTCCAACCCTTAGGAAATGCACATAATCTCCAGACTGCAGTAGATCTGACTGAAGAAAGCCTCTCTCTCTCGCTCTTTGACTGAGGAGCGACTGGAGGTCTGGTTCAGAGACTTCACGTTGTTAGGAACATTTCAGATGTGTAAATGCATTAGTTAATCCGTCCGCCTGCATCACGGATGAGAGCTGACGCCAGGGTAGGATTTTCACGGCGGCCATGACGGCCATGGCCGTCGTAGCCCCTCGGTCTGGCCGTTATGCCCCACAAATAATTGTACGTCCTACGGCCACCATGGCCTGTGTGCCCCTGATACTGTTAAAATCTCGAAGTTGCTTTAAAAGCGACAGAACAGTGTTTTCTGAACTGCATTATGCTGCGTTCACAACGGACGTGATGCGAATATTCTCATCGCTCTAACCGCTGGAGTTTCACCGCGGCTGTCAGCTGTGTTTACTCCTGTCATTCAAACAGAACGCGCTGGAGAGGGGGCGGGGCTTATTTCCATGTAAATACTGTGGTGGAAACCAACTGCTACAAAATGAACATATTTTACCGTGATTTATTGTAATACACGTTTCAAAATGATGCCGAAGTAACTAAATACTGATACCGGTTAGTAAAAAACATAAATTAATGCTTTGACAAGCCTGCAGATAAGACGGCAAGCGAGAAACCTTTTAAAATGCGTGTTTTCTGAATGGATCAATCAGGCTAAACTAACCTGTAGCTGCTCCGTCCACACTCACAACAACGTCCTAAAGACAGAATTAAAGCAGCGATTGTATTCGCCATGACAGTCTGTGGCTTGTACATGTTTAACTTTTGTCCAGTTTCTGACCAGAGCTGTGAGGAGTTGATTAAAGATACTCTCGTACACACATACACACACGCGCGCGCACACACACTTCACTGTGCACCGCTGAATGATGTATGTGCAGAGTTTGACCCTTGAAGGCTGTTTCTTCTGCTCTGAAATGGAATATATTTGTTACATATTAATAGAATTTTAGATTTTTTGATTTGATTTTGGATTTGTGAATGGGAGAAGTAGTATATGGAAAACATACCAAACAATAATTATTCAAAGTAAAGTATTTTATTTTATATACGGTAATACTAAGGAGGCATAGGCCTATATGATGATATCATGTTTGACATTATTGATATTAAAAAAGTGATTTGTTTTCCATGTCATTCGTGTGTTTTTCTTATAAAAAAGTGAAGTTATTTATTTGCAAGCTCCAAATCCAAATGTTTCCCTCAATGGCCTTTGCGCCCTGAAAACATGTGTAACACCAAAGGCCAAATGGCCTTGCCCCTAAAATGACGAAATTCCAAGCCTGGCTGACGCTAATCAACGCTCTGCTATTTGGACTAATCTCCCGCAGATGAAAGAGGACGGAGATAAAGGGACAGAGGAGCTTTCAGAAGTCTAATCCCAATCCATTGTCCATCCGTTGGCATGTGTTTAGTCTCATCAACACGAGGTCCTCTTCCTCTTTCATTCCCACTCTTTAAGTCTTCCTCGTCTTCATCCTGCTCTCTGCCACATGTCATACTAATCCTCAGACTCCTGCTGAAAGATATTTAAAATACTTATCACTTCTTCATGCATTTGTATTCATGCTGGACTTCCTTTCTTGTGCTACCTAAACTTCACACTCCTTTTCCCATGATGCAGCTCACATGGTAATCATTGAAGGAAAGGATGTCTACACTTCATCCCTAAATACCATTCAGCATGCTTTATGCATCCTGAGGTGGAGGAAGAGCTTTATACGCAACTAAAAGAAGCAATATTGCATTGTAAAAGACTTCATCAGGCATCCAAATATACTTAGAGTAAAGACAGTAAAAGTACTGACTATGCAGAATCACAGGTAACACATGAGTGTATTAGGATGATTGATGCATTTCATCATTACACCAGATCAGCAGGGAGTTGGATAGATGTAAGGGAGTAGAAGAATAAAGCAGCACTTCATAGAAATACTAAGTACTACAATACTTGAGTAAATGTACTTAGTTACTTTCCACCACTGCTTATACCATGCTGTCCTTTACCCATGATGCAGCAGAATATGCAGTCATTAGCCAAAGTCAGTGTGTTTCTAAGCCAATACTTCCTAATCAACATGCTAAAGAATCCTAGTGTTTAAAGGAAGTCAGAACAGAGATGAATGGAGTGTTGTATTCATGTTGATATGCTGTGTCTCGTCAACTGTGTTCAATGTTTGTCAAGTTTCAGTTTTATTCATGTTTTATGTTTTTGTTTGGTTCCAGGGTTTTACTTTGATAGTCTGTCCTCCTCATGTGTTTGTCGCGCATTTTCCCCGCTTCGTCTGTTTACCTGGTGATTGTTAGTCATTATTGTCTGCACCTGGTGATGTCTGTATATATATATATATTTATATATATATATGTTTTTTGGAAACACAGCATTATTGTATCTTGTATCAACAAATCAAGTAAAGACTCCTTTGTGCTTGAATCCTGTGCTTTTGGGTCCGCACTTTGTACGTCCGTACCAGAATATTTAAAGTGAGGACAGAGTAAATCCAGTAGTTCTTCACTTCCTGTCAGAGAAGCTTCTCTCAGAGGATCCAACAACTGTAATCCTGCTGCAGACGGCTGGCTTCACACTGATCTGATCATTAGTATTCATGCTGGATTATTCTAAACAACGCCTCTCTTCTTCTCTCAGATACTGAGACCATCTCCGTCATGTGCTGTAATCCTGCTGCTCTCCAGATAATGCAACACTAATCTGTGCTGCCACCCATTTGTATTCATAATGACTGAGCTAATCAACAGGGGGGCCTTAATGCTTTCTCCAAACACATCTGCATGTAACGAGGAAACAGGAAGGGATTAACGCCTCTGGAGTCTGTTAGAATTTACAAAGACTGTAAAGGGAAACACTCTGGCGCCCTAAAGTTAGTTTGTGCATAACTGAAAGAAGCAATATTGTAAACGTCCTGCATTCAAAACACTAATTTACTAAGAGTTCAAAACTGCTGGCGTCCAATTATACTTAAAGTACAGACAGTAAAAGTACTGGTTCTGCAGAATCACAGATAATAAATGGGTGTATAATGATGATTAATGCATTCATGTGTTCATCACAGCTGGTACAGGTGGAGCTCATTTTCGTGACTTTATAAACTGCTGCTGGATATCTGAACCTGTTACTATTAGTGGAGAAAAAGTTCAATATTAGCTTTAAAAAAGTAGAAGTACTTCTTTCTCCATCCCAACTAACACAGTGTCCACATTAAAAACAGGGACCAAATCACCCAAAATGAGCACATAGAGAGGTGACTTCTGTTGTGATCCCTGAAGGCAGCATGATGCCACACTGAAGGACCACCGAGACCTTAAAGCTGATTGAGTTTTAGAGATGTTCTCTTCCTTCCCTCAGTTCTCTCTGAAGCAGCCGAGGCGTAAACTATCTGAAATTGATTTGCATTCAGGACAAACAGAGCTCCTTATCAGCAGGCAGAGTTTAACAGAGGACACGGGGGCGTGTGTGTCTCTTGATATGACAGTCCTCCCCTCTTTTATCACTCGTTTGATTCTTCACATCAAAAAGGACCTGAGAGTCATCCTGAAACACCGACAGGTGACAGAGACCTCATTTATCTTCACTTAAACACTTTCTAAGTTAAACAAGTTCACAGTTTGTTTTAGAGCAAATTATCTGAGTGATCACTGTGCTGTAGCCACAATTAGGGACACTAAGGTCCTAAAGGGTAAACCTCGTATTATTATTAAGAGAGACATTAAACATTTTGTGGAGCAGGGTTTTGTTCATGATCTGTTTGATTTTGATTGGGGTAAAATCGATCTGTGTGCTGATGTAGAAGCTGCATGGTCTTATTTATTCTCAGAGGTAGAATGGCTGCGTTTTAGGCAGCTAAGGAATAGCTTCACTTCACATGTCAAAAGTGCTAAATCAAAGTACGATCTGTCAGTAACCACAAAGAATCTGAACAACCCTAGAAAATTCTGGAAAGCCATAAAATCGATATCCACCGGTGAGATCCGTAATGAGCTACCTCCGTGCATTACCACAGCTTCTGGCTCTATATCGGACAGGGCTACTATGCTAAATTGCTTTAATGAGCATTTTGTGTCCTGTGGTTCTCTGTTTGATTCTGTTTCTAATTCTGCTTCTGTGAACACTACAGTATGTGACTCTGAAAAACGTGTTTTGGAAAACCCTTTTAGTTTTACCCCTTTTACTGTTGATGTTGTTCGTGAAGCTTTAACCAAGTTAGATCCTAAGAAACCGGCCGGCCCGGACAACGTAGAACCTTTCTTTTTAAAGATAGCTGCAGTTTTATTGCTCCACCTCTCACTACTCTTTTTAACCTCTCCCTCAGCTCAAACACAATTCCAAAATTGTGGAAGTCAGCGTATGTCCTGCCTTTGCTAAAAGGAGGGGAGGCCACCTTATTAAATAATTATAGGCCAATCTCTAAGTTGTCAGTTCTGGCTAAGGTTCTTGAACGCCTAGTGAGTGAACAGGTAAAGGTTTTTTTATGTACAAATGACATCCTGTCTAAACATCAGTCAGGCTTCAGAAAGCAACACAGCACCATCACTGCCACAATGAAAGTGGTGAATGATGTGGCGAGTATTTTAGATAATAAGCAGAGTTGTGCAGCTCTATTTATTGACCTGTCCAAAGCATTTGATACGGTCGATCATCACATTTTAAAGCAGAGGCTAGCCAGTATAGGCATGTCCAGCCATGCAGTGGGTGGTTTGTGAACTACCTCTCTGAAAGGTCCCAATGTTTTTACTTTGATGGGCTGTCTTCTGAGTGGTTAAACATTGCTAATGGTGTTCCCCAAGGTTCTGTTTTAGGTACACTTTTATTCTCCATCTACATCAACAGTTTAGGTGAAAATGTGGATGAAGCTACTTTACATTTCTATGCGAATGATACCGTGATGTACTGTGCAGGTCCCTCCATTCAGGAGGCTGGTGTTAAATTACAGGCTGTTTTTAACATTATTCAGACTCAGCTCTCTGAACTAAAGCTTCTTTTAAATGTTGATAAAACCAAGGTAATGCTCTTTTCTAAAGCTAAAAAGACACCAGAGCCTGTTTTAGATATTGTAACTACGCAAGGAATAAAACTTGAAGTGGTTACCTGTTACAAATACCTTGGTATCTGGCTTGATGATTGTCTCACTTTTAAACTTCATGTCAATAACCTGCTTAAAAAGCTGAGGGTTAGGCTAGGTTTCTTCTTCAGGAACAAGTCCTGTTTCTCGCTTGAGGCCAGGAAAAGGCTCTGTGACCTTTTTACCTGTGCTGGACTATGGTGATTTGATGTCTATGAATGCACCTGCCAATTGCCTGGTCAAGTTAGATGCCACCTATCACAGCGCACTGAGATTTGTGACAAACTGTAAAGCATTAACCCGTCACTGTACCCTGTATGCAAGGGCTGGTTTGCTTTCACTAACTGTACGGAGGCTCAGTCACTGGTACATTTTTATATACAAAGCCATGTTAGGGAAACTTCCATCTTATATCTGCTCCCTGATCTCACGGAGAATTGTAAGTGGCTACTGCCTGAGATCGAATGCTGTGGTTTTATTAAATGTGCCAACTGCTAGGACTGCTTAGGGAAGACAGCTTTTAGATGCGCAGCTCCTCTGTCTTGGAATAGTCTGCAAATTAAATGGAAACTGAACAATCTGGTTCCACTAAATGTTTTTAAAGCTCGGTTGGATGCTAGTCAATCGGAAGCTGTTGGTACCTGTTTATGTGGATAGTTATGTAAATGATGCTGTATGATGTCCTTTTGTTGTTCTGTTTATGTTTTTATGTTTCATGTGGAACTACTTGAGCAGGTCTCCCTTGAAAAAGAGATCAATGATCTCAATGGGATTTATCTGTATAAATAAAGGTTTGAAATGAAATGAAAGAGCGAAGTGGTGCCGGGTGAGAGGGAAGAGTTCAAACTCCATCAGGGGAAGCAACTTCAGAAAGGATACAGGTATAAAAACCCAAATGTTCCACATGAGAAACATCTTCATCAACAACACATGCAGCGTTTAGAGAACATCCAGCAACTTGAGCAACATGGCAGCGTTTAGAGAACATCCAGCAACTTGAGCAACATGGCAGCGTTTAGAGAACATCCAGCAACTTGAGCAACATGGCAGCGTTTACTAAAAGCTGCAGAAGCCAAACGCTGCACATATAAAACATTGTGGATGACAGCTCCTCTTCAATCAATCAATCAATGTTTATTTATATAGCCCAATATCACAAATGTTACATTTGTCTCAGTGGACTTCACAGTTTGTACAAAATATCAGTATGACAATACGACACCCTCTGTCCTTAGACCCTCTGTCCTTAGACCCTCTGTCCTTAGACCCTCACATCGTACAAGGAAAAACTTCCGAAGAAAAGTTGCAGACAATCTTATGATTGTCTGCAGAAATGTTGGGGTTCTGCACACAGTCTGTGGTCCTGATGAGCCTCAGGACCACAGACCAACACTCTGAGGCCCATCAGGACCACAGTCTGCGGTCCTGATGGGCCTCAGGGTGTTGGTCTGTGGTCCTGATGAGCCTCATGGTGTTGGTATGTGGTCATGATGAGCCTCAGGACCACACTCTGCGGTCCTGATGGGCCTCAGGGCAGGGGCGGACTGGCCATTGGGAATACCGGGAGTTTTCCCACTGGGCCGGTGCTGTGCGTGGGCCGGAGGGCCAACATTTTTTTTTTTTTTAAATAAAAAAAAAATAGTTTTGCCTAAATCCTACCATCCCACATTTGTAAGTGTTCCGGCCACTCCCTTTTCTTTTTGCTTACCTAAATCCTACTGGCCCACATTTGTAAGTGTTCCGGCCACTCCCTGGAGGGTCTGCAGTCCTGATGGGCCTCAGGGTGTTGGTCTGTGGTCTTGATGAGCCTCAGGGTGTTGATATGTGGTCCTGATGAGCCTCAGGACCGCAGACTGTGGTCCTGATGGGCCTCAGCATGTTGGTCTGTGGTCCTGATTAGCCTCAGGGTGTTGGTCTGTGGTCCTGATGGGCCTCAGGACGGGGTGTGGTCTGTTTGCCTGCAGAATATCCAGATGGCTGATTTAGTCCCATTAAAGTGAGGAGATGATGAACGCTGATCTCAAGAAGCTGTTCAATGTTCAATTCAGAAGTAGTGTTTGTAGAGCACTGTCGTTTATTTTCTGATGCAGATTTTCTGACCTAAATACCCACTAAACTAATCTGTATTTTACCCCCGATCTGGAGTCTGCAGTCCAACAGCTCTGCATACGTAACTTCACTCTTTTCTGGTTTCCCATTATAGCAGAAGATGTGGAGGTAATATGGCTGAAAGAACGGAGAGTTTTATAGAGAAATATAATGTATTATAATTCAGTCAGCAGTATGTGTGTGTGTGTGTGTGTGTGTGTGTGTGTGTGTGTGTGTGTGTGTGTGTGTGTGTGTGTCAGCAGCATCAGTGGGGAAGATGTGGAGAGGAGGCGAATTTTCAAAATGGTTCATTTTCACATGTTTCTGAATGTTTGATTTTTTTCAGAAGTTTCACTTTTTAATCAGAATTTTCTTTAGTCCCCCCTAGAGTTTGGAATAGTTCCTGCATGGCCGAATGGAAATATTAATGAATTTAAAGTTGAATTACACCGTTATTTCTGGGTGTTGACCTGTATATACAGTGGGGCAAACAAGTATTTAGTCAGCCACCAATTGTGCAAGTTCTCCCACTTAAAAAGATGAGAGAGGCCTGTAATGTTCATTCTAGGTACACTTCAACTATGAGAGACAGAATGGGGGGAAATAATCCAGGAAATCACATTGTAGGATTTTTAATGAATTAATTGGTAAATTCCTCGGTAAAACAAGTATTTGGTCACCTACAAACAAACAAGATGAAAAAAATGATCACAAGAACGGTGAGCAAAAATCCCAGAACCACACGGGGGGACCTAGTCAATGACCTGCAGAGAGCTGGGACCAAAGTAACAAAGGCTACCATCAGTAACACACTACGCCGCCAGGGACTCAAATCCTGCAGTGCCAGACGTGTCCCCCTGCTTAAGCCAGTACATGTCCAGGCCCGTCTGAAGTTTGCGAGAGAGCATTTAGATGATCCAGAAGAGGATTGGGAGAATGTCATATGGTCAGATGAAACCAAAATAGAACTTTTTGGTAAGACGTGTTTGGAGGAGAAAGAATGCTGAGTTGCATCCAAAGAACACCATACCTACTGTGAAACATGGGGGTGGAAACATCATGCTTTGGGGCTGCTTTTCTGCAAAGGGACCAGGACGACTGATCCGTGGAAAGGAAAGAATGAATGGGGCCATGTATCGTGAGATTTTGAGTGACAACCTCCTTCCATCAGCAAGGGCATTGAAGATGAAACGTGGCTGGGTCTTTCAGCATGACAATGATCCCAAACACACCGCCCGGGCAACGAAGGAGTGGCTTCGTAAGAAGCATTTCAAGGTCCTGGAGTGGCCTAGCCAGTCTCCAGATCTCAACCCCATAGAAAATCTTTGGATGGAGTTGAAAGTCCGTGTTGCCCAGCGACAGCCCCAAAACATCATTGCTCTAGAGGAGATCTGCATGGAGGAATGGGCCAAAATACTAGCAACAGTGAAAACCTTGTGAAGACTTACAGAAAACGTTTGACCTCTGTCATTGCCAACAAAGGGTATATAACAAAGTATTGAGATGAACTTTTGTTATTGACCAAATACTTATTTTCCACCATAATTTGCAAATAAATTCTTTAAAAATCCGACAATGTGATTTCCTGGTTTCTTTCCCCCCATTCTGTCTCTCATAGTTGAGGTGTACTTAGGATGAAAATTACAGGCCTCTCATCTTTTTAAGTGGGAGAACTTGCACAATTGGTGGCTGACTAAATACTTTTTTGCCCCACTGTAAGTATATTTCTCTGATATCTGATCAGAATATTTGTTGATATAAGACCAGGGGCCTCATTTATAAAGGAATATACGCTCAAAAAATGGCGTACGCCAGTTTCTACGCAATGTTTCCGATTTATAAAATACTAACTTGACGGGAAAACATGCGGTCCTCCACGCAATCTCTAACCCATGCGTACGCACTAAGCACAAACACGGGAGAGACGAGAAACTGCGACACCGTAGGCAGAAGGAAGAATGGAGAGAAATATGTGGAAATAATACCATGAATAAAATGTTACCTCTCATTTATCATATATGAAGAATTCATTTTCACAAATGGATTAAAGCTGATCTTAGAATGATTAAACAAACGCCTGTTTGAGACTCCTCAGTGCACACAAAAACATAACTTGGAGAAATAAATAAATATGGATATGTTATTGAAAACCACCTTGAATATCAGTGGCGGCGCTAGGGGGTGGCTACTTGGGCTCAAGCCCCGGATGTTTTCTGAAAAGCCCCGGATGTTTCACTTAAAAACGTGAAAACGTCTCGGGAGTAATGTGCAGTACCGGAGTCCACCAGAGAGGCATCCGCTGCGGGACATTAGCCTGCGTACTGCGTAGCCTGCCCTGAAGTAGAAGTGATCCTTCCTAGTGCCTGACGAGTTTTAAGCTAATAGCCTATACAGTTATGGATATTAGAAAGTTATTTTCATTGAAGCAGGCGCCACAAGCTGCAGCTGACAACAATGTGATCACCAGCAGTGAAGAAATGGATGATGTTTCAGGTTTGTGAATCTAATGGTGATATCTGCACTCTGGCTGACTGAGTAAGAAGTGAAAAAGAGTGATGTAACGTTAATGTTATAGTTAGTAAACATGGAGTAACCACACTAAGTATACCCTTATATGTTAGTATGTATACAGAACATGACTAAAAATTATCCTAAGATGTAACGTTAACCCTTCATACCTCAGTCTACTTTTAAGACACTAAAATAACGTATTCCATTTTTTATTTTGTTTTCGCGCGTGGAATTATACCGGCTCTCGTTTCAGTACATATAACAACGGAACTGACAGGCAACCCTCTGAATCAGACTCCGATTGGCTGTGACTGCATCAGAGTGTCCAATTCAGAAACGTGACTCTTACACATTTTTTACGTCACAAACAAAGATGGTGGATGAGAATAGATCTATAAAACGATCAGAATCAAGGTGAGACTATCCGCATCCTTTAAAACTCTACGCACATTCGTTTCACCTTAATAAATAAACGACTGTTTGAGTGAGTTAAGGCATTAGTTTGCTTCATTAAAGGCTGTTAATGAGTGTTCTCCAGTGCCTTTTGTCCGCTTTAAGGTGTTACTAAGGTAGGGTTAATGTTGCTCTCAAAGTGCACCAGATTGATGCTTTCAACTTCAATATTTAAAAAAAATCTTCGCGGGGGAGCATGCCCCCGGACCCCCCGAGAGGAGGCGACGACCCCCCTAAAGGATGTTCGGTCCACCCCCCACTTATACAAAATAGCACTGTACCCCTGCACCCCCCCCCCCCCAACAACTCCCGGGCTAAGCCCCGGATCTCCTACAATCCTAAATCCGTCACTGTCGAATATGTTGTGTTAATGTTATGAAATGTTTTCTCATAAATGATGCGGTAAGCAGGAGGACAGAATTACGTCTGAACTGACGCCGTGTTGCATTTCTCCAGGTTGTAGATACGAGCATCGTTTTATACTATCATGTTTAATCGTGTTTTATGCCGTTTGCCAAGACTTGATAAGTCGCTCGTAAAACACAGGAGGTATGGAAACTAAGAACACCATATGTCGTAAATTGTACAGCTAATATAACACAACACATTGGTTGTATTTCCTCTAACTGGTGGATTATGGATATATAGTTGCTGATCGACAGCTGGAACACAAACCACCAAATACAAACACATAATTCAGATCCAGTCGTCATGACTCCACTCCGGAGGGATTCCCAGATCATTTCTTACAGTCTCTCATCAAGGGGGGGTCTCCTGTCCCCGGCACAAACACACTGCCTGAGGAAGGCTATGTGTATTATTTTTGTCATGAACCTTTTTCGGACCACTTATTTATTTATTTTGGTGACGATCCGACCTCCATGCTGTTTCTCTGGTTCAAACTGCATCCACCAAACAATATGATTTATCTCGACCTCCCCAAAAGAACCAAAATCTGACACGGTGTGAGACGTCTTTTTGAGCTGTTCTGTCGTCATTTCCTGCGATCTCCTTCATAAAGTCAGTTAGAATGAATGGGCGTTTCTTTGACTATTTATAGGCAAATATGGGCGTTACGTGAAGCCCGCAAAAGCTGCACCACATTTCGAGTCGATTGTGATTTATAAAGGGAAACCGGCGTAGGAAGTGGCGTACGCACTTTCCTCGCCGGTACGCAATGTTCGGTGAATCGGAAAATGTCGGAAAATGTATGCACCTATTTTTTTTTCGGATTTCTACTACGTAAGCAACCTTCCCACGTGAATCCTACGCACGGCGTTATACAGCCCCTGATAACTGAAGCAGTTTACTTACACTGAACAAAAATATAAACACTTTTGTTTTTGCTCCCATTTTTCATGAGATGAACTCAAAGATCTAAAAAAAAAATTATATACACAAAATAACCATTTCTCTCAAATATTGTTCAAAAATCTGAAAGAATGTGTGATAGTGAGCACTTCTCCTTTGCCGAGATAATCCATCCCACCTCACAGGTATGGCATATCAAGATGCTGATTAGACAGCATGATTATTGCACAGGTGTGCCTTAGGCAGCCACAATAAAAGGCCACTCTGAAACGTGCAGTTTTGCTTTGTTGGGGGGGTCTGAGGAACACAAGCTTTATTAAACAAGGAAACACACAGCCAGGGAACATGAGGTGGTGAAACGTATTTGTGCAGATGCATCTTCTTCTTTTTGACTTCCTGCAGAGGAAAAGCTCCTTACCTTCACAGCCAGTCTAACATAACACAGGTGTATTAATATACCTATGATCTCTGTAATGAACATATCGCTCACAAAAAGCAGCTGAAGACACAGCAGAGAGAGCGTCTTGTTTGATGCACACAGAGAGGAGTGTTTCAGCTGCAGACATTCAAAGGAACCGCTCTTTGATTTGTGGACAAATGTTTGTTGCTGTGAGAAACTAACAGCTGATGAAACCTCACCTCTGAGTTTCACACCTGTTCTCCACGGGGCCCTTGGGATCCTCTCCGGGTTTATTCAGTCACAAACAAACAGAAAACGTGGATTTCAAGAAACCTCAAAAGTTTATGAAGCTGTGCAGGCTTGTCCCTTCGTGTCCCGACCCCCCTCTCGCTGCAGCTCAGCAGGTTTTTGGCGGATCAGTTTTTAATAATCTGGCACTTCTTTATTTCCCCGGGACTCCCCCACAGCCTCGCTCAGAGGCACATCTCCGCCACGGCTCGGCCACATGTTTCTATTCACACCACTTGTTTATCGTGCAAGAGCAAACCCCTCTCTCATTAGTTCCTGTTGCACAAATCAGACGGTCTCCAACCTAGAAACATTTAGAAACAGGTCCTATTGAACCTTAGTGTTGGCAGAGGGGGGACCGTGCGGTCTCTTTCCAAACAGGATGAGAAGTACAAGCTGTAACTCTGAAGGTGTTATTGATCTCTCGATGAATAAAGAGCAGATGGTTCCAGAGAGGTCCCAGAGACATTAACCACGGTGGTGGTCTCGAGAGGAGGATCAGCTTCTGTTCCTCTCATGGACCTTCAACAGCTTATGGATGATCAGACCCTGCCATTAACACCAGGACAAACATGTTTGTGTCCCATTGAGTCAGAGGGTTCAGGTAGTGAGGAACCCTTAGTGAGGAACGCTTAGTGAGGAACACTTAGTGAGGAACCCTTAGTGAGGAACGCTTAGTGAGGAACCCTTAGGGAG